>MJUT01064911.1:126171-154760 GCA_002080005.1 Gigantidas platifrons | reverse complement strand
CTTTGGAAGAGGATCACCCAAGGAACATTTGGGCAAAGTTTGGTTAAAATTGACAAAATGGTTTCAGAAATATGTGTAATTCTCAAAAAAACTTCCGGTAGGGGATGGGGATGACCCCATGTCTCAACTCTTGGGGCATTTAATTTGTCTATTTACCCTGATCATAAATATATATGGCTTAGGGATGGGGATCTCAACCATTAAAATGTTCACTTAAGGTAGGGGGTGGGGTATGACCCCCCGGGGCCTGAGCTATAAGGCATTTAATTTGCCTAGTCACCCTGATCATAAATATACATGTATATGGTTTAGGGGTGGGGTATGATCCTGGGGTCTGAGCTATAATGTATTTAATTTGCCTAGTCACCCTGATCATAAATATATATGGTTTAGGGGTGGGGATCGCAACCATTAAAAAGTTCACTTCAGGTAGCAACTCGGCTAAAATTATATAAAAAGGAAGAAATGCAATAGATTTGTTACAAATTGTTATATACTGGTTAAGTTTTCTTCTTCTCGCACATCTTGGGAATTGGAATGTCTACTCTCTAAGTGAGGTAGCCTACTTTTTACTTGGAAAATAAAGTTTTCCCATTGTCTTCTTTTTCCACCGGTACATTTTGCTGTGTTCTCATCAAATGGCCAATAAATAAAATGTCTTTGTTTTTCCCCTGATTTTGACAGAACAACATGTGTGACTTTTCTACCTTCAAAGCAAGACAGACATCTACCTTCTAATTCACCAACTTCTCCAAAAACAATTAAACAAGTACATTCCTGACAGATCTGATCCAAAAGTCCTAACTGAGCTGAAAAAAAAACACATGTCAAAAATAGATTATTTTTACGAAAATTTTGGTTGCATTCATTTATTACAGAGAAAATTTATTATGAGAAGGTTTGACATTTTTCTCATTTTCACATATGCTTTATGCTAAAATATTTTTAGTCGTGGCAGCTGCCATCTTGGTATTTTGATTGATGCAAAAACACAATCTTCAAAAAAGTCTATATCTTATGGCTATCTCTATAATTACAGTTTGGGTTCTATCAGTTTCAACCACCATGATACACCTGAAATATTGTTGAAAGTGGCGTTAAACACCATAAATGTTAAGTAGCCATGATCTGATGGGGGGATCATTTTGAAATTTTGAGAAGATCATGGCTACTTAACATTTTCCAATAGGGTCCTATGTTAAACTACCAATAGCTCAACATTGGAAGCTATTTCAGTTTTCTGATTCAAATAGAAACGTTAACTTTTGAAATGACATTATGTGCTGTCAGTCTATTTATTACCATACTGAATATCACAAGGGGCCATCATTGTCATGATCGTATGGTAGTTGGATCTGCAACTACCTATGCAATCAGTGCCTATCACCACTAACGTTGAGTTTGAATCCCGCTCATGGTGAGATGTACTTGATACAACATTTATGTGATCAAGTTTGTCAGTGACATGTGGCAGGTCTGTGGTTTTCTCATGGTACTCCGGTTTCCTCCACCAACAAAATTGACAGCCACGATATAACTGAAATATTGTTGAAAGTGGCATTAAACACCGTAACCCCAGGCACAGAAACTAACTTTTATGTCCACAAGCAAATTATTGCTTGCTACCAAAATTCTTACAAGCAAATAATGTGTGAATTTTGTAAATCTTTGAAGCATTTTTTTTTCTGTGAGAATTTCAAAATATAATAATGATAAACTCTAATCAAAGTTTGCTTAAATAAATTTACAGAAAAAAGATGTTGATAGAACAGATTGAGATACACATACATTTTGTATGTTGTCAGTAGGCCTATTTTTACTTTTAAACAAGTGTGGACACAGAAATGTGCTGTCCAAAAGGCAAGTGTGGATGTCAATATTTCATATTATTTAACTTTAAAAAAAAAAAAAATTCATGGACACAGGGGTCCTGGATTTTTTTTTAATTAAAAACTAATCCTGGATTATTATTTTTGTTTAAAGTCCGGTCCTGTGTTTTTATTTCAAACCCCCCCCCCCAGGGATATAAAATTGTACCATTAATAATAAATTGATAAATAATAAATTCAGATTTTCTATTTATAATAAATCTCATTTACAAAACCACTGATATTTGTTCAATTTTTAACGCTGATTTAAGCTTTAGTCGCAACAAATTTATATTTTTCTCTGTAAACTGTCGAAACATAACATTTATTTAACTGTAAAATTCACCCCCTTTTTTCCCTTTTTTCTTGTTTAAATCAATGATCAACGATATTCCAGAATCAAATAAATGAATAAATATAACATAGCATCTTTCCTTTACATTGTCAAGATTCTATATTTATAAACTATTGACCTGAGTAACCTTGCTAAACCATGCGAATTCAGTGTGTTTTAAATCGGTCATCCAATCAGGACGCTCATTACTGTCCAAGATAAAAATAGACTACACATGCTACTCACAGTGACCCGTGACCCAGATTAGCAGGTATCAGGAATCTTTTCTGTATATGGTATATAAATAGTTCAAAATCATTTCGGGTCATGAAACCCATTTACCGGATGTTGTCGTATTCGTCAAGGTTCTTGTGCGTGTTAAACTATTTTCCTCCAATTACGGAGCACCGCTGCAATTGCTAATAAAACTCCTGAGAGGCTCCGATGTTTGAACTGGGTTTCGGTCACGATTGAGATACGGTATCAGTGTCGTTTGCTAATAAATGAAAGGGAACATGTTTTTTTGTCAATTCTCTGTGTTTCTGCTTCATTTAAATGAAAGGGAACATGTTTTTTGTCAATTCTCGATCTTTCTGCTTCCTTCAATCTACTGAAAATAACATACATGCAATATTTTGCTTCCACTACATATTTTTTAGAGGTAAAATAGGAAAAGTACACACAAAATGCGTCTTAGCGTCCGTTCATTTTGGACCCTGTAACCCTAAACCATTGGATTACCATTGGATGTCATTGGATCAAATCATATCTGAGACATTGAATTTTTAGAAATAAAACATGTTCTACTCTTTATTTTTAAAATGTGTACTAACAATATTTATTTTGAAATAAGCTTCACTAAACAGCAAATCCCTTGCTGTCTAGTCATTAACAACTAGGGATACTAGGTAAAAGCTGTATACCTAGTGAATTCTTAACAGCAATTTAGTGCAATAAAATTATTTGTGTTTAAAAAAAAAACAAGCAAAAAACAAGCTCTACTTTTACAAAAATCATGTTGATTTATTGTTTGGTTATTCTCAAATTCCAAGGGGGGGGGGGTTTGTAGGGGTAATTATATTTCCTTTTTCTTTTGGTCATTGTATTGTCTGTCCTTCAGTTTACAGCTTCTGATTACCCCTTTGGTACCTTATAACTTTTATTAATAAATATTGACACTAGAGCTTACAATATCCAGCTTGTTGATCAGATGAGTGAGGGCCTGGAGGATATTCCCTCAGGTTGTATCTGTACAGAGAGGCTTTTAATTTCTGTACTTTACAGTATGTGTCCATGTCATCTTTATATAGAATCAGACCATGGCTTATTTTATTGCCTACAATTTAAAATAGAACAATTTAGTATATTAAACCATGGCAAATTTTATTGCCAATAATTTTAAAATAAATCAATTTTGTATAATATACCATGGCAAATTTCATTACCTATAATTTAAAATATATCAATTTAGTATATTAAACCTTGGCATATTTTATTGCATATAATTTAAAATACATCAATTTTGTATATTAAACCATGTCATATTTTATAACCTATAATTTAAAATATATCAATTTAGTATATTAAACCATGGCATATTTTATTGCCTACAATTTAAAATAGAACAATTTTGTATGTTAATCATGGCTGATTTTATTGCATATAATTTAAAATACGTCAATTTAGTATATTAAACCATGGCAAATTTTATTGCCTATAATTTAAAATACATGTATATTAAACCTTGGCATATTTTATTGCCTACAATTTAAAATAGAACAATTTTGTATGTTAACCATGGCAAATTGCGAATTGTATTGCCTATAATTTAAAATACATCAATTTAGTGAATTAAACCTTGGCATATTTTATTGCCTACAATTTAAAATACATCAATTTTGTATAGTAAACCATGGCAAATTTTATTACCAATAATTTAAAATAGAAAATGTTTGTACATTAAACCATGTCATATTTTATTGCCTACAATTTAAAATATATCAATTTTGTATATTATACCATGGCAAATTTTATTGCCTATAATTTAAAATACATCAATTTAGTACATAACCATGGCATATTGTATTGCCTACCATTTAAAATATATCATTGTTAATAAACTTTGTTATTATACCTCAGTATACACCTATTTACTGGCTATGAGAACAATAGCAAGATTATTGTCCCCTGAGACACCAACTATTTCCCGACGCGAAGCGGAGGGAAATAGTTGGTGTCGAGGGGGACAATTAACTTGTTATTGTCCGAATAGCCAGTAAATAAGTGTTTTATTATACCAAAGGCAATCTAGGAAATCTGAGAAAATATGGCTATTAAAAAGACACAAATAGAAGTTCTTAATAGTAATATTAAGAAAAAATACCAACAATAAACATGTTTTTTAAATTGCCAGTAAATAGTTCAGCAGCAGTCAATAGTCTTGAAAACTATTGACCGGTCAATAGTCTCACTGTTAAAAATGTGAAATAATAGCATTTTTAATTCTTTAAAAAAGCTTTAAGAAAGTATATACTGAGGTATAATAATATATACTAAGCTTTTTTAAAGAAATAAAAATGCTATTGTTTCACATTTTTAACACTGAGACTATTGACCGGTCAATAATTTTCAAGACTATTGACTGCCGCTGAACTATTTACTGGCAATTTAAAAAAACATGTTTATTGTCGATATTTTTTCTTAATATTACTATTAAGAACTTCTATTTGTGTCTTTTTAATAGCCATATTTTCTCAGATTTCCTAGATTGTCTTTGGTATAATAAAACACTTATTTACTGGCTATTCGGACAATAGCAAGTTTATTGTCCCCCTCGACACCAACAATTTCCCTCCGCTTCGCGTCGGGAAATAGTTGGTGTCTCGGGGGACAATAAACTTGCTATTGTCCTCATAGCCAGTAAATAGGTGTATACTATTGTCTTGTCCATCTCATTTTTTTTCTTATATCTGATAATATCTGGTGTTTACTGATTGCTTCAGGATTTTTAAAATCTGAAAGCCAAGAAAAGATGGTTGAGTAAATTGATTAATATTAATTTAAACAACCATAAATTGGGCCTGTTCATTGGGAAAACTTATATTTTCATCTTGTGTTTTAAGTGAGTGAGCGATTTTTGTTCTTCACCACTGGAGCAAATTTTCAGCTATTTTATGGCAAGAACAAGTCACATTACGATGAGTTTATAATGATGATGTCCACTTTATACTAGACCACCACGCTTATTTGTATTTTTATAGTGCTAACTCGAGCACTGAAAATACAGTCTGTGGTTAGACATGTCTCTCCATTCTGACACATTATCCAGATTCCGAGCCATCCACTCATTGCCCATATACTACTTAAAAATGTGTGTTTTAAGCAGAGAAGCAGCTAATACCCATTTGATTGTTTCTGGTTTGACTAAGCTTGAGCCCAAGATCTACAGTTTAAAATAGATCAACTTTTATGTTCTATGTACATGATTTATTGATAAGTAGTAGACAACTTTACATGAGGAGTGATTATTTTAATTTAACAAGGGCAACGCAGAGCGTGGCGTATCCCCTCACCTAAAAATTTGATTGATTGATTGGTGTTTAGCGTCCAGAGAGCAATTTTTCAACTATATTCAGGACGAGAACATTTAAAAATTTAAATGCCATGGGACTCGAAACAAGGAAAGGTGATGGGTAGGGACAGATAATTTAGTCAGTGCAACAGGTCTCCTATGGACCACTCATCATGAGCTGTTACACTGGGTTCTTTAACGTGTGAAGAGGGTGGCAATCTCTCAACACGGGACCTCAGTTTTATTTACGTCTTATCCGAAGGACGGGTTGGTTATGAATTTATACATCCCACACAACCGACGGATGCCCCTTCAAGCCAAAGAAGCTCTCGGTCCCATTTCTATACCCCGGGGTTCCTGTGGGGTTGACCCCTTTTAGGAACTAGTGCCTCTAGGACGGAGAAACCTGGTGCCTATTCTACCACCGGCACACCCTCTGGGAGGGGGGCCTAAAAATTTGACACGGTGACCTTGACCTTTGACCTTGAAAATCAATAGGGTTCCAGATTCTCTTAAGGACTAAGTATGTACCAAGTTTAGTCGAAATCCATTGAAGGATGTTGATTCTAGAGTGTTCACAAGGATGCTACGGAAAGACGGATGGACGGACAGAAGGAAGAAAGGACGGATGGTAGTATTACTATATCCCTTTGCAACTTCGTTGGCGAGGGGATAATAAGACCTATAGATACTCCATAAAATATTTTCTTTACAGTCAAAATTAAAGATAGATATAATATATATATATACTATTGATTTGTTTTGAGAGAATGGATTTCTCAGAGCAATATCTCATCGAAAGCGAAGTCTGAGATGCAATGGGAAATCCATTTCAAGCAAAACATGTCAATGATAGTATGTTTATCGAGGATTTGATAACATGATGTCATCATAATGTCATATTCGAAAACAGTGATATGTAAGTAACATGATGTCATCATAACGTCATATTTGAAAACAGTGATATGTATAGTAACATGATGTCATCATAACGTCATATTTGAAAACAGTGATATGTATATGTTATCTGAATGTGAATTGATTGATACCAAAAATATCAGCTTGTTGAGCAGGAATATGAAGCTTGTTGGCAAGTGAGCGAAGCGAACGAGTCACAAACTTCATATTCTGTCGAGCAGACTGATATTTTTCAGTATCAATCATATTCACATTCAGATGACATGTTTATCGTCCTTAAATCAAACATAAACATGAATATACGGTACATCCATAGCAGACTTTTTGAAATTCGTAGGACCTAACGGGCAGAAAATCACAAGAACCGGCAATGCTGCCAAGTATGTCGGTCCAGGTGTCCGACAACATTTTTTGTTTGTGTATTTTGTTTTGCACCGGAAATCGGAAATGCAGCTGGTATGCCGGAACAATCACGGTCAACTCGGAATTAGATTCTGCTTCAAATGGCATTTACTTCTTAAACATGCAACTGTTTCCATGGTAATTCTATTAATCATTGTATTTTTATAGCTTAAACTGGCTGTGATGCATCAACGCGACCATTTCGTGTGTTTATATTTGAAAACATGGCGTGTCGGGTTTTTATTGTTCCCATCACCGATTCCGTTTAAATTTTAGAATTTTGTAAATTCCGGTTCTAAATAATAACCTCAAAATATGGACATTGAGAGTGATTTTGAATTTGAACAAAGTGAAGATGACAATGACAATATGATTTTACGATTAAACAAAGAAATTGAACTTGAAATAGAGAGAGAATTTTAACTATACATGCTTCAATAAATTTATGTACTGGTTCCCAGGCTTGTATAATATCTGTGAATGTTGAGTTGATTGTCCCTTTGTTTTTTCCTGCACTTCTTCAAAACTTTTTCTTCAGGTGAAAATTCAGGTCCTGCACAATTTCAGTAGGTCCTGCAGAAAATTATTGGGTGCAAAACCTACATCCTGCATATTGAATTTTTTTTTCAAAAAGTCTGCCATAGGTTTCGATATTTTGTATTTTCGCGGGAAAAATCATATAATTCAAAATATTTATCAGCACTCATTCCTTTAGGCCAAATACACTTCAATACATAGTTCGTATGTAATTTGCAAATATGCCATTCATTAAGTGAATGGTGGATTTTATAACGTAACTTGATGAACATTTAACAAAAAAAAGCATAGTTCACAGACAATGATTTAAAATAATGAAAATTTAAATGATCCACTCATTTTCATTAGCGGTTTTGTTTACCAATTCTGTTCTGTTTAGAAAGCACAAACCACACGACCTTGATGATGACATAAAAAAACATATTCCCAGCAGAGGTTATCAAGAATTGTGTCAAGTACATTTGTGTAGGACGATGTTTGTTGATATTGCTGATACAACAGTTCCTAATTTGATTTATGTTTTAAAAACTGAAATGTTTACTACCTAACGGTGTTGATGAATTTTATTTACTTTTGTCTTCTTCACGGTAATTATCGTTTAAATGTTGGAAGAATTTGGTGATAACTCCTACTGACTGTTGATAAGTCCTGCTCAGCTCACATGGACTTCGATGAGAGTTTTGCTTATGGACTCAGCAGGTAGATATAGCAGGAGGGAAGGATGATAAGTATATGCTATCTGGATGTGAATTGATTGATACCGAAAGTATCAGCCTGCTGAGTCAGAATATGAAGTTTGTTGGCGAGTGAGTGAAGCGAACGAGATCAAACTTCATATTCTGTCGAACAGGCTGATATTTTTCAGTATCAATCATATTCACATTCACATGACATGTTTATCATCCTTAAATCAAACATAAACACAGATACATCTATATTTGTATTTTCGCGGGAAAAATTACATGATTCAAAATACATGTATTCAAATACACTTCCCCAAAACCATAGTTCATAAGTTGCTTGCAAATATACCATTCATTTTTACAGGTTTATATAAATGTTAAGACTGTTGCATTTTTCCTTTAATGGTGATATTCATTGTTTTTTTATTACAAACATCAAAGTCACCCATTTTCATTAAAGGTTTTGCTTACCAATGCCGTTCCGGTTTAGAAAACACAAAGGTCAGAACCTCACTTATGACGTAAAAATTATGAGTTTCAGCAGAGGTTATCAAGAATTGTGTCAAGTACATTTTTGTAGGACGATGTTTGTTGATATTGCTGACACGACAGTTCCTAATTTGATTTATGCTTTAAAAACTGAAATGTTTACTACCTAACAGTGTTGATGAATTTTATTTACTTTTGTCATCTTCACAGGAATTATCGTTTAAATGTTGGGAGAATTTGGTGATAACTCCTGCTCACTGTTGATAAGTCCAGCTCAGTTAATGCAAACTTTGATACAAGTTTTGCTTATGGAGTCAGCAGGTAGATATAGCGGGAGGGAAGGAAGATAATATGTTAATATGACGTTAGCTGCTTGATAATAGACATCATCGCATGTAAAGAACAAAGGCAAAATGTACAAAATATCGATAATCTATAAATATTTTATAAATCTATACCTTTGTCAGGTAACTTGTTTGTACAGTACAAACAGTAGTAGTAAATTCTTCTATGGAAGTAGAGACACACGATAAGGAATACAATGATGATTGCTACCACAGAAAACACAACAACTATTGTCTTCACATCAAATCTGGCATCGATAACAGTCACTACACCTGAAATAATGATGACATAAAATTTTCATATTTAGTAAAAAAAAAGGATGTAAATGAACGAGACACAATGTATGTTGGTAATTCTCACCCAGGCTAGTGATATGATTTTTTGAGAAAAGGTTTGAGTTATATATATATATGTTACAGGTATTTTGTAAAATGCCTGAAATTTCAGTCAATTTATAAAATGCCTAAAGTTGTCAGGCATTTTATAAAATTCCTGAAATATAAGTATATTCAAATAAATCAACAAAGAATTATATTTGACTAGCCGAAAGATAGAAGTTAAAAGAGTGTAATTACTTTTAACATTCATTCATAAGAAAAGTGAGTAAATCTTTTGAAATGAACTCACTTTGTTTTCTAAACTGTGTGTCTGTTGACAATGGCAGAGGAACAAATCTTGAATCAAGTCAGAAATGTGTTATATGGAAAAGAGAGAAATATGAAAGTATATTAAACTCGAGAAAGTTGATCTGGTGATCACAGATATCCCCGCATTCCAAATTTTCATCCAGAAACCTTTAAAGTCCTTATCTTTTAAGAGAAAAGGGGCCATAATTCATGAACTTAAATGTCAATTTAACCATAATCAAACTTAATCTGTATTTTATGGTACATCGCATTGTGTTAAAGTTTGAACAGATTTGGTTGAGTCGTACCTTAAATACATGTACCATCCGGAAACCTAGAAAGTCCCTATTTCTAAGAGAAAAAGGGCCATAACTCAAGAACGGTAAATGTGAAATACACAAAAATCAAACTTAACCTGTATTTAATGATCCACAGCATTGAGTTAAAGTTTGAAAAGATTTGGTTGAGCCATACTTTAAATATCATCCGGAAACCTAAAAAGTCCCTATTTTCTAAGAGAAAAAGGGTCATAGCTCAGGAACGGTAATTGTAAAATATACCGTAATCAAACTTAGCCTGTACTTAATGGTCCACAGCATTGTGTTCAAGTTTGAAAATATTTGGTTGAGCCATACTTTAAATATCATCCGGAAACCTAAAAAGTCCCTATTTTCTAAGAGAAAAAGGGTCATAGCTCAGGAACGGTAAATGTAAAATATACCGTAATCAAACTTAACCTGTACTTAATGGTCCACAGCATTGTGTTAAAGTTTAAAAAGAACTGGTTGAGCCATACTTTAAATATCATCCGGAAACCTAAAAAGTCCCTATTTTCTAAGAGAAAAAGGGCCATAACTCAGGAACGGTACATGTGAAATACACCGTAATAGAACTTAACCTGTATTTAATGGCCCACAGCATTGTGGTAAAGTTTGAAAAGATTTGGTTGAGATATACTTTAAAAATCATCCGGAAACCTAAAAAGTCCCTATTTTCTAAGAGAAAAAAGGCCATAACTCAGGAACGGTAAATATGAAATACACCGTAATTGAACTTAACCTGTATTTAATGGTCCACAGGATTGTTTTAAAGTTTGAAAAGATTTGGTTGAGCGGTACTTTAATTATCATCTGGAAAGTAAAGGTGTGACGGACGGACGGATCCCTATATACCCCCGACTCGTCGAGCGGGGGTATAATAAAGTGAAAACAATATAAACAATGAAAACGAACTTTCCTTAAGACAAGTTGTCAGTAGTGTTTCGTTATGTGATGGACAAGGCTTCACACGATGTGGTTGTAGTACGACCGGAAAGACCCACTGCAACACAAAACGGTGTTTATGTAAAATATCTGGACTTTTGTACAATAGTCGTTGTCATCCGAACATAACATGTAGCAACAAATAACTGTGGTATATCGGGTATTTCGATTGAAAGTATTTTGTGGTTAATAAACATTAAATTTATTATTTTGCATCGAGTTAAAACTCCTTTTTGCTATTTTTGCCAATAAGGTTCAATGCTTTTAGGCATTTTGTAAAACATTTTGTAAAAAAGCCTGAAAAAATTAGTAATTTTATAAAATGCCTAAAACAGCTAGGCTTTTTGCAAAATGCCTAAATTTTCTAGTCATTTTACAAATTGCCTAAACTAAGAAATTGCCTGTAACATATACACACTAAATGTTGGCAATTCTCACCCAGACTGGTGACATGATTTTTTCAGAAAAGGTTAGAGTTTTATACGCAATTCATGTTGGCGATTATCACACCCAGGCTGGTGATATGATCTTTGAGCAAATGTTTTCAGATTTATGCACAATTATTTTTGGCAATTCTCACCCATACTGGTGATTTGATTTTTTTTTTTAGCAAAGGTCCGAGTTTTATACACAATAAATGTTGGCAATTCTTACCTATAGTGGTGATATGATATTTTTAGAAGAGGTCTGAGCTACATTGTATATACACAATTCATGTTGGCAATTCTCACCCAGACTGATATTATGACCTTTGAGCAATTTTCTACAAACAATTAATTTTGGTAATTTTCATTCAAGCTTTTGATATGAGGCTTGAGTTTTGTACACAATTTACATTCTTTAATTCATGCCATTCAATGTTACCTTTATACAGTAGCATAGCACTCAGATTCTCAACAAGACTTCCAGCATCTACATCGTATATCATACACTGGATTATTATGTTGAAGTCTGTCTTTCTGACATCTAGAATAGTTATGTTGACTCCTTCAATCACATTATTGCCTTCATATCTAAAGAGGTAAAAAAAAAATATTGTATAAGGGAGGGTCTTGTTGAAGATTCACATTATTGCCTTCATATCTGAAGAGGTGAAAAAATATATTGTAGAGGGAGGGTCTTGTTGAGGATTCACATTATTGCCTTCATATCTGAAGAGGTGAAAAAATATATTGTATAAGGGAGGGTCTTGTTGAGGATTCACATTATTGCCTTCATATCTGAAGAGGTGAAAAAATATATTGTAGAGGGAGGGTCTTGTTGAGGATTCACATTATTGCCTTCATATCTGAAGAGGTGAAAAAATATATTGTAGAGGGAGGGTCTTGTTGAGGATTAAGCATGGTTGTGATTGGCTATTTCCTGAACAAGTGTGATTCAGGTATACTAAAAATTTATAATCCTGAACATGAAAAAGAAACCCCAGCATGACTAAAATAAATCTGCATTTTTAGACTGTACCTACGCCTGTAAGTAAAACATTTATTTTTTGTGACTGTAACACAAATTTTTTTTTTCAGAAGCTTTGAAGAAAATTATGACAAATAAGTCATTATTCCTTTGTTTATAATGAGTGATTGTTGTATCATGCTAAATGAACAATTTTTCAGCTATATCATGGCAAGAAGAAGTTATATTTTCAAGATGATAATGATTTTGTAATAGACCATAAAAGTTGGATTTTTATAGTGCTACCTCACTGAAACAACAGTCTGCATGTAGATATATCTCTCCACTTGGACACATTATCCCGATTCCAAACCAACCAGTCTCTGTGTAACAGTGTGTTCTTTCCACCCGTGTATTCTTTCCAGAGGAATTATTGCACTAGGTTATTTTCTCCATGCTAACCCTAACCCTACCCCTAACCCTCACTGCAAATTCTACACACCGGAATAAAAGTATGCTTACATTTGCTCTTACTCCTTACTACTGCATGCTTGGAGGAAAAGCAGCAAATACCAACTTTATAGTCTTTTGTTTGACCCAACTGAGGCTCAAATCTATGATCTACCATACCCTAGAAGAGCATGTTAGCCATTACAGCAACTATGTTGTAGGGCCGTCATGGTCGTGATCGTGTGGTACATGTAGTTGGATTTACAACTGCATATGCAATCAACGCCTATCACCACTAATGCTGCGATATTGAATACCATCTCAGGTGAGGTGTACTTGACACAACATTATGTCATAAAGTATGTCAGTGACTTACGGCTGGTCAGTGGTTTTCTCCAGTTTACTCCATCAATAAAACTGACCGCCAAGATATAACTGAAATATTGTTGAAAGTGGCATTAAACACCATAAACCTAACCCTAAACTCAACAATTTTGTCTCTTTTGTTTATAAAACAGATGATGTTAAAACTGTACCTGGTATACTGTCCATCTGATAATAGTATTATTGTTCCATTTCTTTTAACATGAAACATAACGTTAATTTCACAACCCAGTGTACCCACGTCAGCTTCACAAGAAAATGTTGCATTGTTTCCTACAGAAGCAGTCACGTTGTTAAAAGGCAAAGATGTAACTGTTGTTGTTGGACATGCCTCTGAAGAAAAAAAACAAACAAACAAAAAGTTATAATTTTAAGACTTTTAAAACTACTTTTGACTCTTGAAGGAGGATTTAAGATTTTTAGATGATCCAATTTTTAACAATATTTCAGATAGATGATGACATGGTAGCCACTTTTATTTGGGGAGGTAATTTAGTAGAATGAAGAGAACACTGACAATCAAGAAGTTACTGCTGTAAGACAAGGCAGTATAAAGTATAACTTACCCATAACAGTGACTCCACTACCATATTGCCCATCCACACAGATATAATCCCCCGTAGACGAGTAAAAAAACCTCTTCACAACTAACACAGTATTGCTGTCCTCTAAACCACATCCCGTTGAATTACAGAACTGGAATGGGTATGCATGGTATAAAGTGTCGTCTGCTAAATGTTTGAAATACCATGTGATATTCTTCCCTGACACACCACAATCTAGTTCCAATCTGTCATAAAGTTTTTTTTGTTGAAGCTCAAATGTTACTGAGTAGTTTTCTGAATTTAAAAAAATGGTTTATAAAACTAAGAGGCTCACATGAACCTGAATCACTCGTTCGGGTAAATTAGTTTTATTAAACTAATGCATTTAATAGTATATACAGTCGAACCTCGTCTCGAACTCGAAGGGACCACCCAAAAATACTAGAGTTATCCGAGGTTCGACTTTTCAGAGATCGACTATGACGTCAGCTGTTTTACTGATAAAGGTTCAGATGTGTGTTTCCATCATGTTTGAAAAGGTGTAAAATATATATTTGATTGTCATGTTTACCGCTTACGCTTTGTTCGTTATGCACTAGATGTTTTTGTTTGTTTCATTAAACGTATAAATAAAGAAATATCGATACACAAAAGTTTTATTTATTATTCTATGAATTTGATATTTAATAAAAATGAATGTAAAATGTTTAAACAGAATAAACTAGAGGCTCAGCCCACTGAGCCTGTATCGCTCACCTGACAACAGAATGATACTGAAGCAAATTTCAAAGGGAGATAATCATTACCTTAACTGTTTTCTATATTTATGAATAAAAGATAATGTCTTTGGGCCAGGTGAGCTAAAAAATTATGAAAAAAGGACACTAACACCTAGACGGGTAATAAGATTTACTTCAAAATTGCAGAACATGTAGATCTTGACAAGCTGAACATGTTTTTCAGTTTAGACTTAACATCTATCTCTTATAGTTTTTGAAATAAAGGACGAAAAGTATTAAAATGTTAAAAATTTGATGAAAAAAGGGCAATAACTCCAAGATGGGTAATCAGATTTACTTCAAAATTGCAGGGTAGGTAGATCGTGACATGCTGCACATTTTTGCAATTTAAACTTAACATCTACCTCTTATAGTTTTTGAAATATAAGACGAAAAGTATTAAAATTAAAAAAAAAAATTGATGAAAAAAGGGCGATAACTCCAAAATGGGTAACGGCATTTACTTAAAAATTGCAGTGTAGGTAGATCTTGACATGCTGCACATTTTTGCAATTTAAACTTAATATCCATCTCTTATAGTTTTTGAAATATAAGACGAACAGTATTAAAATTTTAAAAATTTGATGAAAAAAGGGCAATAACTCCAAAATGGGTATTGGGATTTACTTCAAAATTGCAGGGTAGGTAGATCGTGACATGCTGCACATTTTTGCAATTTAAACTTAACATCTATCTCTTATAGTTTTTTTTAAATATAAGACGAAAAGTATTAAAATTTTAAAAATTTGATGAAAAAAGGGCAATAACTCCAACATGGGTAATGACATTTACGTAAAAATTGCAGTGTAGGTAGATCTTGACATGCTGCACATTTTTTGCAATTTAAACTTAATATCTATCTCTTATAGTTTTTGAAATATAGGACGAAAATTATTAAACTTTTAAACTAGAGGCTCCCAAGAGCCTGTAATCGCTCACCTGGGTTCATTGTGGCAGCCATGTTGGATGGCCGATCAGAACGAAAAGTAACAACACTTGATTAGGAACTTGTAAGGAACATTTCTGCCTAGTATGGTTTCAATAATCCCTTCAGTAGTTCTTGAGAATTTGTTTTTATCATATTTCCCATAGGGTCATACATTAAACTATGACCTGCCGTTGGCAGCCATCTTGGATTTTCGATCAGCCAAAAAAGTAACAACACTTGGTTAGCATCTTGCAATGATCATTCTTGACAACTTACAATTCCATCCTCCATGTAGTATCTGAGAAGAAGATCTTTGAAATTTCGGCCGATCAGAGGCTGTTATGGGCGCTGGCAGACATGTTGGATGACCGATCAGAACAAAATGTAACAAAACTTGATCAGGACCTAGTAAATAACATTTCTGCCAAGTATGGTTCCAATCCATCCAGTGGTTCTTGAGAAGAAGTTTGTTTTACATATTTCCCATAGGGTCACTATGTTAAATTATGTCCCCCGCTGGCGGCATCTTGGATTTTCAATCGGTCCAAAAAGTAACAACACTTGGTTAGCAGCTTGCAATGATCATTCATGACAATTTTCAATTCCATCCTCCATGTTGTATCGGAGAAGAAGATCTTTGAAATTTCGGTCAATCAGAGGCTATTATGGCCCCTGGCAGCCATATTGGATAACCAATCGGAACAAAAAGTAACAACAATTGATCAGAACCTTGTCAGGAACATTTCTGCCAAGTATGATTCCAATCCATCCAGTGGTTCTTGAGAAGAAGTTTGTTTTACATATTTCCCATAGGGTCGCTATGTTAAATTATGTCCCCCGCTGGCGGCCATCTTGGATTTTCAATCGGTCCAAAAAGTAACAACACTTGGTTAGCAGCTTGCAATGATCATTCATGACAATTTTCAATTCCATCCTCCATGTAGTATCGGAGAAGAAGATCTTTGAAATTCAGCCAATCAGAGGCTATTATGGCCCCTGGCAGCCATATTGGATAACAGATCGGAAAAAAAAGTAACAACAATTGATTAGAACCTTGTCAGGAAGATTTCTACCAAGTATGGTTCCAATCCATCCAGTGGTTCTTGAGAAGAAGTTTGTTTTACATATTTCCCATAGGGTCACTATGTTAAATTATGTCCCCCGCTGGTGGCCATCTTGGATTTTCAATCGGTCCAAAAAGTAACAACACTTGGTTAGCAGCTTGCAATGATCATTCATGACAATTTTCAATTCCATTCTCCATGTAGTATCGGAGAAGAAGATCATTAAAAATTTCAGACAATCAGAGGCTTTTATGGCAGCCATGCTGGATAACCGATCGTAACGAAAGTAACAACACTTGGTGAGACCATGCAAATGAACATTCCTGCCACGTTTGGTCCCATTTGCTTCAGTGGTTCTCTAGAAGAAGATTGAAATGTTTACGGACGGACGGACGACGACGGACGCCAAGTGATGGCAATAGCTCACATGACCCTTCGGGTCAGGTAAGCTAAAAATTTTATGAAAAAAGGGCAATAACTCCAAAATGGGTAATGGTATTTACTTTAAAATTGCAGTGTAGGTAGATCTTGACATGCTGCACATTTTTGCAATTTAAACTTAACATCTATCTCTCATAGTTTTTGAAATAAAGGACGAAAACTATTAAAATTCTAACTAGAGGCTCAGATGAGCCTGTATCGCTCACCTGACATAACTAAGTCCTCTTAAGAATGTCTGCATGCCGAATACATCTAAGTTACTATTCAAATCCCATAGGGTTCTATGTTAAAACTATGTCTGCTCATGGCAGCCATCTTGGATGGAGGTCGTGGTCACCGGACACAATTTTAAAAGTATACTACCCAAGGACCATCCATGCCATGTTTGCTTAAAATTGACTGACTGGTTTCAGAGGAGAAGACTTTTAAATAATTTTCCCAAAGGGTCCTATGTTAAAACTATGTCCATTGATGGTGGCCATCTTGGATGGAGGTTGGGTTCACAGGACATAATTTTGAAAGTTGACCACCTAAGGACCATTCATGCCATGCTTGCTTTAAATTGACTTGCTGGTTTCAGAGGAGAAGACTTTTAAACATTTTTTCCATAGGGTCCTATGTTAAAACTAAGTCGAGTCATGGTGGCCATCTTGAATTTCCGATCAGCAAATGATTCACAAGTTTAGTACGGGACCACCCAATGATCATTCCTGTAAAGTCACAATTCAATTGGCTTAGTGGTTTCTAACAGAAGATTTTTAAAATTTCGACCAATCAGAACACATTATGAGCCCTGGCAGCCATGTTGGATTTCCGATCAGCGCCAAAAACAACAAGATGTTGCACGCTACGTCGTGCTAAGAAAACCCCCACTCATTCATTTGTAAGTCGCACTGTAAACAGGAAGTAGATGTGCGGTAAACCTGGAAAGGGGAGACACGGTACAAGTCACCATGCCAAAGCCATATATCAAATATAAAATCATTTCTTCTAGTAGAAGCTGAGATAACTGTTACCATTAAAAAGTTCACTTCAGGTAGGGGGTGGGGTATGACACCCCCGGGGCCTGAGCTATAAGGCATTTAATTTGCCTAGTCACCCTGATCATAAATATATATGGTTTAGGGGTGGGGATCTCAACCATTAAAAAGTTCACTTCAGCTAGGGGGTGGGGTATGACCCTGGGGCCTGAGCTATAATGCATTTAATTTGCCTAGTCACCCTGATCATAAATATATATGGTTTAGGGTGGGGATCTCGGTCACATTTTAAAAACAGATTCCCCTGCGGGGTGGGGTTGAGCCCCGGGGATAAAAAATGCTGAATGCACAACTTCACATTGGCATCTCCACCCATACCACATATTAAATTTCTATCATATGTAGTTTCAGAGAAATGTGTAATTCTCAAAATATGTACTTTTTCTATAAAAAAAACCATGATTTTACAAGAAAAAAACAATAGATTAATCTGAATTTCGAACTTGCTCTACATAATAGTGTAATAATGCTTCCTCCCAAAAATTATGTTGATCGGCCAAAAACTAAGAACGCTATCGCGTTAACGAAGATAATTCTCAAAATATGTACTTTTTCTACAAAAAACATGATTTTACCAGAAAAAACAATAGATTAATCTGAATTTCGAACTCGCTCTAAATAATAGTGTAATAATGCTTCCTACCAAAAATTACGTTGATCGGACAAAAACTAAGAGTGCTATCGCGTTAACGAAGATAATTCTCAAAATATGTACTTTTTCTATAAAAAACCATGATTTTACAAGAAAAAAACAATAGATTAATCTGAATTTCGAACTCGCTCTAAATAATAGTGTAATAATGCTTCCAAAAATTATGTTGATCGGCCAAAAACTAAGAGCGCTATCGCGTTAACGAAGATATCCATACTACAGCCCACACGCCCGCCCGCCCGCCTTTCGCCAAAAGATAAGCCGACTGCAACTTCGTTGCAACTCGGCTAAAAATTCTAAGTCGCACTGTAAACAGAAAATAGATGTGCGGTAAACCTGGAAAGGGGAGACACGGTACAAGTCACCATGCCAAAGCCATATATCAAATATAAAATCATTTCTTCCAGTAGAAGCTGAGATATCTGTTACGAAAGTGGGAACGGACGGACGGACAAACGGACAAGGTGATTGCAATATAGCCCCCTCTCTAAGAGTGGGGGTATAAAAATCTTGTATATGACCATCTAATGAACATTTCTGCCAAGTTTGGTTCAAATCTGTTGCGTGGTTTCAAAAAAAAAGATGAAAATGTGAAATTCCCATAGGGTCCAATGTTAAACTAAGTCGAGTCATGGTGGTCATCTTGAATCTCCGATCGGCAAACGATTCACAAGTTTAGTACAGGACCACCCAATGATCATTCCTGCAGAGTCACAATTCAATTGGTTTAGTGGTTTCTGACAAGAAAATTTTCAAGGTTTCAACCAATCAGAACACATTATTGGTCCTGGCAGCCATGTTGAATTTCCGATCTACACCAAAAACACAATCTGGTAGAGGACCATCCAATGAACATTTATGGCAAGTTTGGTTGAAATCTATTCAGCGGTTTCAGAGAAGAAGAAGTTAAATGTGAAAAGCTAACGGACGGACGGACGATGAATGCCTACCCATGACAAAAGCTCACCTGGCCTTTGGCCAGGTGAGCAAAAAATTTGATGAAAAAAGGGCAATAACTCCAAGATGGGTAATCAGATTTACTTCAAAATTGCAGGGTAGGTAGATCTTAACAAGCTGAACATGTATGCAGTTTGAATTTAACATCTATCTCTTATAGTTTTTGAAATAAAGGATGAAGAGTACAAAATATGCCTAATTTGCATAATCGGTATAAATCGACTGAAAGAAAAATTTCACAGAAAAAACCGTAATATATGTTAAACTACTCTTTGCCATGTAGCTGCAGTTAAAATTTGAGCTCATTTTGACTTATACTAAAGCAGCAATGGACAATTGAAGAAATTTCGATTTTTAGTAACAGCAGCCATCTTGAATGGAGGGCGGGACTGTCGGACACAATTTTGAAAGGGACCCACCCAGGGACCATTCCTACCAGGTTTGGTTTAATTTGGTTCAGCGGTTTCAGAGGAGAAGATTTATGTGATCTTTTATCAAAATATGCCTAAATTGCATAATCGGTATAAATCGGCTGAAAGAAAAATTTCACAGAAAAACCCGTAATATATGTTAAACTACTCATTGCCATGTAGCTGCAGTCAAAATTTGAGCTCATTTTGAAATTTCATCCCCCCTTTTTTCTATTTTTAGCTTGGTGGCCATCTTGGTTTGAAGTCGGGATCACCGGACACAATTTTGGAAGGGGGCCATCCAAGGACCATTCCACCAAAGTTTGGTTGCAATTGGCCCAGTAGTTTCTGAGGAGAAGATTAAAATGTGAAATGTTGACGGACGGATGACAGACGACGGACGAAAAGTGATGGCAATAGCTCACATGACCCTTTGGGTTAGGTGAGCTAAAAACCCTAAACCTCAAATATTGATGTCACAGAACTTGAACCCAATGGACACTGGGTCATTTATTGGTACAAATTGAGTCCTCAAAGTTGCTTCATGCCAGATAAAATTGCATTTCAAATCCTGCTATTTGGTATCCACTGATTTAAATGAATTTACAGTAATGCTACATACAAGTAATTACTGTCCCTATCATCACACTAGTGTTTTGTTAGGTTGGCCAAGCTGAATTAAGATGGTTTACTCAACATAACAACCATATGTCTTCAAGTTTGTCAAACTTACGGTGAATTCAGTCAAATTTTGCCTTCAAATTTACTTCAAGCTATATCTGTGCAGCAGTTTCAAACACAAATTTGACAGTCTAAACACCAATCCAACTGCCTTCTAATATTTGATGGACTCGTTACATGTGGTGGATGACGTGCTTAGACGGTCAAATTTGTGTTTGAAACAGGGGCACAAGTAAAGTTTCAAGCAATTTGAAGGAAATATTTGACAGTATAAACACAGCTCTACAGGTCATTAAAATAAAACTGACCACAACTGAAATATTATTGAAAGTGGTATCAAACACAGATCATGCAATGCATGCATCATTTTATAGCTGTTCTTCAAGTAACCATGGAAACATTTTCTTCCACAGATGTCCTATTTCTTTATAATACTCACTTTTTCCCAATGCTATAATTTCACATGTAATACAGTCAACTGCTAAAGTCAACAATGTAAGTGATGTCAACCAATCATATCGCTTCATTCAAAAACCACTGATGTCTCACAATAGAAAATTCTTCTTACCACTTTCTGAAAAAATAAATATTCAGTCTCATTAATTAGAGTTTGAAAAGTTAAATCAAGATGATTGAATATTCAAAATCAATACTAAAATTGAAAATACATGTAACTTCATTACATTGATTAGAGTTTGAATACACACAATTGGTTACATCAGAAGGAAAAGATCTGAACATACAAGCATCAGAGATGCACAAGGGGTGAACTTATGTGTTGTGGTAGAGTAAGCAGTTCATGCTCCAATGGTTGTGTTACTAATCTGGTTTTGAGTTATAAATGAGGAAAGGACATAGGCACATAGCAGAATGTGAAATTAAAATACCAAGCTAGATAATTTTTACGTGTTTTGTGAGAAACTGCTGGATAAAGTCTGCCTCATATGAATAAAGGAACAAGTCTCCAAGAGGAGAAGCACAGTTGGTACCTATAGGAATGCTGAATGTTGAAAAACATGCCCGACAAACATAAATTTGCTTTGAATCTGTAAAGGAACTATTTTGCTAGTGTGCTAAAGGGAATATTGTCACATCTTCAAGGGCCATATCTCTTGAAGTTCTTGAAAAAAAAAAAACTTTTCCAACTCGATTGAGATTTTGTCCATAAATTTGCTTTGAATCTGTTAAGGAACTATTTTGCTAGTGTGCTAATGAGAAAATTGTAACATCTTCAAAGGCCATAGATATCTCTTGAAATTCTTGACCAAAAAATGGCTTTTCCAACTCGACTGATATTTTGTCCATATGTAGCTTGTGTATAAATTTGGTTTGAATTTGTTAAAGAATAATGATACCAGTGTGCTAACAAGAACATTTTCAGTTTTCATATCTTCGAGGGACACAACTCTAAAGTTCATACCGAAATATTGTGGTGGTTTATAGTGTTTAATGCCACTTTCAACAATATTTCAGTTATATCGTGGCAGTCAGTTTTATTGGTGGAGGAAACTGGAGTACTCAGAGAAAAACCACCGACCTGTCGCAAGTAACTGACGAATTTTATCACATAATGTTGTATCGAGTACACCTCACCATGAACGGGGTTCGAACTCACAACTTTAGTTCGAAACATTATGGTTATTGATCTTGACTGACTGTATAATTTTGGTTTTAATTAAATAACTATTTGAAAGTGTGTTTTAAACATGAATATTTCACACTTTTTTACATCTTCAAGGGTGGCATAACTCTTAACTCTTGAAACATTTTGGTTTGTCCATATATAGCCAGAGTGTAAATTTATTTTTAATTCTTTAAGAACAAAGATTATATTCATCTACAGTCAAACTTGAAATAAACGGTCACCTCTCTTTTCCGGTCACTGCCAGATCCCCCCGTGGATTTTTATGTAATAAATTAACTTAAATTAACAGTCACTTCCTTTACGCGGCCAATGGCCAGAAAAATATGTCCCAATAATGTTAAAATACCTATTTTAACGGTCACAAATAATTTTTTTTGTTGCTTGCGGATAGCATTCGTGATTAACACAGTATTGATTTTTGCTACACGTGGAACTCCCGCGCTGAGGAAAAACTCTGAGAGATACGAATGGTAAAGGTGAATGTCATATTTAATGATATCCGGTTATTGATCTGTTTGACACCTTTACAGGTAAATAATTAACGTGTTGATGATTATACAACAATTATCCTCTGATTGACAGTTAATTGAGGATAAGGAAGTGTGTTTGTGGCACACGCTTAGATGATTGAAAGTGTGATAGCGGCAACTAAAATAGTTATAAACCGTTGTGCAAACACTAGTCGGAGGACAACCTTCGATGTCGAGGAAAACTTCTTATTTCGATCAAGCGTGCAATGAATTCATCTTGGATTGAGATGTTATGGCTTGTTTGGGACCAAACCCGATGGAAGTATTATTTAAGGACTAAGTTCCAGGATGGAATTGATAAACCATAAAAAATTATAGATCTAATCTGTGACTTTTTAAAAATGAAGTGTAAATTCTGTGACTACATCGTACATCATGTGATGAATAGTGACTTTTTAATTTTAGTGCTCTATGACTTTATTGCTCAGAACATTCTGTCTTCATTGTTATTGCTTAAGAAATAAAAGAAGCGCATAAATGCGCGACGTATCTCCCCGCACTTGCATAATATTTACAAGACGTAATTCTCAAAATTGTTGATTTTTCAACCAAAAATTAAGATTTTCCCCAAAACCCTTGCTTCAAATATTTCCATGTAAGTACCCATCCAAGATAATGATATTTACAAGCCACACGCAAAAAATTATTCAAATTTATCCATGTTTACTAAAGTTATCGCATAAACAAGACACAATTCTCAAAATTTGTGATTTTTCAACCAAAAACCAAGATTTCCCCCAAAACCCTTGCTTCAAATATTTCCATGTTCCAAAATCTTAAAAATAAATCAGTAACCATGTCTTTCAATGTCATCAGCGTTCCTTGTAAACGACTTCCGGAAGATGTTAAATTTCAAAAGTCAAAGTCCATTGATGGTTGTCTTAAGTATTTATTCCAGAAAAATATAGGTAAAAACAATACGGGCATTTTTATGTTTGTTATGCACCACAGTGCTGTATGAATGCATCAATTCACTAGGAAATTATGTTTGTAATTTGTTCGTCAATACGCATGAGCGAATTAAAATATATCCTGAGTTTTATCACTGTATTATTGATATAGCCAATGAAGGACGTCATGTTAGAATTTGTTATAACCTTATGATTATGAATAAATTATAAATACAGTTTTTATCCTTCATTCATCATATGAAACACTACTTAAACAACATGACAGTGGGAAAAGTTCTCGAGATGTTGCACAGATAATGGGCGTTGGAAGAACGCAAATCCAACAGATTATTAAAAATATTTATTATAAGTCATAAGTCTTAAGTTTATTGATTCACCAATCAAGGGCCCACAGGGGGCATATACAAATATATATATACACATGTACGTATATATGCAAAGCCACCCGAGTACCCTTGGCAGGGACGAAACAGTTTTAATTCCCGAATATTGTAATACAATGTACTTAAAAAAATGTGAACCTTGAATTACAGGTCACCTTTATTAAGCAGCCAGTTTTTGCTGGCCCTTAAGTGGCTGCTTAAATCAAGTTTGACTGTATAAGCCTTTTGATATATTTTTTTTACATTTTCAAAGGTCATTACTCTGATTTTATTAGAAATGTTGGTTTTCAAACTTTCGAGACTGAAACAAATGTATTGTCCATATATAGC
The DNA here is from genome assembly GCA_002080005.1 of Gigantidas platifrons. Classification (NCBI taxonomy): domain Eukaryota; kingdom Metazoa; phylum Mollusca; class Bivalvia; order Mytilida; family Modiolidae; genus Gigantidas; species Gigantidas platifrons. Next base: position 130,206 of record MJUT01064911.1, on the reverse strand, counting down.
TTGTGCATAAATAAATTTAGTTTGAACTTGAAGCTTGAACTTATGAAGCTTGATGTTTAATAGGTTCTTACAGGAGTCCCTATTGAAGATCTGGGATTTCTTCCACGAGTGCGAGAAATTCCGTCTTTTCACGAGTGGAGCGTAGCGGAACGAGTGGAAAGACGCTGAATTTCTCTCACGAGAGGAAGAAATCCCAGATCTTCAATAAGGACGAGTGCAAGTACCTGTTTCTTCCGTTTCAACTTAAAAACAAAGCATGTCGATTTCATTCATTCATCCGCATGTCAATGTCATGTTTACTACACAAAATATTACAACGCCACGTGCAATGCAGTAAACACACACTTATTTAAAACCGCATTAAATCTATTAGGGGAAATCAGTTAAAATTCAGGTAAAATTGATATTTGAAGCTTTTTTAGATGTACTAAGACGACAATTTATATTACTACAGCAGTCGTAGAAGCGGACTATTGATTATACTCGGCCGATTTGATTGGCTGACAATGCCATGTAAGACAAGGTCACGCGCAGCTGTCTTTATGGCTTGTCTTACATAGGAAACGCATCAAAACGGAAGAATAGGTTGTCCTAGCAATTCAACGAATGTCAATTTGCAAGTGATGTCAACCTCATGTGGACCTTCGGTCAAGGTTGTTAATTAAAGATTGCTTTAAAAAAAATAATCATCCAAATTCATCGACTATTAGAGGAAAAAACTGCTTTAATGATAAGACGTAAGGATGCTGATCAAAAGAACAAATTATAGGAATATCACTTATTTAAAAGTAATTTTCCCTTTTACTCTTATTTAAACAAAGAAAACTTTCAGTGAAGAAAAAAAATCATTGACAAGCACAAATTGGAAATTGAAATGGTTGGCATTTTTCAAACAAATGAAACAAACTCAAAGAGTGTATGTCACCGCAACCAATTAATATAGTTAACGAGTTCAAGACCAATTATATGGTTAACAAGTTCAAAACCAATTAATATGGTTAACAAGATGTGAACATTATGAGCTATTTAATATGTAAATTTATAGAAAATTTAATGCAAGTCAACAGAGAACAAAGGGATTATCATCTGTTTACTAGTAACTATCTTAGTGTATATTCATTATTGTTCTATATATATCACAGTTCTTTTACTGAAAAACCATTCAACATTTAGGGGGATGCTAGTTTTTTTATTATTCTGAAACAAAAACCATATTTTACACAAAATAATTTATTGACCTGCAAGATGCCAAAAATATATAATCTGACTGTGTGCTGACGTCTGCAAAAGAAAAAATCTGGCAATATTTGTAGGAAAAAATCTGATTTTGGTCAAGTATAACAAAATAATAGGAATCATTCACCGCTTCTCCCGTTTGGTGACCCTACTGTTCCATAAGTGATTAATTGTGCGTTTGAATCACAAAGACGCTTGTATCCTAACGTTAACCTAATGACGGCACTGAATTATAAAACTTGGATGGTGCAAACCTTGAAGCTTAACTAGTACAGTGCGGGTGATATTACCTGTTAGAAGTATAGATTTAGTTGACGAGTATATGTAAAATAAAAGTATTATCTTTAAGTCGCAAGAAAAGAGTTTTATTATGACCATATTAAGAAATAAAACGGACGTTTACAAGCCATATCGGTATGTACCTTGGTGTAGCTTATACATGTTCATAAAAGGTCTACATGATGTTTGGTTACTCACACTGCAATACTGATGAACTTCATTACAACATTTTAAAGTATACCTGAATTTCGGGAAATACTACCTCCAAGTGAACAAAATAGAATAATAAAGTCCCTGTCTCCACATACCATCAAATTTTGAATTAATATATCTAGGTCTCTCTATATTTAGGCAATCTTCAAATCTAAATCACACACTCTTTAAAATTATTTGGTACAAAATTATACAGATAATATATTCCTTCTTCATGTAGTGTTATTAACTGTTAAAGATTCGACAACAAACGGGTTAATCCTAGCATTTAATTTAGAAAGATTTTGAGCAGATGCATTATGAATTGCATAATAAATACTTAAATAAAGAAAATTCGTTGTTTCTTACTATTTTAAATTATTTTCGACAGATTTTGGTAGCATTCAAATATTTTGTACAATCAGACTGGCAGATCATCGTAAAAAAACATGGAACTGCCATACAATGTAAAACTAAAGACTCAAGTTGTCACCGACAGAATTCCATCGGGTTTTAAGTGGGATTCGTGCTGATCAATCTTCAGTTTTCTGTGTAGTTTTTTGTAGACCACCACTGTTTATCATTTTGTCCTTTTTCTTTTGGCCATTGCATTGCCTGCCCTTCTTCGATATATGACTTCCGATAACCCTTTTGTAGGTTTATTCCATTCTAATGCAGGTAAAAACGTTATTGATAACTTTAGTTAGCTACCTGTTATTGAAATGAGCAGTCAAACGATTTAAATTACAATTTCAGTAATGCTACGAAAAAAAATCGGGAATTTGCATAAAACCCAGCGTTCTATACAATAAAAAATAAAAAACATAATCAAATGTAAACGTACACGATTGGAAACGTACGGACTACTGGGTTTGGAGTTTAACACCACTTTCAACACTTGAAATTTCAGTGGGGGTAGGTTTTATTGGTGGAGTAAAACGGAGACCACAGAGAAAACCACGGACCTGCCACAAGTCATTGGCAAACTTGATCACATAATGTTGTATCGCTTGGGCGAGATTCGAACTCGCAACGTTAGTCATGATAGGTACTGATTGCATAGGTAGTTGTGAATCCAGCTACCAAACGATCACCACGAAGGCCCCTTACGGACTACTGAGTTAAATATTGTAGAACTAGACACATATGGTAACTATCGTGATAGAACATTACATAATAAAAAAATATATACTTTATTTGGTATACTGATACCCTAATGAAGAATTTGTTAAATTTTGAAAATGAATTGATTGAAAATAGAAAATCGTGAATTTAATGGTAAAAAGTGAGAAGGGAGGGGATGAGAATCTAAAAAGATTTTTTTTGTGTGGCTTAAACTAACTAGAGGCTCACATGAGCCTGTATCGCTCACCTGACATAACTAAGTCCTCTTAAGAATGTCTGCATGCCGAATACATCTAAGTTATTATTCAAATCCCATAGGGATCTATGTTAAAACTATGTCTGCTCATGGCAGCCATCTTGGATGGAGGTAGTAGTCACCGGACACAATTTTAAAAGTATACTACCCAAGGACCATCCATGCCATATTTGCTTTAAATTGGCTGACTGGTTTCAGAGGGAAGACTTTTAAACAATTTTCCCATAGGGTCCTATGTTAAAACTATGTCCGCTGACTGCGGCAATCTTGGATGGAGGTCGGGCTCACAGGACATAATTTTGAAAGTTGACCACCTAAGGACCATTCATGCCATGTTTGCTTTAAATTGACTTGCTGGTTTCAGAGGAGAAGACTTTTAAACATTTTTTCCATAGGTCCTATGTTAAAACTAAGTCGAGTCATGGTGGCCATCTTGAATTTCCGATCAGCAAACGATTCACAAGTTTAGTACAGGATCACCCAATGATCATTCCTGTAAAGTCACAATTCAATTGGCTTAGTGGTTTCTAACAAGAAGATATTTAAATTTTCGACCAATCAGAACATATTATGAGCCCTGGCAGCCATGTTGGATTTCCGATCAGCGCCAAAAACAAAAATCTTGTATATGACCATCTAATGAACATTTCTGCCAAGTTTGGTTCAAATCTGTTTCGTGGTTTCAGAAAAAAAGATGAAAATGTGAAATTCCCATAGGGTCCAATGTTAAACTAAGTCTAGTCATGGCGGCCATCTTGAATTTCGGATCAGCAAATGATTCATAAATTTAGTACAGGATCACCCAATGATCATTCCTGTAAAGTCACAATTCAATTGGCTTAGTGGTTTTTAACGAAGAAGATTTTTAAAATTTCGACCAATCAGAACACATTATGGGCCCTGGCAGCCATGTTGGATTTCCGATCAGCGTTAAAAACGAAAATCTT
>MJUT01064911.1:111951-125974 GCA_002080005.1 Gigantidas platifrons | reverse complement strand
TTTCGACCAATCAGAACATATTATGAGCCCTGGCAGCCATGTTGGATTTCCGATCAGCGCCAAAAACAAAAATCTTGTATATGACCATCTAATGAACATTTCTGCCAAGATTGGTTCAAATCTGTTGCGTGGTTTCAGAAAAAAAGATGGAAATGTGAAATTCCCATAGGGTTCAATGTTAAACTAAGTCAAGTCATGGTGGCCATCTTGGATATACGATCGGCACAAAATAAAAAATTTAGTAGAGGACCATCCAGTCATCATTTCTGTAATGTTACTATTCCATCGGCTAAGTAGTTTCTGACCAGAAGATTTTCAAAGTTTCAACCAATCAGAACACATTATTGGCCCTGGCGGCCATGTTGGATTTCCGATCTGCACCAAAATAACAAATTTAGTAGAGGACCTCCCAATGAACATTTCTGCCATATTTGGTCCAAATCAGTTCAGTGGTTTCAAAGAAGAAGAAGAAAGTATGAAAAGTTTACAGACGCGGACGACGACGACGACGGACGCAAAGTGATGACAAAAGCTCACATGACCCTTTGGGTCAGCTGAGTTAAAAATTGAAACTAAAATGAGAAAAGGAAAATATGTGTGAAAAATAAAAACTGTGATCATCTAGGCAAGGATTTGTATAGTAGAACTACTATATAAATCCTTGATCTAGGTAGGGAAGGTCAATTAAGTTTTCCCTTTCCCTAAACTGGATATATCATACAGATGAATATTTTTTGCTGATTTTTTTTTTAAAATAATCATAAATGCATTTCCTTTGGATTGTTAATTACAAACATAAATTTATTATTGCTATTGATTTTTGTTTATTACTGGCCGTTTTTAAATTTATTTTGAATAAGCTCCCCTTTAAATTATATAAAGTACCAACTATGCTACTTGAAAAGGTGTCTATACACACAGAAATTCTATTTGCTCATTGTTACAAGATTTTTTTTTTTATTATTACTTGTTCTTTTTGTGTTTGTTGAAAATTGTACATTACTGCCTAAAGGTATAAATGAATTTGTTGTGTTCCTGTGTATGGTTTTGATTTTTTATCCTTTTACCCAGATTTTTATTATTAGTCATAAAGGGACAATTTTTCCCAGAACAAAAATTCTGTTTCAGAGTGCATTTTTTTTCAGGTACAAAAATGTAGCATCGAAATCTTTTCATCAGTAAAATACACCCTTTTCCCCTAATGCTAATGCAAAGAAATGAAATGTGATACACGTATACACCGTTAGGAATTTAATTAATAACCTAATATCCCTGTCGTACTGTAGTCAACTTTCCAGCGCAATGGATGTAAGTATAAGATACAGTACGATTAGAAAAAAAAGAAGCGGCCCGTATTGAATATCCCGCAATACGGGTAACTTCTTTTGTTTCATAGTAGTTTATCTAACTTGTACAATAATGTTATAATTTATAAAATAAAAAAAAGTCATGAGAACAGTTTTGTTTGTGAACGAAATGTACAGAATTGTCCTAGTCATGTTATAAGGGCATTATATATTGACGTGTCCTTGTACCTAACGTTAACAATCCAAGTGTCATCGAGATTAAAACGTTCCGCTAACCACTTATGGAACAACAGCAACGTCTGTCGAAAGAAATTTGGTGAATGATCCCTATTATGACAAGACGAAAATCTCTCAAAAAGTTAAATGGCCATAACTTGACCTTGTTCGTTGTTGGGTTTTTTTTTTTTTAATATTTAATACTGACATTACTGATAACTGTTGAGTGTTGTGTATTCTAGTCCGAGATTCCTCTGCCGTTCGACGACTATTTAGAACTTGCTGTTGTCGTTGAACGTCAGAGCGCTTGCCATAAGCAAAACAGCAGATTTTTTTCCGCATCTCATTTCTAGCACATTTCCACGTTTTGTGGCTATCAGATTTTATTTTCTATCCAAAACCCTAATATATATCGCTTCACCAATCATTTTTCTATTCATTCATAACCATCTTACCCTCAGAGAGTGGTGTTACACTCGATTACAGCACGCTTTTTCCTTACACCCGATGATTTGGTCATTTCACCACCATTTTTTTAACGTGATCTCACGATACTAACTGAAAGATGACAGCAATGCATTGCATGATGGGAGATACTAAATGCAGTGCGCCAAATTTGCATACATAAACAAACATACAAGACGATATAAAGCGTATTCTGCAGGACAAACAGTTCCATCTACAGTTCAAATCAGAGCAGAAGAAAATGATACAAAATATGTTGGATAGAAAAGATTCATTTGGCAGTGTTATCCACGGGCTTCGGAAAGAGCATGTCTTACGNTTCCCCCTATTTTGGACAAGGTCAGATCATATATGCAAATCATCTCCCATGATACATTGCGGTAATAGTAGTTCTCTCGAAGTCACGTGACAAATATTTCAAAATGTCAGTGTTCAAAATGACGAAATCATATGGTCTGGGGAAATTGTGCTGTAATGGAGTGTAACACCAATTTCTGAGGGTACATATGTGGCACAACAATACTCCAAGACAATTGCTTAAGCAAGACAAATTTTACCTCACTGCCAAAGGAGCTTCTATTCTTGCCTCGAACATGAAAAGTGTACTTCACAAAACACTTAACATCCAGGAACTCAACAATCATACCAGTAATTATATCAAACCGACTCCAAGGCAACAATTTCATGGATCGTATAACTATAATTTTCCGATCGCAAGAAGATATTCTGATTATGGCGACAACTTGCATGGATGGTAATAACGTCTCATGATTTGCCTATTACGTACATTAGCTATTGCAACTCTCAGAATTACATTATCAGTTCACTTATATTGTATAACTCTTAATTAGTTTGAGATAACATTGTTGTTTTTGTTTTTTTCTCAACTCAAAATTTTATTTGAAAAATTTATAGAAAAAGATTTTCTGTAATTTATTAAGGACAAGAGTTATCTTTCTTTTCATAATCTTTTTTTTAATTCAGTATCATGACACAATTTACCAATTCACTAAACTTCTGCTATTGGAACATAGGTGGCTTATTTACTCATAACTTATATTAGCAGAAACTCGCATTGGAAATAATGCGAATATAGTCATGAATACTTTCAATTATTTTCCTGTTTGTAGAAATGTTTCAACAAATGGAAGGTACTACGGAGGGCTTGCTATTTTAAGAAAAAATAAACTGAAGAATTACATAAAGATATTACCTAATACATGTAAAGACTTTCAGTGGATAAAATTTGAGAAGGAATACTTTCAGTTAGAATCTGATGTTTATCTATGTGCAGTTTACATCCCCCCTGCTAATTCAAGCTACACCAAACACTTGAGTTATGATATACTCGAACTTATTGAAAAAGATATTTTGAAGTTTAAGTCAAAAGGGGAAATTCTGATATGCGGTGACTGTAATGCCCGCACTGCAATTAATCTTGATGTAATAAATGACGATACATCCGAGTACCTTCCCTTGTTTGAGTCATACAAGTTAGATAACTCAACTATAAAAAGACAAAATCATGATACTGTACTTGATACAAGGGGGAGAGAGTTGCTTGATTTTTGCATAGGAAATCAATTGCGAATAGTGAATGGAAGGTGTATTGGTGACCTCTTTGGACGTTTCACATGCTTCAACCCATTAGGTCAGAGCACAGTAGATTACCTCATAGCATCAGAAAATATTATAAATCAGATTTTATATTTTAAAGTATCAGATTTCATTACAACCCTATCTGACTGTCATTGCAAAATAGTCTGGGAAATATTAGCCAACTATCCATCTGTATCTACAGAAATAAAGGAGTTACAGGAAGCCCCAATTAACTATAAATGGGCCAGTGAATCTACCTTAAAATTTCAAAGTGCTATCAATACACCTGAAATTCAAACAAAAATAAATCAATTTAGTAATAGATGTAATGATACATGTTCTGTTATAGATATTGCTGATATTGTGAATGATTTTGAAAACATTGTTATATCTACTGCTGAAATATCTTTGAAAAGACAGAAAGCCAGAAGTAAGAAAAATAAACTCCGATCAAATTTAATAGCACAAGGGAAACTCTACAGTAAATATCCTAAAAACCCATGGGTACGAGGACATTATTATAAACTATATAGAGTATACAATAAGCTAAGAAAGCAAAAATATAGAAAATTTAAAAATGATATAATAAATAAACTTGACACACTTTCTGTTGAAGATCCTAAACAATACTGGAATTTGGTAAATGATTTAAGGGCTGAAAAAGCATCTCCAGGGGATAATTCAGTTGATCCTGATACTTGGGTCAAGCATTTTAAATCATTGCATTCATCAGTAGATAAAAACTTCACCAATAGACTAAACCAACTCGAAAATATGTTATTACAAACAGAAGGCTTGTATAATATATTTAATCCACTTGACAACAAAATCACACAGACAGAAATTTAATCTGCAATTAGAACACTAAAAAATGGAAAAGCCAAAGGTTTAGATTTAATCTCAAATGAAATGTTGAAGAGTGGTCAAACTCAACTTTTACCCTGTCTATCCCAGCTATTTAATATATGTTTCTCTTTTGGTCACTACCCAGCTTCCTGGGCTAAAGGCTATATAATCCCAATTTATAAATCTGATGATCCCTCTAACCCTAACAACTACAGAGGTATTACAATAACTAGTAGTTTGGGGAAATTATTCAACAGTATTCTTAACACGAGATTAGATAATTTTCTAAACGAGCATAACTTAGTACATCCTTCGCAAGTTGGATTTACTAAGCATGCTAGAACTTCTGATCACTGCTTCGTTATAAAATGCTTGATAGATAAATATTGTAGTACAAAAGAAGGCCGACTCTATGCCTGCTTTATAGATTTTAGAAAGGCCTTTGATAGTGTCATTCACACAGGTTTAAAATTGAAATTATTAAATTGTAATGTAGGTACAAAATTTTACAAAATTATTAATAATATGTATATGAAAGGTGAAACATGTATTAAAGTTTCTAATTTCTTAAGTCCTACATTTCCCATAAAACTGGGAGTACGTCAAGGGAATAACTTGAGCCCTACCCTCTTTAAAATTTTCATAAATGACTTACCATCATATTTAGAAAACTCGTTTGATCCAGTGTCTTTACATTTAGAAAAAATATATTGTCTGATGTATGCTGATGACATACCGGTAGTTATGTTTTCAGGTTCACCAGAAGGACTTCAAAGTAAATTAAAAGCTTTAGAAAAATACTGTGATGATTGGGGATTGGATGTTAACATTAAGAAATCAAAAGTTATTATATTTAATAAGGCTGGACGAATAATTAGACACAAATTTCTATTCAAGAACAGTGAAATTGAATGTGTCTAATTATAAATATCTGGGTATTCATTTCTCAGCTTCTGGATCATTTTCTTTTGTAAAACAAGAATTATATAAAAAAGCTCTGAAGGCTTTTTTCAAGTTGAAGAAAGATTTTTTAAGTTTATATCCTAGTATCAAAACAAGTATTCACGTTTTTGATCATATAATCAAACCAATTCTTTTATACGGATCGGGGCCCGGGTGGCTCAATGAGTTAGGTCGCTGGATCTAACAACTCATACAAGCCTATCACCAATACGGCGTGGGTTCGTGCCCGGCTTTGTAAATTACAAAAAAGGGTGCACTCGACTCGCAACCGCAAGTGATAAAGTTTACCAGTTGCTTGCCCATGGTCGGTGGTTCTCTCCGGGTACTCCGGCTTCCTCCACCACTAAAACTGGTCGCCATGATATAGCTGAAATATTGTTGAAAGTGGCATTAAACACCAAAAATCAATCAATCATTTATACGGATCAGAAATTTGGGGTATTTTTAATGTGAATAATCGAAAAATAAAAGAGTCAAATAACATCCAATTGGATCAATGTTTCAAAAACTTTAAAGGTGAAACCCTTCACTTGAAATTCTGTAAATATATACTAGGTCTAAATAAGAAAAGTGTAAACCATGCTACTCTTTCAGAGCTTGGCAGACACCCACTGCATTTTGATATTATATAGAGTATTACTAAATACTGTTATAGACTAGAGAATTTATCAACAGAGTTCCCATTGTTAAAAGACGCTTACATCTGCAGTAAAGAACTACATTTATCTAATAAAACCTCATGGTACTCCTCCATTGAAAAAATATTAAATATTCTCAATATCCAGAAAAAGACTTTTGCATACAAAAAAGGCACGTTTAATAATATATTGAGAAAACATGAAAATAAAATATTTAACAGATTGGAATCAAACAAATATTTCGATGAAGGATGGAAAACTTGTAACATACCTAACTATTAAAACAAATTTTGGATTAGAAAAATATCTAACATTGATCAAGAACTACCAATATAGAAGATCAATTTGCAAATTACGTGTATCCTCCCACAGACTACTAATAGAACAGGGTCGATATAAAAATATTCCAAGAAACGAAAGACTATGTAAAAATTGTAACCAAAATGCTATTGAAGATGAATCACATTTTTTAATTAAGTGCAACAAGTTTACCGAAGAACGAAAAGATATATTTAGTCAATTAAATTCAAAAGTCCAACTTCAAAATCTCCATCAATTAAGTGATGAACAAAAATTATTCTTTATTCTAAACTGTGAGGACCATGAAATACTTAACTCTGTTGGTAAATTTCTCCATGAACACATGCCTTGATTTTATACTATATAATGATTTGTAATTATATGTGTTGTACCTAAACTGTATTGTATTATCTGTCAATCAAGCACCTCTTTCCCTCTTGAGAATGTGTATTATTATTTGTATTATTTTGTTTATATATATTTCTTGTATTTGCCCTATATGGGCCCTTTAATTGGTTAATAAAGATAATTCTAATTCTAATTCTATAAGGGTTTTGGATAGAACATAAAATCTGATAGTCACAAAACGTGGAAATGTGCCTCTCTCGAATGTGAGAGGAAAATCCGCTGTTTTGTTTATGGCAAGCGCTCTGACGTTCAACGACAACAGCAAGCTCTAAATAGTCGTCGAACGGCAGAGGAATCTCGGACTGTGTATTCCAACCACAAACAACTGACTGTTCAATATTGTAATGGTCTAGTCTCTACTACCGTAGTAACTACGTGAAGGAACGAACCCCATACCTTCTAAACCGAAGTCAACTGCTCTAGTAGATCTTTACTAGACAACCAGTAGGCTAGCAGACAACATTAATTTGACGCATGAATGATGAATGCAGACTATGTACACTACGCATGAATGATGAATGCAGACTATGTACACTATAGGTAAATGTGATGGTGTGATGAAGATGTCAAATCTATATATATATATATAAATACATAAAATAAAGAATTTAGCCCCGACACTAACACCTTATTCCAGTGCAACATATTACTCTATTTTATTTAACTGGTCGGGCGGAGTTGGCCTTTAAATTTACATGAGAGCATTCGATTTTATTTTGTGTATGTACAGGGTAGTTCCCGTTATTGACATTCCATTATTGAACTGTATTCAGCAGTGTCACCGAAATCAATTCATACAAAAGGAATATAACGCACAAGGGTATATAGCTGTATAAATGAAATTGATCAGGTAACCTGACCCTCCTAAATCCATGGACTTTCCTGTAAGCAGTCCACCCGTGTTAAGCCACGCCCAACCAGTTGAAAAAAACAAGAGTAATAACATGGATTGAACAACACCCCACTCTCTCATGGAGATGCAGTACCACGTGCACCATTATCTTGGATTTATAAGATGACACCAGTATCTAATGATATTTAATATAAATATAACATGATATAGAATTGGATAACTGCCAAGTTCACCCCTACATGCAATGTTTGATGAATTTGATCTTACTAAAGGCCTGGGATCGTATGCATCAAGCTACTTAGGTTAAGATTTTCCTTAGAAAACACTTAAGTTAAGGTAACTCCGCCCCTTTTACTTAAGTGGTATGCATAATACTGCTTAATTTCCTTAGCAAAATCTTAGTTTTAAATAGCTCCGCCCATATTCCACTTTAAAAGTGGTATGCATAAAGCTCCTTAAAATAAGAATACACTTAAGTTTTCACTTAAATCTAAGATACTGTGACAAAGTTAGTTAACACGTATTTAAAATGCGTATGCAAATTCTAAAAATAAATTAAGACTATATATTGGTGATAATTTACGCACTTGACCGTATAATTCCTTTCCCCACTTCCACGAATTCCCCTGTTTATCTACATTGTTTTAATTGTTTAAAATACACAGTTGGCATGCAGATAATACATTTACAATTTCCGAAACAGTAGACCTTTCTTATTTATTAAGTGATTAGCTAAATATAATATTTTAAGCATACAAATAGTTTATATTTTCATATTCTTTATAATTACTACGATAACTAACAGTCATAAACGGGATTGGGGTTAACCCGAATAATCCAGTCGTTATATTACGCTCCCGCTGGTCGCTACATTACCTCAGAAGGCGGAGAGAATCGGAAACGGAAAGGGCTTGAATTATTCGAGTTAGATTGGGGTATGAAATAATACACGGAAATAGTCAGATCATTTACACGCTTTATGGTTATCATTGGGTTATATGAAATCGTTCTGATGATGCAGACTTTTGGAATCGTCTGCATAAAATGGTATAGTCCAAAATAGGGTATATAAACGCTTGTCACGGCGTGTCTAGTGACTGGCCACCAGCCTATGCAGTATTAGTATTCGCTCATGGTTACTTGATTAGCAGCTTTACGCACATGTTGAATTAACTATAGTGGCTTGCGTAGACGCACAAGTGCTGAAAAACGCACAGGTTGAAGTACTTAGCTATAGTGGCGTGCGTAGACGCACAAGTGCTGAAAAACGCACAGGTTGAAGTAGCTATAGTGGCGTGCATAAAAGCACAGGACTGACGCACAAGTGCTGAAAAACGCACAGGGTAAACTAATAATAGGTGCGTGCGTAAAACGCACAGGTTCGACGCTCAGGTGCTGAAAACACACAACATTGTCCATAGGTTTAACTGTATAAGCTAAATACACAACATACAGAGCGTCACTTGAATCCAGAGAAGTAACTCTGGTACGAACCGGATTACGCCAGTGACGTGCAACCCCCTGCATGTTACAGTACCTATTCAGGTATCTTAAGTATGTAAAATGCAGCGACTTCGACCCAATTAACAACGAAAAATTGTCAATATCGTTGATATTCATATTTAAATGAATAACGGATGGGTATATTGTCCGAAATATATTTATTGGCTTTAATTAATAATTAATTCATATCTCAACAGAAAGTATACGTAACTTTTCCAGGGCAGTTTACTTGATTTATTGCGTCAAAATATCAATATTCGTTGTTGGAACCACAAGTCTTGTTTTTCAAATTAAAAATGTGCACGTACCTGTACATACACGTATAGTATCTTATGACAAGCATGAAATTCATGCTACATTGTATGTAACATTTTCATTGATTCTTTGTACAGGTCTGTCCATATAAACTCATTTCAAAATTAAAATTGTCACGTGCAATGTTTTACGTTAGCCGGTATCGAATGCTAGAAGTTAGGAGGGCTATGAGAATGCAACGTATCTTTAGAGATAGAAATATATGATGATTTGGAATTATTTGAAAGATTTAGATGTAATGAAACCTCAGTTTTTGCGTTAGCACACATATTGTCCCATTTTTTCTGTATTTCTTTGACCTCTTTTTTTATTGAATTCCCGGCATTAATTATATTTGCAATTTCCTGTCATGCCCGATTTTTGTCCGCAGAAGTTATCGATGAGGAAAACTTTGCTTTTCAAATAGCCTTTCTTTTCTCGCACTCCTCCAACAATACAACTTTTTCTCTATCTGTCCAATTTGGCTTCCTTTTAGACATTGTTTATTTTCAACAGTCACGAATAGTAATATTCAAACACACCCGACCTTGAATGCTTAACCGCACAAAGTAATAAAAGCGTGCATCATATATGTATTGAAAAATTAAAGCGAAATTACCAAGATGAATAAATATAATATTAAACGGTAAATGGAGAAGAGTTCCGATAATTTCCACTTAAGGTTTCCTTAGTTAAGTAAAAACTTAAGTAGTTATGTGCATACTACTTAAGATTATCACTTAACTAAGAGATTCCTTAGTGAAATCTTAGTTTAAGTAATACTTAAGTTAAGATGTTTTATGCATACGGGCCCAGCAGTTTTTTAATTCTCAAACTTGTTTATGGTTGAAAACAACCTGAAACATTTTTTTAAATCATGAACCATAAACATGTTTAAGATAGATAAAAAACGCAATGGTTGAAGAACAATATTTAAGAGAAATTGTCTAGTTCATTAATCACACCGTACAACCGCATTGTATCATTTCGATCAACTGCAGAATGATACGATCAAAAGAATGTAGGAAAGAAAGTCACGGATAAAAAGTCACAGGAAATAAAGTCACAAGAAAAAAAGTCACAATTATAATTTGTACAAAAGTCACCGTTTGATTATATAATGTGTGTCACATTTTTAAGTAAAAAAGTAATAATTTATATTTAATATTGTGATGGTGAAAACAAATAATAGTTTTCATACAGAAACATATCATCAACATTTTCACGCACAAATCCATTAATAACTCAGACAGAAAAGGCATTAAATATCGATTCTAACATGACCTCCCTCTTTCGCTTTGTTAACAATCGGGAGAGTTATCTATTCGATATAATCTCATTAGCACATGCGCCGGTGAATGTGACCGACTTTTCCATTTACAGCATAAATTGTAACCCGAATAATGCCGATAGAGGGCGCAGTATTATTCGAGTTACATAAATTGTGTGCGACATTTTCCACAAGCGTAAATATAAATTACCGTCTTCCAATCAAAGTATACTACCGGATTTTTACTCTTAGACATATCAGAATCTAAATAAATCATGGAAGCCAGAATGTGTTTTGAGCTTTAACATGGATTGGCGGATATTAGTAAATTTTATCCCTCGCTTCTGGCTCGGGATAAAATACTAATATCCGTCAATCCATGTTAAAACTCCCAACACATTCTGGCTTCCATGATTTATTTCTTAAATGTCTTACCCCCACTGATTCACTTCTCTTGATGTAAACAAACAATTCTGATCGGTTAACGGAAAGAAAGTCACAGGATAAAAAGTCACAAATTTGATAGGAAAATAAGTCACAGGAAAAGCCCTTGAAGATGTGACAATATTCCCTTTAGCACACTAGCAAAATAGTTCCTTTACAGATTCAAAGCAAATTTATGTTTGTCGGGCATGTTTTTCAACATTCAGCATTCCTATAGGTACCAACTGTGCTTCTCCTCTTAGAGACTTGTTCCTTTATTCATATGAGGCAGACTTTATCCAGCAGTTTCTCACAAAAAACGTAAAAATTATCTAGCTTGGTATTTTAATTTCCCTCTACAATATATTTTTTACCTCTTCAGATATGAAGGCAATAATGTGAATCCTCAACAAGACCCTCCCTCTATGTGGCCGTCCCCTTGCCAAATGATATATGCCACTTGATTCTAGCACCAATAGTTGCTATGGTATGGTTGAGTCAGTCATTAAGTAAGTGGGCCATAAAATAGATCTCGGGTAATACCAGTATTGTAATATTTACAATACTGGTATTACCAGTATTATTACACTGTACAATACTAGAAATACCAGTATTGTAATGTTACAATACCGGAAATCCAGTATCGTATATATACAATACTGGATGTACCAGTATTGTGCATGGATGTACCAGTATTGTGCATTTACAATAGTGGAATACCATAATCGTTGATCTATACATAATACCGGAAGCTCCAGTATTCTTCATCCAGCAATACTGGTAATACCTGTATTCGATTCTGATTGGTAGATTTTTCAGTAATACCAGTATTGCGGCCGGCTGCTTCATATTATCCTATATCTCTGCTGGCTCCGCTGGCGGCCCAGTTTGTTTGTTCAACCGAAAACAAAGATTGTTCGTTTGTAAAAGACCTCACATAGAACATTTCTGCACAGTTTCAAATTATTTTGCATTGTAATTTGATAGGAGAACATTTTTGAAAATCGACCTATCAGAATCGAAGAACGCCTCTGGTGGCCATGTATTTCATCAAACCAGAGCGAAATGTAGATCGATTGTAGGGAACCTTCCCCTCAACATCCCTGTCAAGCTTGGTTAATATCCGTCAAGTGGTTTCAGAGTAGATAGAAATGTGAAAAATTAACAGACGGACGGTTTTCTGTATGTGTGTTTGTTTTGGTTATTTTTTAATTATTTTGTGTTGTTTGTAGTTATTATCTGTTCTCTTGGCCAAGTCTTTGTCCCTGGATTGTCACGAATTTTGATCACTGTTCTAACCTTTATTCCCTTCACTTCACTTCCTAAATAACGACGAAAGATCAGCATGTCAACTTCATTGAACACCTAGCACAGTGACCTCTAGAAATGCCCCACCGAAAAGTGTTACGGTCAAACATCAGAGACACTTTGCAAAAAGAAACAACCCTATTAGACTGGGAAAAGGGGGCTATTTTTTTGAAAGGATGTCCTGATGAGTAAATAAATGTTCCATTTGTGACATTTAAGACAATAATTATAAATTTCATTTCGTATATAAATTGCTGCATTTTATTTCTAAAATGAGGATTTAACAGTAGTTGTGTAGTGCCTTCTGACAGGACTAAACATCTGGAGTGTTACAGTTTTCTTTCAATGTCTTAACAAAACCAAAAATAAGTCATATACCTCGAGTCTCCAACCAAACAAATTCTTAATTGGTAAAAACTCGTTATTTTAGGTTGAAATACAATAATTGAACATTCATATTTAATTAGCAGTGAACATATATGACACGACAAACCTAACATTATATCCGTAATATGTACAGAAATGGTCTTTTTATGTACCCATGACAAAAAATATCGTGTTTCGCCGGTCGGTTTTTATGTCAATAGCTTTTGTTAGAGCAAACCGATGTCCTAAAGCAAACACACATTGTCATAACTGATAATGAAGTTGCCGAAACGCTGTGGTATTAAAGCACACATTTCAATGAAACACCGACAATAGCAGAGAATGCACTTACCGGTGTGGAAATTTGACGTTTTTTTTCGCCATCTTGTTGGTCTCCAACCAAAATAACCCCTTCTCCAACCAAATAGGTTCGACCCCCTGTATATAAAGCAATGAAAGAACTAGTGAAGAAAACCATGAATGAGGCCCACGAAAATTACATACGAAACATCTTAAACATTGAAGACAACTGTGAGACCAGCACCAAACAATCACTTGGTAAAAAATTCTGGAAATACATCAAATCTAGGAAAAAAGGTAATATGGGAATTTCAACACTCAAGAATGAATCAGGAGAGGAAGTCATTGACAGTAAAGGAAAGGCTGAAATCCTAAACCAACAATATGATAGCGTATTCACAGATGAGGATTTAAACACCATCACGGAACAAGACACAAAAGTAGCCCCAAACATAGAGCGATTACATATCACCACCAATCTTATTTTCTCACATGATGAAACTTAACTTACACTGATGTTTTTAAATGGAACAAGAAGTCTACTGATTTTGAGATCGAACTATCAATTCAAAAAAAAAAACAGGTTTAAGAAAAGAATTTGGTTTCCACAGAGATGTGTATTCACACCTCTGGTTTCCATAGCATAACTTCAGTTTCGCTCGACAAATTGTATCAAGGCTCCAGGAATTTTTCAGAGCAAAAATTCAGACTTCCTTGGCATAAGATGAAGTTTACTATTAATTGATTGTTTTATCCGTATAGATCAAACCAACACATATCGTGAACTGTTTTGCACAGCCACCTGTCATACTGGTGAACCGTCATACTAAGTAACTGAAACTAGAGGCTCAGCACTGAGCTGAGCCTGTGTCGCTCACCTTGCATTCTGCTCTGAAGAAACTTAATACAGAACATTCCATAGCCTATAGGTGCTTCCCACAGGCCTCTACATTAACATTTTTTT
>MJUT01064911.1:40470-58967 GCA_002080005.1 Gigantidas platifrons | reverse complement strand
AACCCATCCAAGATAATGATATTGACAAGCCACACGCAAAAAATTATTAAAATTTATCCATGCTTACTAAAGTTATCGCGTAAACAAGACACAATTCTCAAAATTGGTGATTTTTCAACCAAACACCAAGATATTCCCCCAAAACCCTTGCTTCAAATATTTCCATGTTAGAACCCATCCAAGATAATGATAGTTACAAGCCATATGCAAAAAATTATTCAAATCTATCCATGTTTACTCAAGTTATCGCGTAAACAAGAAAGTGTGACGGATGGACAGACAGACGGCTGCTATTACTATATCCCCTCACCAATATCGCAGGGGCATAATAAAGTAATATGACATGATAGAATATGATTTATTGACAAAGTTACTATGAAATAACGACAGCTCTTTGTGCAATGTCAGTGGTTAAAAGAAGGTGATGACGGAGACCTTCTAAAACACAACTGACGTAGGGTGCAATGCTGTAAATAACAACATTTGGCTGAGTGCAATGCCAATAACAATATATACCATTCTTACCTACCCCACGATCTTACCTACCAATAAAGTTCACAACAAGAATGATTCATCATCTATTACATGGCTTTCCTGCAGTTTAAATTTTAAAATTTCATTATTGAATGTCAAATTCAAAAAATAAAATTCTACGCAGTTGAACTTGATATTATGCACAAATATTTTTCAAATTTTATTATTTAAAGTCACATTTTTGTTTTAAATTTCTACTCAGTTGATATTATGCACAATATATGTCTTGTAAAATTTTGTTTTTAACCTTTAAATTTAAAATTTATTAAAATGGAGAAAACAATAACACAGCTATAAGTTATTGTTGATCTTGTGACCTAATAAATGGATTTCTCTGATGTTGAGGTTTATATAGGTCAAGACAATATAAAAAGAAAGGTCAAGGAAGTGACAAACATGTCACACTTTACAGTACATAATCATTGTTAATATGATATCAAAGATTTCTGTTCATTTACATATGTCAAACTTTAAAGCACTAAAGTATTTTTTAATATCTCATCAAAGATTAAAAAAAATTATCAATAAATTTAATATTCATGACATAGCTTGGTCTAAAATATTTGTATTGTTAAAAAATGAAAACTGATTACCTTAAATCTGTATATCAAACAGTCAACAAGAAATTCAGAAAAAGTTTGGAGAAAATATAAACTCACAAAAAATCATCTCTTGTTCTTGTTCACTTAATTTTACCACATTTTTCATACTTGTTTTTTTACACAATTGAAAAACCAAATAAAAATTTTACACTAACGTTCACAATTTTAAAAACATGATTTTGAATTGTCTTTTTCTCGATCATAAAGGCAAACACATTGAACACCCAGATTTAAACGGTCTACTTCTTGGCAAATGAGATCTTCATAGCATTTGTGGGAGTGATCTTGAAGCCTTGTAAAGCTTCTTTAGCAGCAGCTGACTGAACCTCATTTTCAAACTCAACAAAAGCAATGTCATGACGACCTGGTACAAGACGAACTTCTTTGAACCCTGGGAATCTGAAAATATCAAAAAGAAACATTTAATCACTTCTTGTAAATAAATGAATCACCATTCATAACGATAGGTAAATATGAAAAAAAATAACTGTTTATGCTACAGACAAGTACAAGACTAGAGAAGAGCTACTAGTAGCCTTTGGCTGTATGTAATCCTCGTGAAATAAATAAAGAATTCAATTAAAGTACAAGTATAACCAATTCTTGGGCTACTAGTAGCCTCTGGCTGTATGTAATCCTCGTGAAATAAATAAAGAATTCAATTAAAGTACAAGTATAACCAATTCTTGGGATATTCTGATGAAAACTGGCAACTGACAACTGACAAACTGCATCAGTAATAAGGATAGCATAACGGCAGAGTAGTACCAAGATGGCTGGATTACATATTACGTGGAGTCCTAACAGGTCACACAAAATCTATTATAAGGTCGACTGATGGGATAGGAAGGGAACCAAAAATTAAGCATTAAAATTGGCTGTGAAGCTACCATTATCAAGCCTTTGAAGGTATTCCAGGTACCTGCATATCATTTTTGTGATTCTTTCATTCACAAATTTAAAGCCACAAGAACTTTCCATAAAGCTATTTGGAAACCCCTTTAGATTCACAAATTTCTGTCAAATTACTTCCTTCCTTAATATTGGCTATTGTGAAGTGCACACAAAATCAAAGGTAGCCAACAAAAAAGATACAAAAATAACCAGAGCGTCCACCTCAGCCTGTATTGCTCACTTTATTATAAGCTATGTCCTATCACTTATTGATTGTTAATGTACAATTTTGGTTCAATCATTGATCATTATTGCAATTTCTGAGAACATTATTTAAACATTTTCCTTCCGAGCCTTATATTAATGTAGTATGTCCTGTAGCGACGGTCATATTGGATTTCAGTTCAACATAAAAATGTTCACTTTGTAAGGGATAATATAATTTAGCATTCTAGGCAAAGTTTATTTCAAAGGGTTGACCAGTCGCAGAGAACACATTTGGAAACATTTCTTACTGTAAAGTCTTATGCTGAAACATGTTCTGTGGTAATGAACATAAAGCATTTTGAATGAAATCAAACAAGAATCTATTCAGGGGACCATCCTTGATAATATTTGCAGAGTTACGATTCAATCATGCCTGTGATTTCCAATGAAAACTGTTTTTTTTACATATTCAGCCAATCCGAGACTATTATTTCCATTTGCTCACCCATCCCACCCATTTTTCAAAAAAAAGTTTATGGAGAACCATTTGGATATTTCATGTTCAAAATTCCTAACAGATTATACATCATCAGTCTCGAGATGTTATATATCCCGTTTTAAAGAGCAGAGGTTTTGTTAATGGTGAGGTGTCAGCCGAACCGTTTCACAAAACCAATGCCCTTTAAAACAGGATATATAACATCTCAAGACTGATAAAATGTTTATCTGAATGTTCTAACATTAATAAGTACAGTCAAACCTGCCGTAACGGTCACCTTTATATAATGGTCACCTGCTCATAACGGTCACTTTCGTGCTCTCCCGGTGCATTTTACTATATATTTTAATTTGATATAGCGGTCACCTGTTCAATGCGGTCAGCGGTCACCATTTATAAGTAATTTTCAGTGTAAAACCCTATGTATAACGGTCAATTTTATTTTAAAAATAATACCGGAAGTGATTTCGGAAGATCAGTATTTTTCTGAAATGTACCAAAAATCCTGAGGTGTTACAAAATATATTGACTAATTTAATTAGTTAAATAAACAAACACACTTTGTTTTGTGAATCGTAAATGACATAAAGGACAGTTTATCCCCGGCCGTTATTGGGGATTTTTATTCATTACGAGAATAGAAATTCACTCACCAAAAATATTTTGTATCTAGTGCATCATGTCAAAATCATCAACATCCGTAAATAGGAAAGCTTTTAAATTTGACAATAAAGTGAAAGCGATAAATCATTGTGATGTTGGGAAAAGTTGTCGGGCTGTGGGCGAGGAGATGGGTGTTGGTCATACCCAGATAATGACCTCGTGTTACTGGAAATTTACGATTTTGAAAAACAATGCTTCCAGTTTAGTATACTTTTGTTTATTAAATATCTTTATTTATTTATTTGATGTTTTATTCAAATCATATCATACTGAGATAATTTCATCAACAATAAATGGAAACCAGAGTAAAATTACGACAGAAACAAAATAACCAGTAAAACATTATTAAAAACATAAGATGTAATGAAAAATGTTTATTTACAACTAACGTGCAATATTTTGTCAAAAAATCAAAACCCTTCACATAAAGGTCACCTGTATATAGCGGTCATTTTGTCAGTCTCCCCCAGGTGACCACTATAGACAGATTTGACTGTATGTCCTTATTATAGGAAAAACATAAATATGTGTATCTTTGGAAAAAGGCCACAGAGAGTGATTATTGATTTTCTGTGCCGTATGTGTCGTCTGCTACAATGTAAATGACATACACAGCACAGGTAATAGGTGAGAGCAATTATTGATTTTCTGTGCCATACGAAATACACAGCACGGCTTCCATGAAGTGTTGGAAGTACATTTTCAGCCAATCAAAATTCTACTTGTCACAAGAACATCAGATAAGCTATTTTACTTTTCAAAAAGTTTTAAACTTTCATATTTTACACACAGCGAGTTGTTCTGCTTATCACTTGTCAATTTTATGAATTAATTTATACATAACAGTGTTTCAGCTAGAGTTTGAAATCTTCAGGACAATTTGGAAAATAGATGGGCAAATGTCCCGAGACCACTGCCTAGCTGAATCATTCCATAAAATACATACTGGTTAAACAACATAGATAACATCATTTCATTGGTTTCTTCAGGTAGATTAGTTAAAAACAGAATCTGATTGGGTGGTTGTTCTGGTATGGTGGTTGGTCCTGATGGTGCTGAGGGTGGATGTGAAGGTGCTGCTTGAGCTGTAAAACATAAGATAATATCATAAATGATAATCTATACTACATATTATTGTTAAATCACTATTGTCTGCTTTTTTGGGCGGGGGTGATCGTATGGTAGTTGGATTTACACCACTAAAGTTGTGAGTTCGAATCCAACTCATAGCGAGGTGTACTCGATAAAAGATTATATGATAAATGTTTGTTAGTGACTTGCGACAGGTCAGTGATTTTCTCCGCATATTCCTTTCCAATAAAACTGAACGCCACGAAATAACTGAAATATTATTGACAGTGCCGTTAAGTACCATAAAACCAAACTAAATCAAGGACGTTTTTGAAGCAAAAAAATTTCCATTCCCCCCCATAATCTTCATCTTTTGAGAAGACTATGTGCAATATATAGGCATTTGAAAAAATGTACATATCCAACTGACACAAAAAAAAACTGATTTATAATGTAGGAGTTTCCAGTACAAAAGCAATGCTTCAGAAATATCATTGTGAGAACAAGTTGTCATGGTCAGCACAAGTTGTCATGGTCAGAACAAGTTGTCATGGTGAGAACAAGTTGCATTTCGATGAGATGATAATGATGTCCACTTTGTACTAGAACAACACACTTAATTAGATTCTTAAGATGCCTCACAGAAACAGCGGTCTCCAGGTAGACAGGTCGCCTCACTCTGATACATTATCCTGAATCTTAGCTCACAGAAACAGCAGTCTGCGGGTAGACAGGTCGCTTCACTCTGATACATTATCCTGAATCTTAGCTCACAGAAACAGCAGTCTGCAGGTAGACAGGTCGCCTCACTCTGATACATTATCCTGAATCTTAGCTCACAGAAACAGCAGTCTGCGGGTAGACAGGTCGCCTCACTCTGATACATCATCCTGAATCTTAGCTCACAGAAACAGTAGTCTGTGGGTAGACAGGTCGCCTCACTCTGATACATTATCCTGAATCTTAGCTCACAGAAACAGTAGTCTGCGGGTAGACAGGTCGCCTCACTCTGATACATTATCCTGAATCCAGTCATTGCTCTGACTCCAGCAAATACCATATTTATAGTTTTTGGTTTGACCTCGAAGCCAAAGATCTACCAAACTCGAGGCAAGCATGCTAACCATTACACCACTGATGCTGCCGATTAATTTTGAACCAATATCTAATTGCCATTGAATGGAACTTTATTAACATAAGAAATTGCAATTTCTTGACTAACCCACCATCTTACAATATTTCTTCACATTTTGTAGCTAAAATAGCTTCCCTACCTACCCACCCCTTAAACATTTTGTTCAACATTAGCTTTTTTGCATTGACATAAAATATGATGTATATAAACCTAAAATATGATATATATGTATATTATATATCGTATTTTCGATAAAGCTCAAGCTTTTAATTTGAAAATCTAACTATATCATACATTGTAATTCACTGGTAACAGAAGGAGAATTTGTTTCCGATCAAAAATATTTTTAAGTTGTTAATTTCCGTCATTAATGACCATTGTTAGAAATTCTTCTTCTTCCGTATACAGTGTACTCATCATTGAGCGTTATACTCCAGCGTGACAGTAAAGATAAAAGCCCCGCAGGGCAATATTTACAGTTAATTACAGAATATTGAATCCTCTGAAATTATATAATAACCATGTCAAATTGCCAGGAATTCTTATGCAGAAATGTAACCACCATGGTGATTAAAAATATGACTCAAATTGAACCAATTGTTATTAAAATGTTAAGAATATGAGAAATATCTATACCTGTGTTAATCTGTGGCATTTGTTGTACTGCTGGCTGTTGTGGGGCTGGAGCAGCATTTTGTCTGTAAAAATAAATAAATAAATGTTTGTATTTATATAATGCATTCTTCAAAATAAAGGATAAAAATAAATGTACCTGAACTAAACTAATTTCATTTTTAAGATGGTTGATCACTGTATAGAGATAATCTATATGGTTATTTTGCACAAGAGGAATTATATAGATCACATAAGGCAGGAAATTTCTAAATAAACTTTCACAGATGATTGAATGATTGGTCTTTAGTGTAAAGTGAGCTGTATTTCAGCTATACATGTCCAGAACAACTCATGAAGTTGAAACCTTATCAGGGAGGAGCGATTCACTGTGGTTTCAATTAAGAATTGAATGCATTCTTTTGAAGTTTAATTGGGGTATGAAAGCGTTGACCGAAGTACATTTTCAATGAAACGCGGTAGCGCTTCATGTTGAAAATGTGCTTCGATCAACGCTTTCATACCCCAATGAAACTTCAAAAGAATGCATTCAATTCTTAATTATACTTAAATCACACCAAAATTTAATATAGTTGAATTTTTCGCTGTGAATTTTATTTAGATTATTTGCTGTTGGAAATTACTACGCCATTTGATTATTTACATCTGACGTCGTCATGGAAGCACATGCAAGTTCGGGTTCGAGTTTCATTGGGATGTGAAACATCTGTTTTATAATCATGTGACCACTTCATAATCAATCATATTGTAATATTTCAATGAAAAATGGAAGTAATGTAATTATTGTATCATGATACTTTCTTTAGGTGAGCTAAATAGTGCCCCCACATATTTTTCTGGAATAATACTCTTATATCACTTCAGAAAAAATAAAATGATTCAAAATAAAATGACTCAATATAAAATTAGGCAGTCTTTGCCTTATTCACCCCCCCCCCCCTACTTGCCCGAAAACCAAATTTAGAAAAAAATTATATTTATTCAAACAAGTTCTTTCATAAGTTTTACTGGCTCAAATCCAGTATTACTTGTCCAGGGCTCTGGGCAAGTGGGTTAGCACGAAGACTGATTATGCTTTTTGAAAGAGACTCTAAAAGAGTTTCACATTATCTCAGGACTTATTTTTAGCTATTTCAATGGGTTAAATAACAACCTAGCTGCTTGGCTTTTCTTCTTTTTCTTAACTTCAGGTTCTTCTTCCTTCTTTCTCTTTGGTCTTTCTACAAAAGTTCCTTTCATTTTAGCCACAAGATCTGAATCTCTCTTAGAATATTGAATTCTCTGAAATTATATAATAACCCTTTCTATACAATGTAATACTTCATACTATAAAAATAATTTTATAAATAATAATTTGTGTGTTTCTTAAAGATATTTCATGGTAGTTGGCAATCACCATTAAACCTTTGAGTTTGATTTCAACTGGTTGGTAAGAAGTACTTGATACAACTTAATGTGATAAAGATTGTATGAGACTAACTGGTTGGTAAGAAGTACTTGAAACAACTTAATGTGATAAAAGATTATATGTGGCTTGCGACAGATCTGTAGTATTCTCTGGGTACTCTGGTTTTCCCAAGGGGGAAAAACTGACATATTGCTGAAAGTGTAGTTAAAATATTTATAACGGTACCCAAATGAATTACTATATATTTTGTTGAAAACCGTTTTACTTCTGTAAATTAACAAACATAAAATACAATAAAAAAG
This sequence comes from Gigantidas platifrons, assembly GCA_002080005.1. Taxonomy (NCBI): domain Eukaryota; kingdom Metazoa; phylum Mollusca; class Bivalvia; order Mytilida; family Modiolidae; genus Gigantidas; species Gigantidas platifrons. The sequence continues at coordinate 51,019 of MJUT01064911.1, read as the reverse complement.
CTAAAAAAAAAAATCTATGATGAGAAATTAAATGAAAGTAAACAAAAATAATCTGTTATGTTCCAAATAATATACGAAAAATTAATTTGAAACATTTTTGTGCTTTTCCATAAATTTTCTCACGATGCTATGTGTACAATTCTGCTTTATGTTTGTGTATAAAACTGTTGTAATTTAAGCTTTTTTGTTGGTTTTTTTTTTGCTCGACATTCAAATCATTAATTTTTTTTGCATGAAGGGCAATATTTTATTTTCATGTCTATTGATTGATTGGTGTTTAATGCCAACTTTAGAAATATTTCAGCTATATCATGGCATGATTTTCGTGTCTAATTATCTCACCTATAAGTAAGAATATAATAATGAATTTTACCATAGGTTTATCATAAAAAGGGAAACCCTGCATAGATCTCAAAGCACTGTTAGCACTGCTGATATCTTTAAATATAACAAACGCTTGTCCTCTCATCTTTAATGTCTTTAGTGCTACTATGTCTAAAATCTGTCCAAACTGGGAAAATATGGCATACAGAGACTTCTTTAATTCTGAAAAATAAACATAACTAGATGTTAATCTGGGTACATGTGCATGTATGTATTTCTCACACAAGTATAAATTTTGTTGTTGTTGGTTATTTATAAACAATCAATTTATTGTTCAGTAATGTATCAAAAGATCATTTATTCTATTAAAGGGATCATAATTGTTTCATTTATTGTTTATTTATTCTTTTCAACAAACCTTTAATTTAGACAAGTTCAGTTTGTGGATGATTATATCAAAAAGCTGTGAAAAATTCTTGAAATTTTTTCCTATACAAATGTATGTATTTCATTTGAGTTCGTAATGTTTGCCTGATATTCATTCTCAAAATGAAGATGCTAATTTTTCAAAATGATTTATTTTTGTGGCTGTTGTCATGGATTTCCAGTTGGCCCCAAAACAAAATTGGGAGATGAAATTGCCACCATATTATGAGAACACTGCAAACAAAGAGCTACAAACAAAGAATATCACATGTTATTGTGCATGAGACTTGAGTGTGTCATTCAGTTATAAAAAAATTCTATTTTTGTGAAATCTACAATGTAGTGATCACTAATGGTCTATTTTATGACCTCATGACCTGTGATTCTTGAACTTTCTGTCATATAGATATAGTTATTTATTTTTTCAAAAATGTCAGTTTGATTATTTGACAGAGACTAATGTTAAAGATCCCCCCCCCCCCACCCAATAATTATCTTTACTTTTAATACTGTTCCCTTTGAAAAATAATATAACCATAGTTAACATCTTCTTATAACAATAACATTACAATGCATCAAATTCATGTATTTTGCATAAACAAAATTGTTTGTCAATGTACCATAAGATACATGTATATTAAGAAATAGCGTAACTTACCATCTTTTTTGATTTTTTCATTCAAGTTGTTGATGTAGATTGTCTGGTTAGGTCTGATATCCATGACTTTCTGTAAAAAGAAATTAAATATGAATCAATTCAACAAAGTTTACCAAACGACACCATTCTCTATCCAGAGTTGTCGTTCCTGCTACTCTACACAACATCTCTGTCAATGCTCATTACACAAGATTTTTGTAAAATTTAGAAACAGTAAAAAAAATCTATTTAAAATTGTTTTAATTATTGTAAATATCAATAAAGATTTTAAAAAATCACTCATTTCAAATCAATTCTCTCTTAAAAATGATTTGTGATCGTTTTTAACTTTTTATTTAATTTTTACCTCCGCAAAATAGTTCTCCAAGAAGTGGGGGGGTAAAATCATTTTTAAGAGAGAATTGATTTGAAATGAGTGATTTATTTTCGTCTTTATTGATATTTACAATAATTAAAACAATCTTAAGTACATTTTGTTGACTGTTTCTAAGTTTTACAAGAATCTTGTAAAATGAGCATTGACAGAGATGTTGTGTAGCGTAGCAGGAACGACAACTCTGGATAGAGAATGCAAACGGACACATGTCTCAATGCTTTTGACATACATCATGTGTCATAAGTACATTGTATGTGTCACCCAAGTCCAGTGAACGTTGAGAAAAAGAGAAATTTACACTGTGTGCATGATCACTATACTTAAATTAGCAGTGGGCATAGCTTTAACCATTCAGGGTTTCTGTTCTTTAGTGGTTGAGTGTTCGACAGTTCTTGTAACCCCAATTTTTTCTACAGAAAAAAATTAATTTGTGTATGTTTCCCAAACACCTACTTACAAGCATAACATAACATTTCTTTATTTATACCAAAATCTAAAAATGTCCATTAACATGTCATATTAAAATTACTCTAATTAAAATGAACAAAATATAATTAACTTCTGTCAGATCTACAAAAATTCAATGGTGATAGCTTAATTAATACAGTTTTGAATAATAGTAATTAGTGATCAAAAAGGTTAAATTAATTAGCAAATGTCGAAATAACATTTATTCTGAACTGTGTCAAAAACTTTACAATTGGTGCAGATACCGAAATGTATTTTTTAAACAAATAGAAAATGCTTTTTTGGAAAATATCTCATTGAATAATGTTAAGAAAATTTGAATAAAAATATAACATACAATCTCAAAAATGTAATACCACAAAAACACACTGTACAATGTTTATGTTTAAAAGTGCATAATATTGGAAACATAAATATAACCCAACCCATCACTGATCACAACAGCCCCTTATAAATGTATTACCTTCTATTTTATTGTGAAGTACATAGTATACAACATAATGAATGTGATAAAATTTGTCAGTGACTTGCAGCAGGTCAGTGATTTTCTCCAGTTACTCCTGTTTCCTCAACCAATAAAACTGTTTATCACAATATAACTGAAATAATGTTGAAAGTGGCATTAAACACCATAACCATAATACAGGTGATATCAAATGAGTGTATAAATAGAATCCCATAAAAACAATGGCTGCCTCCACTCTCTTCCATCTGCCTTATATTATATTGTACTGGCTATGTTTCTGTTACAGTGATAGTGTTTAGTCTTTTAGAGTGGAAGTGAATTATATCTGAATTGGTGCTGGAGATCCAATTTGAAGTATAAAAAGGAATGTGATGGGATCCCATAAACTGGCACATTTTTGTGCCCATCTCAAGCAAGGATATGGATTTTCATCGTCATATATTATGGTCTTTTTTGCATTCAATCATTTTTGAGGTGAGAAGTAGTTGTTTTGTCGATATATTGGTGGAATTACTTACAATCAGTGTTTAAACTTTCAGTAAGGAAATTTTACTTTACTTAAACTAATACAGATTACAAGGATGTACAGACAGTGGCCAAAAGTATTTGTATGCTTCCGACTTTCCCTATGTATTTCATATAAAACTATGATTTTTCAAATAATTATCCCAAGGTCAATTCATGTCCCATTTTGATAATTGTTTTATCAACAAAAACAGAAAAGTATGTAGTTTATAATGGTAATTTTCAAACAATATTTAGAAGCCTATATTTCAGATTGTCATGATTTAAACACAGACCCAAACAAGGCCTCAATTAAAATATTGTTTGTTTCCCCTTTGCGACCGACTGGCCGAAATCGCTGCGACTGAAAATTTTACAGCCCGTTCCGTGAACAATTTTTTTTTTACGATTTTCCGTTTCCAGAATTTTTCTGTGTCCAATTCCGGCATTGGATTCGTATAATTAGGTAATACTCTTCCGGAATGTACTGTGAGTCATCGTTACTAAAAAACCTAGAGTCCCGACTTCTGAATATTCGTAGACGCATGGCTTCTGAGTTAGAAGCTACATTATGTGCCTCAGTGGAAGTGGAACTTCTCAGAAAATATAAAATAGTATTACCTGTTACTAACACATGTAATTCCTAAAAAAAAACCCTTAAAATAATAAAAAAAAGAAATATGTTCTGTCTTGAAAGTCAAATAAAAACTGTTCAGTCTTCAATCTTTTCATTGATATGGCCCAACATTCAAAGACATCACTTTCTGACCATGGATATTTTTTCCAATCAAGATCCCACAAGGGACAGCATAAATTACATTCTATGATTACAATTGCACAGGTAATATGACAATAAATAAAGATATTGCGTGTATAGAAATCAGTTTGTCTGTCTGCCTGAATCATGCTTGATAAAAAAATAATAATTTACCGACCTACATGTTGTACCTACCCAGATCTTTCAGGCTAGGGTCGGAAAGGGGAAACAAACATATTTTTAAGGCTGGTCTAATTGTCTACAAAAGTACCATTGTATTGTGTTTTGGACGAAATATATTCAATTTTGTATTTGACTTGTGTGTTCTCAAAATGTTTATCTTATTTAACTATGTTGCAATTACACAGTATAACTTCTTTCAATTCTGTTTGTGCTAGTTTACAAATGATCAAAATAGGACATGAACTGACTTCAGAATAATTTTTTGAAAATTCATAGTTTAATATGAAATATATAGGGAAAATTGGAAGCGTCCGAATACTTTTGTCCATTGTCTATATATACGTCCTTGCAGATTATGGGTGCAGGTTGATTCGGCCATACTACCAGTTCAGCCATAGTCGTTTCCGCCATAACTATCAGTTCGGCCATAGAATTAAAGTCATTTGGCCATGGAATATTTAATACAGTATTTGACAAGTTCTAAGCTCAAAATGTAAGTTTTATTTTACACGCCGGGTATTCATTCGGCTGCACGGAACCGGAGTTGGCACTAAGAACGCGGGCGTCAATAAAAAAAAATCAACAAACACTGGGTAGGTATATGCAAACATTCTTTTCTTAGAAATAATAATATTTTGCAATGAAATAATGTTGTACACTAACTGTGCATACAATAAAGTATTCACAGTCAAATTTTCATCGTGATAAAGTTAATAGTAAATCGGCAACACGATTATTTTATTGACCTTTTTCAAATTTGTTTTGATTTTCGAAATTAGATTACTTATATTTTACTGCAGTGAATGCCAAAGTTCTAAAAACAAATTGCCCCTTTCTCTTCCCAAATGCCTTCTATAACTTCTGTTAAATATTCACTTTAAAGCATGCAGGCCAACTGCTCATAGCCAACGGTTTATAGAATTCTAGACACTTTGGCACCTATGCGAGACATTTCGGCACCTCAAAAAGACAAATCGGCACTTGTGTTTTTTCTTCTTTGATTTTACGTACAAAACTTCCAATAACCTTGAACCAATTCCAATCCCGATCATGCCGATTCTAATTCTGATCCACGTTTAGTTATTGATGAAAAGAAACAGCTCATATTATTTGTCTTCTTGGTAATGTTAATGTTTGCCTTGTTTAATCATTTATCATTTATCAGAATACTTGTGGAAAATCCCCCGTTTAAATTACTGCACTGAGTCTGTTGTTTATGGAATTTACGCCAGGTAAGTCATAGGAGTGCACGCATAAACACTTCATATTTCTTGTCCTCAATTATCGAAATGCTTTTGATCTTAATTAAGAGTTAATAATGGCTTCTTTTAAAGAATATTTAAATCAATTATGTTTTGTTTGCATTTAAACGATCATTCATGTTTTTGTTTAGCTTTCTTTTATTTAAAAAAAAGCTAATCACGTTTGTTTGAAAGAAAATTGAAATTATGTTTTGATTGCATTTAAACGATCATTGATGTTTTTGTTTTTGCTTAACTTTCTTATATTTAAAAAAAAATGCTAATCACGTTTGTTTGAAAGAAAATGTGGTACCGATTTGTCTTGATACCGAACTGTCTGACTCTTGGTGCCGAACTGTCTTGTTACCTTTTGGCATACAGTACGTCAATTTGGCCACTAAAAACCGCAGGCACATGGCACTAGGAATGCGGAAAGGGTGATCTAAATGGGCACTAAGATACTTTAAGTTTAAATATCTGTGCCAAAACCTTTTTCTCCAACCATGAAAACTACTAAGAATACTACAAAACAATGATGCTAATAAGTACTTAGTACAATGTATATATCTCATTATATAAAAAGTATGGCCGAAACGACTATGGCCGAACTGGTCTATGGATGAATTGATATATGGACGAACTGGTTTATCATAAACTTTATGGCTGAATCGTCTCGAAAGCCAGATTATGAGTAATTGTGTGCATTTTGGGACATTTCTGTCTGACATTAGTAGTGATATACAATGTAAGAGTTATTATTAGTAAGACTTCTAAAGATTTTAGAACTAGAAGTGAGTCTGTGAGGTGGGTAAAATTTAGTTGTTACCCATGACATATGATGGAAATATATATGACATGGTGAAAAGTAAGACATGAACTTAATGCATTAGACAAGGACTTGTAAGCATTCTGAATAAAACCTTCCCCCTTTTCGTATTCTACTTTCAGTTGTTATATCGCATCCATGGATGTTTTCAATCAAATAAATAATATATGGTATACATTAACAAAATAAACATTGTTGTTCAAACATGATAATTTACCACAAATATAGATTTTACCTGTGTTTTTTGCAAAAAATCAGACCGGCGTCCCCTTTCACAAAGCGTGTGTAAAACGTGCCAGTGTATGGGATATACTAAAACAAGTCCTACAGAGAAAGAGTTCGGGACATACTAGGCGAAAGTGTATACCAACCGGGTGCATTACATTACCGCGACATACAGTGTGTGGCCAAAGGTCAGTGCCAAAGGTATTGGCGCATGTAAAAAAAATCCCTATATAATCAACCAAAACCATATTTTTTGAAGAAAAACATATTGTGAAGTCATTTCTGGATAGATTTTAACACATTTTACACCAACACATTCGGAATTGTCTATAATTTGATTGTTTATTTGCTCATTATGTTTATATGAGTGGTTTTTATTTGTACATAATTTAAACACAACAAATAAAAATTGACTTTGATATTCTTATATATTTCAACAAAAAATAATCCTAAAAATTAACACTCACGAAATATGGACTTAAACACCCCCTAGAATTGCTACAATATCCTCCGTCAAAAATAGATTGGAAAAGAACCATCAAAGAATGTGTATTTAAATACTGGAAAACTCGTTTGCTAGATGATTGCACAATGTACGAGAAACTGAAATATTTAAATTACTCCAGTTTCAATCCAAACACCAATCATGGGATGACCCATGTGGATAAATCTTCTGACCCATCAAGAGAAGCAATATTTATTGCAATAAAAATTAAAATCGTCACAGGCTCATATATCCTACAATTAGATAGAGCAAAATTTAACACCAATGAGAACACACAATGTAGGCTGTGCGACCAAGAATCAGAAGACTCAATTCATTTTATATTGAAATGTAAGACACTAGATCCAATAAGAACTCCATACTTAGAGGAAATAAACAAAATCATCCAAGTTGTTACTAAGAACTCATTCTATGGATACGACCATACAACTCAACTACAAATCATTATGGATTGTACCAAAATAGAAAATGAAATTTTCTCGAACCAAAAGAAGAGTAGGATACTTGAAATCACAGCTGATATTGAGTATATCTCCAGGAGGTTATGCTTTGCATTACATTCTACAAGATACAGATCTCTGAATATTAAGAAAGGGAAATACTAGTTGATGTACATGGTGGATGCTACAGTGCAACTAATATTTGATCATGGTGGTGAACTTTTTCTGTGCAAATATGTAGAGATAGTTAACCAACGTCCTTAAACAGAATGGACTCATTTAGATTTTAACATTGGTTTTAAATTAACTTAATCTAATCTAATTTTATAAGTCATTACTGTATATATGGCACGAATTTTAATGTATGCACGGATATATGTGGTGGTAGGGAATGTATATATTCTGGATGGTGGAGGACATAACAACACACAACACAACAGAGCACGAGAAAACAGCACACCACACACTACCCATTAGATGGGGTTGCCCGTAAAGGGCGGAAGAAGAGTTGGCGGTAAGGTAAGGTAAATTAGAGAGAATTAGTGCCGTGTGGTTTCAATAGAAATATTGTTCAGATAATTAGAAGGATAACGATATCTATGTAATTCATACATATACATGAAAAATGATAGTATCTTAATATTGAGAATATGTCAGCATACATGTAGGCTTGTAGTAGCAGTGTTTCATTCTGGTCACCCCGTTCATGTGAAATATCTTCTTCACACACGTCGTGCGGGCGTTAGTTGTGAGTTGTGCTCTTGTAGTAATATAATTACCTGTTTTTAATGATTTAAAAAAAACTATCCCTTATCACAGATACGACTTCAAGGTGTCTGTACTGTCACGTTAATTTATTTAACAAACATCGAATTAATTATTATTGAACCTTCCTCAGTTGATACAGTCAAAGTCAAAAGAGTGCAAAGCCAAATAATTAAAAAAAAGTTGTTGGAAGCAATATAACAGTTCAAAGTGAAAAGGGCCCGGGTGGCTCATTGAGTTAGGTAGTTGAATTACCTAACAACTCATACAAGTCTATCACCAATACGGCGTGGGTTCGCGCTCGGCTTTGAAATAAAAAAAAAAGGTCACGGCACTCGACTCGCAGCCGCAAGTGATAAAGTTTACCAGTTGCTTGCCCATTGTCGGTGGTTCTCTCCGGGTACTCCGGCTTCTTCCACCACTAAAACTGGTTGACATGATATAACTGACATATTGTTAAAAGTGGCGTTAAAACTCCAAAAATCAAATCAATGCAATCAAAGTTGAAATTGTTGCGAGATTTGAAATTGGCAATTTTTCCGTCCATCATATGGCCTTTTTATATACAATATTTATTATCAATTTTAAAATAAATCTTTAGATCTTAGTAATAGCTTTCTAAATAAATTAATAATATTCATAAATCATGTCATAAAATTGAATTATGGGATAAAACATGTTACATTTTAATACTTTATTTCCATTTTCCACATATTAGCATGTTCCATGTTTTCCACAAAAGATGGCTTCACAATTAGAAACTCAAGTACCGGTAGAAGAAAGCGATCAATTAATAATAAGACCATTGTTAGTGTGACATTTCTTTACCATGCACATTTCCCTGAATAATGACAATTTCATCTTCAAACAATTAAAACAATGATTGATTTTAACCGCACCTTGTATATAAAATCACTTCACCAGTAAATAGTTTTCCTTGAAGTTGCACCCACCGGCACCACATGCGTCAGTACGATAATCCACAACAGTGCCCTATACTTTATTGGAAGAAGAAGAAATCGATAATTAGACTTGTCATGCTCGTGTTACCTTTTCACATGTGCATGCAACATCACAGGGTCTTGTTGACTACCATCGCATGTTACAACTCGTGTGTATATGGATATACTGCAACATATGCCTGCACAGCAGTTGGACATTTTATTAATAATATGATATGCAGAATAAATTTAAAATTATGTTGAGTATGAAACAAAAACTGAAGCTCACGAACTTGCTATCAGTATTGCTCACAGTAATAATTTTTTGATTAGAATACGAAAATTTGAAATATCTTTTAAACTGTAGATTTTAAAGTAGAAGTGTAAACGGGAGTTGTGTAGAGAATCAAGGGTGCTAATTTAATTTGGAAGTTTGCAGCCCAGAAAGTGAACAAATTTGGCCCTGCTCATATAGAAAAATCACATTTTAAAGGTATTTTTGGGTGTATATGTTGACAAAGTTTGATGAAATACGGAGGGAATAAGTCTATAAAAGAGAACAGCCTGCGGCCGTGGTTTTAGATCCCTGAGGACAATAGACACTCGATGGTCACCCGAAAGATTCTATTGTTCTCCGTAGAGCCCGTCACCATCTCCTACATGCACTATTGATTTCATTGATTTTTACCTGTAAAAATTACTTGGACTGGTAAATTTTTCGTTATTTTTATACCCACTGGGGATTACCCCCCCGCACACAAAGTTTGGGGGGGTATATAGGAAGAATACATGACATATCGGCCCTAAGACCACTCGGCCCCAAGACAACTCGGCCCCAACTTTGGACAAGTCGGCCCCAAAAAATAGACAAGTCGGCCCTCATTTGAAAGACAACTCGGCCCCTTTTGTAGGTAGCAATTTAAGTATGTTTTAACTATGAACAAGTCGGCCCTTCTATATAGAAGACAACTCGGCCCCACCAAAAATGAAAGTTTTGAACACATGGTGTGTGTGTGTGTGTTTGAATAAAAGGACTCGAACAAGCTTACAATCCTGACGAAATCAGTTCAATATGATATGAACTCAGAAGCTTTCTTTAGTTTAATATATTTTATTTGATTATACAGTTAAAATTTGTATTTGTATCAATCATAATTTATATAATGTTGGATATTTGCAATGAATAGTCGACTTTTACTTTTAAGAAATGATATACTGAATGTCCGATTTTAAAGCTGAACTGTCCACTGTCCTGCCACGATTTCTCAAAAAGTATTTATCCAAAAACAATAAACTATACATATTATTAATCCTTGAGATATAAGGTTTCATTTGACAGACATTTGATTTAAAAGAGTTATACGTGATCAAACAAATATTTGATACAAATTATTGTCCTTTCCGCGATTGAAAAATACTGTCCTGCCACGATTTAGGGTATCAA
>MJUT01064911.1:0-34257 GCA_002080005.1 Gigantidas platifrons | reverse complement strand
CATGAATGGTCCTTAGGTGGTCAACTTTCAAAATAATGTCCTCCATCCAAGATGGCCACCATCAGCAAACATAGTTTTAACATAGGACCCTATGGGAAAAATGTTTAAATTTTTTTTCCTCTGAAATCAGTAAGCCAATTTAAATCAAACATGGCATGAATGGTCCTTACGTGGTAAACTTTTAAAATTATGTCCTGTGACCCCGACCTCCATCCAAGATGGCCACCATCAGCGAACATAGTTTTAACATAGGACCCTATGGGAAAAATGTTTAAATTTTTGTTCCTCTGAAACCAGTTAGCCAATTTAAAGCAAACATGGCATGAATGGTACTTAAATGGTCAACTTTCAACATTATATTCAGTGACCCAGACCTCCATCCAAAATGGCCACCATCAGCGGACCATTGGACTGTATTGGAATTTCATTGAAAACCTTTTTGTGAGAAACTACTCAACAAATTGAATATTTTGCATTATATGAATGTTACTTGGATGGTTCTACACCTGATCTATTATTTTGGTGCAGATTGGAAATTCAAGGTGACCTCCATTGACGGATGAAGTTTAACATACCGGTAGGTCCTTTACCAGAATTGTAATTTTGGTGCTGATCGGTAATTAAACATGGCTGCCAGGGGTAGATAATGTTTTCTGATTCATCAATCTTCTGGTCAGAAACTACTGATTCAATTGAATTTGTTTCTGGTGTGAATGATCTATGGATGGTCCTCTACCTAAATTGTAAAATTGGATCCGATTGGAAATTCAAGATGGCTGCCATAGACGAACAAAGTTTAACATAGAAGCCTACAAGACCCAATGGGAATTTGTACTGAGTTGTTCTTCTCAGAAAGTACCAAGCCAGTTGACTTGATTTGTTCTATGCTGCTCCTATCTGCAAACAGAAAGACTTGAAAAATATGCTTGTTGATAACCTTCTTCAAGAATTAAAACTTAAGCAGTCTAATATACTTACCATGGGAGATTTTAATTTTGATAGGTTTTCAGAATTTATGGAGCACACATTCAATAGTAAGCAAATTGTGTCTTAAGTCGCAAGAAAATATGAATCTTTGTTAGACTTCACGTTCCTAAGGATTTACCCTGCCAATTATTACCAGGTGAGCGATGACAGGCTTTCCAGAGCCTCTAGTTTTGTTTTTGTTCATATAATACTTTTTTGGTATCAGTAGCAGATAAAGGAAGGTTGTGTTGTGTAAGATAGTTTTGGAGAACAGCTTTTTTCTGACTAAAATTTGGGCACACTCTATCTTCTGTTTTAACATTGTGATAACTTGCATAATATAACACAACCAAGCTAGGATTTTTCAGAGCAGGCATCAATTGATTTTCAAACCACTCAAGAAAGACAAAACTATTCATCTCCTGGTGATAGTCGCCATCCTTTGATTTGGCCAGAAACACTAAATCGCAGCCGTCAATCAAACCCTCACTTTGCGTACCTACATGCAAAACAATCAAAGGTTTGCCTTTACCCAAGGGTATTTTTGGGGCATCAGACCCATCATTCGGAAGCCACATATAATCTGTGCAGTGATTTTGGTTAACCCATGTTTCATCTATGTACACGATATCATACCATGCTTCCCTAAAAGATTTGATCTTTCTCAGATAATTACACCTATCATTGATAATAGACACTTGATCGTACAGAACTCTTCGATTATCACCTAATTTTTATATTAAAAGTATATCCAAGATCAATTTGAGTTAGAGTAAGTTTAGACTTTGATGTTTTAATAGAATCTTTTATTTCCTTATGTATTATTGAGACGGGCTGAGAAATTTTCCGTGAATATAAACCGTGGATTGTTCTTTTAATAACACAATGATCAAAGTCGTCCAAATTTTAGCTCTTTCTTTGGGTCTATTTGACTTACAAGGCCTCTTGCCATTCATAATACAGTGCACTGAAGTGTAAGACACACCCATTTTGCTTTAGATGTCCTTTGATATACCCTATCAAATGCGACAATTGGCTTCTTCGTTGCCTTTTCCTTACTAAAAAAGACAAACAACTTTTTTACAAACTTTTGGCATTCTGGAGATAAGTCAGACATTTTACCCATTTTACAAAAAATGCAAAATATAACCATAATTTATGAGAGAAATGCTTGTCAGGTTCGTCTAAAGTACACGTGGCTGAGAGAAAGATTTTACAGGTAAGATACCTGACGTACGGATGGCTCTTCTATAAAGTACATCTACATTTTGTACATACTCCCACCCGAAAAATGACAACAAAATAGGACCAAAATACAAAATTTCATCTGAGTGCAGCCTCAGCCAAAACAATAAGAAGCATTACTGTAACATTTTTAGTTAGCACTCCTAATTCTAAATAAAACTCTCGTTTATTTTGCTGTTAAAAAATCTATAGTTTAAAAGATATTTAGATTTTTCGTTATTCTAATAAAAAAATTATTACTTTAGTAATGGACAATACATTGGTGAAACTTCACTATTCCCCCTATTTAGCACTCATGGCTTTCAATAAGTTTTGAAGTAGCAGGCTATTTCCAAAAAGTAGGTGGAGAAATGTGCCGACATTTTTACTTAAAATATTTCATGAGTTGCTGTATAAAGTATCATGATATAGCTGTTAATCTGTGGTTCATTTGAACAAAATTTGATATAACTGATCTTATGCAAATTATGGATCAATTTATACCAGTATTGTCCACAACACTGGTATAACTAAAAATTTTCAAAATATCTGTACAGAATATTGGATACAGCCATACTGGTTTATTTTTACCTTTTATCAGAAGTTTTTAATTATTCGATATTGTGGGTGCATATAGTACAACTCTAATATAAGTACAAGTTGTATACTTAGTGGTCCAAACCCGATGGATGTCTATTTACGCATGTGTGTTGTTAATACAGGTAATGTATAGAACTGGTTGTTGCTAAATATTGTCTTTGTTTCAGTTTAAGTAAACAGGTTTTTATTTCAGATTAAACTTAAGTGGTTTTATTGTGTTTGATAATAAAATATTGTAAATGGCATATTTAGATTTTGTTAATTTTGGTTTGTTTCAAGGGAAATAACTCATTTTTTATATCAACTTATGAAGTTGAAAAATACGATGTCAAACTTTTGTTTTCCTTTGCATTTTCTTTCAAACGTCTTTCCCGGGAAGGCATTGTACTTATAATTTCAAATATTGATATTTTCGTTAATTAAAGCGTTTCTGAGATTGCGACTTTAATTTTGTCAATGTCCTTGAACTTCATCAAAGCATGGAGAAATGATACAAGAAAAGAGTTTTGATCTGCTTTCAGATCTGGCATTTCACTTTAGTTTTAATCAAAATAAATTATGAACAAATTGAAGATCAAACGGCTCTATTATACAACAAACCCTGTATTTTATACTGGATAGTCGGTCCGGTGGAAACCAATGTTTTCCGGACTGAATTTATTTTTACCGAATTTGTTTGGGAATCTCTGGGATACAGTACTAGTCCTGAACTAATCTCTCGACCAATGAAAAATCGTGTATTAAACTGTTATTCCAGGAAGCCAAAGAAATATATAAATAAAGCGCCGTAAATATAGATTTATTATCGAAACACGACAACAATTGACATGATTGAAATAAAATTTCATTTTTTTCCCCAACAAAATAGCCGGCGGTCTTTCTCTAAATAAACGGCGAAAATCGCCGGCTACCGGCTTCTATTGAAAGCCCTGAGCACTATTATCATTGCAAAAAAGAATTGTTGCAATAGAAATGATCCCAACAGGTTTTGATCCAGGTTTAGAAATATAGACAAGGAATGTTCGACTCTCTTGAACTTGGCGAAAACAGGGTTAGGGGTTTAGGGTTAGGTTCGGGTTAGGGTTAGTATTGTCGCCAAGTTCAAGAGATCCGAATGTTTTAGAGGTTTAAGAATTGCAGCTATTACAAATATTCTGATTTTGAGTATTTTTATAAATTAAATGCTGTACAACATGTATGTTTTACAAAGTTTAGGGGCTGCCATTAGTAGTTGGAGGACCGGTGCTCATAGTGAGGACTGTTTATGTGATAAAGGTTGTCAGTGACTTGCAGTTGGTTGATGGTTTTCTCCAGTTACTCCAGTTTCCCCCACCAATAAAACTTACCGCCACAATTCTTCTGGCATCCGTCTAGCATATTCTCAAGAATCAAATTACCTGAAGTGAACTTTTTAATGGTTGAGATCCCTACCTCTAAACCATATGATCAGGGTGAATAGGCAAATTAAATGGCCCAATATTTTGACTTGCAACTCGGCTGTTGCATCTCCGATGCTTTCTCGATTTTTTCCTGTTGATTTTGGGGGCCCGGGTGCCGGGTGGCTCAATGAGTTAGGTCGTTGGATCTAACAACTCATACAAGCCTATCACCAATACGGCGTGGGTTTGCTCCCAGCTTTGTAAATTACAAAAAAGGGTGCACTCGACTCGCAGCCGCAAGTGATAAAGTTTACCAGTTGCTTGCCCATGGTTGGTGGTTCTCTCCGGGTACCCCGGATTCCTCCACCACTAAAACTGGTCGCCATGATATAGCTGAAATATTGTTGAAAGCGGCATTAAAACACCAAAAATCAATCAAATCCTGTTGATTTTTTTTACTTATTCCAGTGATTTTTCCCCCGTTAACCATGCCTACAACTTGGATATAGACATTTAAGTCAATGTACAGCAGACACCACGGAGAGACAATATTGTATAGAAACTATATAATTGCAATAATACAGATTATTTATTTAAAGTATATTTATAGACAGCAATTCCCGCATAATTAATTTTCTCCATCCCGTTTTTGTATTTAATTATCTAGAGTATATACAAAATGTATACGTCACATCCGAAACTCGCATAAAAAGTATACAAATCACGCAGTTTGTAGCAGTTTTTGTTTTCAAATCTAAGCTGTCGTATATTGGAAAAGAAGGTTCATCAATGTCTCAAAATTGTTTTTGCGATTCACGTTTGTACTAACACAAATAATCATATCGCAAAATTGAAGATTATATCTTTTCATGTTCGTAACAGTCAATCAAATACAATGTGCACAATTTGGGTACCGTAATCTGACGTTGCATGTTTAACCCATTGAAATATACAGTACAAAATAGTAAAAAAACAAAACTAAACAAACAAAAAACAAAAGAATACATGAAGTGCAGTTACATGTACGGTACGTGTATACACGTTTGATTTTCGCCGTGGTGTTGTTACCGACAATTAAAATATTTAACCGAAATTTAGGCCCTAATTTGTATATTTTCGTGGTGAAAGTTCCACCGTGATTTCACAGACATTTTACAGAGATTTTATGACATATCACTGCCATTTCACCGTGAAAAAACACAGACCGAGGTGATTTCGTGCTAAAAACCGCTGTTCGTACTGGAACTGAAAATAATCATCCCTGATATCTAGACATATTTAATTGGTGTCCATTGACTGACATTTTACCACATTACAAATCTATGATGTTTATATACCTGTTAGGTGCAACAATCTACAACTTATTATTCCATTTCTTTTCAGGGGTGCAGGACAGGAAGTTGGAAGATCATGTCACATGCTCGAGTTCAAAGGAAAGAAAATCATGGTACTTGTTAAAAAGTTAATTTAAACAATTCCGGTATAAACTGTTCATTACCAAACTTGTTGTCCAGACTAGACATGATATTCAGTTAAATAAACCCTGTCTAAGCTGAACACTGCTACAGGCTTTCATACTTATAAAGTTACTTGTGACAGGTCGGTGGTTTTCTCTGGGTACCCCGGTTTCCTCCACCAATAAAACTGACCACCACGATATAACTTGAAATATTGTTGAAAGTGACGTTAAACACCATAAACCAACCAACCTATAACATTCCTTGTGGAATGATTTACCAACGAATGTAATAGGAAAAACGAAGGGACAAAAATTGAATGCGGAAATTAAAATTGAATCACGTAACTATGTTATGTTTCATGTCACAGCTATTTTAAAAGTTTTTCTTCTATTTGACACAGCAAAACTTCTGGGAAAATTTTTTAAAAATGTAACTGAAAAATGCATATCATTGATTGGTAAACATTTATAAACTTTTGTCATATTCCTGGCATTTTTGAATGCCTTTATATAGGTTAATATAATATTTGATGTACATTTGTGTTAGATCATTCATTGTATCTGACTATATACAAAAATGTATATCATATTATAAAAAAAAATATTGAAGACGATGGATGGGAGAATATTAACTACAAATTTAGCATTAAGTCATTATTTATTTTTTGAAAACTGCACTGACATTTTAAAAATTTTTAAATTTGCTGCAATATAGCTGTTGTTGCTTTAACACACATTTTTCTTCCATATTTACATACAAAGCAATATCAGCAATCAATAACATCATAACAAAGAGTAAAAAAACTTTATACATTGTAGTTTGATTCACTCTGATCTTATTAATACAGAATTTTTGATGAAAAAAGCACCATACCAATACATGCTATTAATTGTTTAAAAAATGTTGTTAGCTAAATTCAATTTGCTATATCTGAAGAACATATTAAGATAACTTAAATTTCCCATTCTATGAAAAAAAATGATGTAGTATTAAATAAAAATAATTTAAGCTAAAAATCAAAAGTTCAGTAACAGTAACCTGGGAGATGATAAGTATACTTATACCAATTCTTCAAGATGAACCATAAATCAATCTTGATGGTACAGTTTTCTCCCTCTTATAAGGCCGTCGTGGTTTTGATCGTATTGTAGTTGAATTTATAACTACCTATGCAATCAGTGCCTATCACCACTAATGTTGTCAGTTCGAATCAAGCTCGTGGCGAGGTGTACTCGATACAACATTATGTGATAAATTTTGTCCGTGACTGTGGCAGGTCGGTGGTTTTCTCCTGGTACACCAGTTTCCTCCACCAATAAAGCTGACCACTATGATATTACTGAAATATTGTTGAAAGTGGTATTAAATTTGTCCTCTAAAGAGAGACACCCTCTAATGAGGCCATATTTTCATTGCTGAAGGAATGACCTTCTAAGAGGAGAAAAAGTGAGTTGTAACAAAATGATTAAAAACTAATATTCAAAATAATTCTATACTTATTTTGTGTTTTGTAGTTGGATTGTGGTATCCATCCAGGCTTACATGGAGTTGCCTCCCTTCCCTATCTAGATTTAGTAGATGTAGAAGACATTGATTTGATGCTTGTTAGTCAGTAAGTTTGATATGATTTGATGCTTGTTAGTCAGTAAGTTTGATATGATTTGATGCTTGTTAGTCAGTAAGTTTGATATGATTTGATGCTTGTTAGTCAGTAAGTTTGATATGATTTGATGCTTGTTAGTCAGTAAGTTTGATATGATTTGATGCTTGTTAGTCAGTAAGTTTTATATGATTTGATGCTTGTTAGTCAGTAAGTTTTATATGATTTGATGCTTGTTAGTCAGTAAGTTTTATATGATTTGATGCTTGTTTAAGTCAGTAAGTTTTACACAGATTTGTACATAATATGACAATCACTTCAGGGGCCGTCATTGTCGTGATCATATGGTAGTTGGATTTACAACTACCTGTGTAATCAGTGCCTATCACCACTAATGTTATAAGTTCGAACTCTGTTCATGGCGAGGTGTACTCAATACAACATTATGTGATAAAGTTTGTCAGTGACTTGAGACAGGTCGTTGGTTTTCTCCTGGTACTCCGGTTTCGTCCACCAAGAAAACTGACCGCCACCATATAACTGAAATATTGTTGAAAGTGGCATTAATCACCATAAACAAATAACCAAACCATCACTTCAAATTTGTGATAATTATATATACTCAAATGTTCATTGGACATGTTGAAATTTGTGATAATTATATATACTCAAATGTTCATTGGACATGTTGAAATTTGAGTTTCAAAAAGACAATCATTATGGTAGATAATATCACAAAGTACAATAAAGCTAAACTCTCTTCTATCTTCAAAACACTGAGGATGATGGAAGTCTAGAACCTGGCTTGAAATAGATGAAAGCTATTTTTTTGCACAGACACATGACAGTTTAATGGAATCAAAGACGCTTTCTTGATTATAACAATTAAATATGGAAGAAAAAAAAATGAAAACAAAAGAAAAACAGGCAGATTCACTTCAACTACAGTTTAACAATGTTTCTAATGTTTTTTGTAGCATTCATCTTGATCATTGTGGAGGACAGTTGTTTCAGTGAGCTAGCAATATAAAAATCCAACTACCGTATTTTACGGACTATAGGTCGATGGGGACGATAGGTCGAATTGCTGCTTTTCGGCAAATTTTTTTGGGGAATACTAAGATAGGTCGAAGCATTCCATAGGTCGAGGATGCCGATGACAACTTGGGTAAATATCGTCACATCGAACGTTTTTTTTTTTTTTTTTTTTTTTACATCGGTAAACATTTGTCCTATAACGATGTTCTTCGTTAAGTATATGCAAGTATTAATTCAAGAATAGTATTCTTATGTGTCATAAAAGAAATAATTATGAAAGTTAAATTAAATAAAATTTTGTTTTTAAACTTATGTTTGTGTGTTTTTTTATGACGAGTCCGGTTTATAAACCCAGACATCGACGACATTCAAATCAGGCCATCTGTGGGTGTCACAATAGATGGTAAACGGATGTTCATACAATAAAATAATTAAGCTGTCAAAACAATGTATCACCTTGTGCAGTTTTATTGACACACCTTTAAACTGTGTTCAACCATTATTAGTACACAATTTATGTGATTGTCTCGGTCCAGTAAATTTTCAATCAGCTGATCAGACAGAGGTTCACCTGTGTTGATTATCTCATGGTGATTATTTTATTTGTTCCTAATTGACCAATTCAAGTGTAGAACATTATAGTTTAACGAAATCGATAATTATTTTCCAGTACATTTAGTATAAAAAGCTTGTTCACCGCGTGTATATTGTTTTACTACAACCTCGTGCGCATGCTCGTGTTCGGTACCCCTCGTGTTTGATGGAAAGCTATAGGCCTATAGCAATATTTAGATATTTTGTGATAATAATTTTATAAACGATCCACCCTGTGATTTTTTTTTCAACAACATACATTTTTTATAGTACAGTATATAATTTTTTATTATACAATACAATATTGAACTGATTTTCATTAACACTTCATTTTTCGATCATTGAATATTGATTTTTTTTTCGGATGTTGAACATTTTATTCCCAGAATTGCACCCCTTGTTAGTGTTAGTATATTTTTATTGCTTTAATTAAAAAAAAAATAACACCAAGAACATCGATAATTTCAGTCTTCTTATTCAGGAAAAACACCTACAGCAAAATAAAGGTATACTGTCAACAAAATCGTCATTTTTATCGAGATTTTTTTTTAGGGATTCCAGATTTTTCAACTTCATCCTTGTATAGGTCGATGTGGACGATAGGTCGAAGCCAGCGTGTTGAGGAAAAAAAATATCGACCTATAGTCCGTAAAATACGGTAATCATTTTTGTCTAGTACAAAGCGAAAATAATGCTCAGTTGGCATAAAACAGCAATTAAGAATTGATGAATATCTCTGTACAGTAACATAACAGTGTTTCTTTTTGTATTTGTAGCTTTCATCTTGACCATTGTGGAGGACTGCCATATTTCCTTGAAAAAACAGGGTTCAAGGGTCGATGTTTTATGACACATGCATCCAAAGCTATTTATAGATGGTTGTTATCAGATTATGTTAAAGTCAGGTAAGAAGTACAAATATGAGATTTTTTAGCTCACCTGTGCAAAATGGCTGCCATCAATAGAATCAAAATTTTTGCTTGATGCATGTAGTATTTTTCAATTTTGAAAGAAGCATTCAATTAATTTTATACCACCTCCCTCTAGTTTTCTCTACTGCAGTAGTTTACCAGACGACCACATTTCAAATGAACAAAGTTGATAAAATGCTACTAAATTATCCCCCTTTATAGAGACCACTTCTCTTATAAGATCCCTTCCACCAAGGCCACCCCTCTTATCTGACATTTCAAATATAATAAAATACTACTAAGTTGTCCCCCTTTATAGAGACCACTCCTCTTACAAGGCCACTTTGTCATTGCTGAAGGGATAGCCTTATAAAAGGGTGACTAGTGTATTACTATTTGGGTGGAGTGATCAAAGGCAAGGTGGCATATTGGACAATTTAGGACTCTCTAGTAGTAATTCCACTGCTATCACTTGGGTGGTGTTAAACAATGGTGGAGATATATTTATCATGGAGGCTGAGATAATTTGGACCATCTCTTTTGAGTTTTTTGTACTGTCAAGGAGTGGAAAGGGTCGATAAGGTACATTTTGAAAAATTTTCATCACAAGAATCATAAGTAGAAATGCTGTAATATTTGTTGTGTGGCATCATAGTGATATGTAGACTTATATTTATATAAACAAATGGAGGATGCAGAGTCTATACCTTAGTATTTTAGTGTTATTTAAATCAATATTTATTTTTTCAGTAACATAGCAACTGAAGATATGTTGTATGCAGACAGTGATATTGAGAAAAGTATGGAAAAAATAGAAACATTAAATTTTCACCAGGTAAAATATATTTAGTTAAAAAATTAAAACATTTTATTCTATTATCAATGCCTGTACTTCACAGAAACACAGAAATACACAATTTTAATTGTTATCCTATTCTAAAATTTGAACGAGTAACACTTATAATATACAAACATTGGGGCCTTCGTGGCCATGATCGTATGGTAGTTGGATTTACAACTACCTATGCAATCAGTGCATATCAAAACCGATGTCGTGAGTTCGAATCTCGATCGGGGCGAGGTGTACAACATTATGTGATAAACTTTGTCAGTGACTTTGCGACAGGTTGGTGGTTTTCTCTGGGTCCTCCAGTTTCCTCCACCAATAAAACTGAATGCCACAATATAACTGAAATATTATTGAAAGTGGCGTTAAGCACCAACAAACAAACAAACATATACACACATTGTTGATTTGTCTGATATTTTGTACTTGGTGCAAAAATGCCTAGAAATGCTCTGTAAGAAATGTTTGAAAATACGTACTAGAAGGGTAATCAGAAGTCATCAATCAAAAGGACAGTCAATGTAATGACTGACAGAAATTAGACAAGAAGACAAACAATGGTTGACAAAACATGTAAACATGCCAAAAATAAAAATACGCTTGTTTGCTGTTGGCTGACCGACCCTCCAAAATTGAGGACGACCCAAATTTTTTATTGCAGTTGTGATTTTTTTTTTCGTTTTGCATTTGCGGTAAATTCGGATTTGTACTTTTCCGGTTTGATCCGTACTTTATTGTAACCGGAACTTGTTCTAGATTCTCGAAAGTACTCGTATATATACATATTTTTTCTCAAAAAAAAAAGAAGAAAAAAGCCTACCTACCTACCCTCCCCTTCTAAGTATGGGTAGGCCAACAGCAAACAAAGATATTTATAAGTCTGGCCCCATCTGATTTCATAAGGAAGATAAATTTTCATGTTAAAAAATGTTGTGTGATAAGTCACTTTCAGTTCACATGGATTTTAGAATCTGATAAGGAGCCATCTCTTATTAATGGGACAAGATGCATGTGATATTAGTATTTTTACAGCTAATAATATTTTGATATATTTGTTATATGTTTTCCATAGGAAGTAGAAGTGAATGGAATTAAATTTTGGTGTTACACAGCTGGGCATGTCCTGGGAGCGGCTATGTTTATGATAGAAATAGCTGGAGTCAAGGTTTGTTTTACTGAGATTATTGGTTTAAATAAACAATCAATATTTAGCCTTATGTTGCAATCTCATACTAAATATCAGGAATAAACATGGAATCACAGTTTGGAAGGACAATATTAAAGGTATATTGTCTACCACATTTGTATTTTTTCATACTCAAGATTATTGTTGTTTTCCGTACTGACCTTCATAAAATGAAGATTAAACACTGAATTAGTGGCGAATACGCTACGAAACGTTAAGATTCAAACAACATTAAACGAGCGTGACAATCATGAAGTGTTTGAATCTTAACAGTATTTTCCTTACCTCAAAGCTAAACCCCCGAGAATTCCAAACTTCCGTTTTTATAGGTGGCGCTGTTACTTTCACTTTGAAATTTTTGTCATCCTGGACAATAATTCCGATAACGATAGTTTTGGGTCTTTTTTGTTAAAACACCAAAGAACACCAATCGTATATTTTGCAGCATAACTGTTTAATGATAGCAATACTTCTGATTGCCGATTTCTGCTTTTTTAGTTGTCCTCGTAAAATCAGGTCTGTATAATCACAAGAAACTTCTGACTTATATGCACAAGAGATTGATATTTTCAAGAGGATTAAAATCCAACATGTTTTTTCATTTAAATCATTCTGACAGAGAGATATTTCAGGCTTTTGTAATATGAGTTTTTTGGTGGGAAGATTTCAATTATTATAGTTTATGAATATTTGTAGATTTTATATACTGGAGATTTCTCTAGACAAGAAGACAGACATTTAATGCAGGCAGAAGTCCCTAATGTTCATCCAGATATATTGATTGTTGTAAGTACAATAAAACATATGTATGTAAGTATGTATATTATAAGTTACACAGTGTGTTAATGACCTAATACGGTATATTCAGTGTCAGAAAAATTCCATATTAGCGAATTCAAAATCAGTAAAACCACTTGTAGCCACTGTTGGCAATCCTCGTTAAATAAGTAACAAATTAAATTAAAACACTGTCAATCTGTAGCAAAAACACTCCTTAAGATTCATTAAAACAATTTGTCTACCTGAGACAAAGCACAAATTCAAGCTCACTAAAACATCTTGTCAAAGCACTAGGTTAAAATCAGTAAAATATCTTTTCATTCTGTGAGACAAACATTTACTCTGATTCAGTAAAATAGTTTGTTACTTTGTGATACAAATGACCAGCTCCACTTCATTAAAGTCAATCTGAGAACAACTAACTTGAGTTCTGTTATATGGCTAAGAGTTTGGTTCTATTTATGATAAGAAGAAAACAAACTATTTGTATACCTTACCAAAATATTTGTGAATTTGATTTGTGTACCAAATGTCTTGTTTTTGACAAATTTAAGCGGAATGATTTCCTGTTTATTAAATTTATCAATTTCTTTATTTAGTATAAATACATTTTCCTATGTACGTTTTGTTTTCTATGTCATGCTTTACCATTTGACTGCAGCTTCCTACATTTTCCTATGTACGTTTTGTTTTCTATGTCATGCTTTGCCATTTGACTGCAGCTTCCTACATTTTCAAGTGTCATGCTTGTTTCCACCACATGGAGAGAGTGAGTGTGTGTTTTTTTTTTAGCGCCATGTCATCAATTGATCAGCTCTGTCATAATGAAAACAAATTACTTTTTGATGATGATGATATTTGTTTTGTACTAGATCAATATGTGGAGTTAGCCCACTGAAACAAAAATCCATGGATAGACTTGTTGCTCCACTTATGATCACTACTTTTACAGGTTCAAGCAGAATGCTTTCTCTTTTTGGCATGCTTAATTTACGCAACATGGAGATGGACATATGAATTTTTTTTTTGCACAATTTAATTTTGTTTACGAGATCATATCATGGTGACCTGGCAAGTATAAAACAATGTTATACAGTCTAGCCCCCTGATAACGAGATTTTAGATTGAAATTAAATCTTTTCATTACATAAACAAACTTCAAAAGAGGGCCCGGGTGGCTCAATGAGTTAGGTCGTTGGATCTAACAATTCATACAAGCCTATCACCAATACGACAGGAACAGGACAAAAATCCCCCCATAATGAAATAATCATACAATCTTATTACATATTTTTAAATTGATGGTGATATTAAAAATATCTTAAAGATCAAAACTCACACCTATTAAAAAGGAGAGGAAGGGGAAAATACAAAATATAAAATACTTTAAGAACATATTTTTTCATAATGATCATTTATGGAGTGCAAGTTAAAACAAACCTCCTTAATTGTTTAAATTGAAATTAATCAGATAAAGTTAAACAAGAATTGTTTTTATTGATAAACAATTGATACTTTGAAGTTATTAAAAGTTATGTGAGTTATTTTCTTTGATCTCCTATAATATTTTTTTAAAAGATAAAATAGCTTTATTTTTGTATTTACTTTCTTTAACAAGGGTTATTATGATTCTTAAAGTCAAAAGCTTCAATGGTTTATGATATCTTCAAAAATAACTTGTTATGAAAAAATGAAAATACAAAGAAATTTTTACATATCTGAACAGTTAAACAAATGCACAGAAAAATTTGACACATAAAACATTAACTTATACTTTTCATTATTGGGGGGCTTTTTGTCCAGGGGGCTATTGTCCTAGACCCCAATACGACGTGGGTTCGCGTCCTGCTTTGTAAATTACAAAAAAGGGTGCACTCGACTCGCAGCCGCAAGTGATAAAGTTTACCAGTTGCTTGCCCATGGTTGGTGGTTCTCTCCACCACTAAAACTGGTCGCCATGATATAGCTGAAATATTGCTGAAAGTGGCATTAAACACCAAAATTCAAATTCAAATTCAAACTTCAAAATAACCAGACCTGGTAATTACTCAAGAAGGTTGATGGGGATAAATGATCTGATTGACATAACCGATTTTTCATCAAGACAGATTTCCTTACAAGTGGAGTAGACTGTACAGTGTATTTTGTTTTTCATAGAATTCATAATGATGACTTTTTTATTATTTCTATCTCAGGAGTCAACATATGGCACACACATTCATGAGAAAAGGGAAGACAGAGAAGCTAGGTTTACTGGACTAGTCCATGATATAGTTAGTAGGGGAGGAAGGTGTCTCATACCTGTCTTTGCATTAGGGAGAGCCCAAGAACTTCTGCTTATTTTAGGTAAACCTCTATAAGTAAAGCCAAGCACATGTATTCAACATAACATTGATTTATCTTAAATCAATTATATGGTGGTATTGTTTTTAAGATAACCCAGACGTAGACATTTCAAAAACAAAATAGCATTTGATACAGGGATATCTTCATACTGTAAGAAGCTGGTATAAGTCTACTTATAAAGGTAACATACCTACTGTTATAAATTTGTAAGAAAAGATGCCAGATGTAAATAAGGGTAATAACAAAATTACCGAACACCGAGCAATCTTCCAAAGGGAAAATCAAAACTCATAAATCAGCAAACAGACAAAATCAGTCAACAACCGGAAAACTGGGAAAACCGCAATGGCCCTGACTTGGTACAGGCATTTTTAAAGAAATGTTGGGTTGAATCAGATTTTACGGCGCCAAACCTCCTGCTTTCATTACGGTTCAAAGGTTCCGGTTGTCACTATAACAGCATTTATAACAATACTGGAACAAAATAGGTAAAATAGTAGTCAATGCAGTACTAAATTCAGTTAGGAGGGTAGAATATTTCTCGTGAACTATCTCCATCAATAAATGGACATGAGAGACTATCCAACATTACTCTTAGACACAAAGGAACATCGCTTTTATTGCTGTTCTACATTTCACAGTCACAGTAGGATCTTCAACAATGAGCAAAACTCATACCCTAAAATGAGTGTGAAAAGACCCTAAGCCTACCATTTAGCGGTACTCTTTACTTCTGATGATAAAAGCTACGTCTGGGATATAGTCTATTTATACTTATGATATACTATACTATGATATGTTGACGTTGTCACAGTAATAGCGTAAACACCGGAAATAGTCTGCCTAACATTTCATGTGTCAAGACATTAAAAAAACAGAACATGATCAGAATTGACATGATTCAAAACAAGCGTATTGATGAAAATTGGGCTCATACCTGTCTAATTTACACCTATATTGCTCCTCAGTCCACTTCTATCCAAGATTTAATTTCATACCTACCTATATGACAATCAAAGGGAAACAAATCAAACAAAAACAAGATGATTTTTTTATGTGAGCATATTTTTGTAATTTTATTATTATACAACTGTCAGGAATCGATATTTTGTAATATTTGTTTTCATTGGAATAGATATAATGTAATATTCGTTCCAGTTTAAATAATGTGATCTTGTTTAAAACACATTTATTAAAAAAAAATATCGCTTTACTTGTGAATCTATAGTATTAACACATTTTAAGATAATTATTTATATGCTGTGTCTATTTTTAGATGAATACTGGAGTAACCATCCAGAATTACATGATATTCCTATATACTATGCCTCATCTTTAGCCAAGAAGTGTATGACAGTATACCAGACATATATCAACGCCATGAACGATAAGATAAGACGACAAATCAGCATCAGTAATCCTTTTGTCTTCAAACACATATCTAATCTTAAGGTACACACAATTGTATTTTTGTTTTCATACATGTATTAGACCTACACTTTAATCTGCCAGGTCTAAATAAATAAAACACTATTTTCAAATTAAACTACTGTATTGGCAAACTAAATAATAACGTATATACAAACAAGCATAAAAACAAGAACCAACTCAAGAACACAGACTACACGTGCATATCTCTAATTATCATCGTGAATATGCATCATTTCCCTAATCAGTAGGGAGGTGTGTCATTAACCATGCAAATCAAATGGTTCCATCAATTAATCACATGCCAATCTACAGCTGCTCTGAATTCACTAACCAGTATCAGAATCATGATTATAGCACATGTATTTTTCTATCCAATCAGATCAGAAATTTATTAGTTTCTGACTTTTTTTTGTGAGGCCGTCATTGTGGCTGTGATCGTATGGTATTTGGATTTATAACTACCTATGCAATCAGTGCCTATCACCACTAAAATTGTGAGTTTGAACCCTGTTCAGGCGAGGTGTATTCGTTACAACATTATGTGATGAAATTTGTTAGTAACTTGCGACTAGATTGGTGGGTTTCTCTGGGTACTCCTGTTTCATCCACCAATAAAACTTATCACCATAATGTAACTGAAATATTGTTGAAAGTGGCATGAACACCATTATCTTATTCCCAAACCCTTTTTCTGTTTATCGTTGTTATTTATGAATTAATCTTGACTTTATCGATGATTTTACATTTTATTGTTATGAAATTGTAGAAATATGAACTCTTTAAATGAATTCATTATGTAACTGAGTAAATATTTTTTTTTATCAATATCAGCTGACTCAGTGTTATATTATCTAACAGCCCTTTATCAGTATAAGGTGAGATTGTGACTCTTCATTATTGTTGTCGGTGACTTGCAACAGATCTGTGGTTTTCTCTGGGTACTCCAGTTTCCTCCACCAATATAACTGACCACCGCGGTATAACTGAAATATTGTTGAAAGTGGCGTTAAGTACCATAAACCTCAAACCTAAACCTTCATTATTATTTACAGAGTATGGAACATTTTGAAGATATTGGACCATCTGTTGTGTTAGCCAGTCCAGGTATGATGCAGAGTGGTCTGTCTAGAGAACTATTTGAGAACTGGTGTACTGATAAAAGAAATGGTTGTATTATTGCTGGATACTGTGTAGAGGGAACTCTGGCAAAGGTAATGTCCTATAACAAAAATATCATCCCCCTTTTCTGCAATATCAAATGTGTAAAGGTAATATATGTTAGGATTCACTGCAATTGTATTGTCTATATTTATTTTGTATGTTCTTTAATAGAATATGGTCTTACCTTTTAGCATCAACGTGATTTGAAGATTCTAGATTTTACATGCATAGTCTCTAGGGTCTGTGGTATTCTATTCCTTCTGTACAAAAGTTTAAATGTTAAAGAATCAATTTAAACATTGTATGAACCAGATACATTGTATAAATGCAAAATTGTATTAGACATGAAACATCATTACGTTATGTAGAATCAACGAATACAAATTGAAATGGGTTTATGTGGTATGGACCTTCGATGTCCAAAATATAAAATGGTCTGCAATGAGAAAAATTTAACAATCATCTTAAGAACCAGGAATGGAAATACAATTGATATTGCATTATAAAGCATCACTTTGATATGAAAACTTGGTAGAAATTGTATTATTAAGATAGATATACATTAGTTGACTTAATCCATCACATTCTTGTTATTGTCCCAATCAAGGACAAAGTTTTCCATAAGTTTGTCATATTTTTCATTCTGTTTTTTGAAGTTCACTCTGAACTAGAGTAGTTTGTCAGACTGATTTCAGTGGGAATTTTTTTAGCCACCAGTATGTAACCATACTACAGTATGTGAAACTGAAAAGTGAAGCATCGTAGACAATGGGTCTGCAAAGAATTATATTAGCATAGCCCCATTAAGATTGGCATAGACCAAGTAAATGGTACAACATTCTGCATTCTAGGCATCTCCTGACACCTATCTTGAAGCTTCAAAATTACCATATTCGTTTTTCTGGAGAAAACTGGAATGCTGTGACTGGAATTTCTTACCTACAACAACAGAAGGATTTATGCTGTTAAAAGAGTATGTTGCAGAAAAATACAAATAATGAATTTAAATAATATTATATTGTTACATGAAGATTTCCATATTGCCGTAATTATTAGTCCTTGGGTAGCTGTATTGGCCCTTAGGACTAATAACTAGGCCAATACGGAAATTATCACATAATGATATATTTAGTAATTAACGACAGTGACATAGTGTCTCTAATTTATCGTTGATACATATGTAAAATCTAGAGAGAATCCAGAACACCAATATTGGCCGAATCAAAGTCAGCCAATACATGTATGAGAAAAAACTCTGTATTGGCCGACTTTGTCCCGTATTGGCAGAGTTGTACTCTCTGTATCACCAAGGCAGTTTTATCTTATTTATGTAAATATAACAATACATGTAGTTAATTTATGATGTTTGTTATTTAATATTTTATTGTTTCTTTTTCAGCATATTTTATCTGAGCCAGAAGAAATTATTACCATGTCAGGGCAGAGATTACCCATGAAATGTTCTGTAGATTATATATCATTCTCAGCTCATACAGATTACCAACAAACCAGTGAATTTATCAGAGCATTAAAACCTCCACATATTGTAAGTAGGAAAATCATCATATACAGTGTAACCTGTCTAAACCAAACCCTGTATAAACAGAAATCCTGCATAAACCAAACTTTAGATAAAGTCCCAATGTAGGAAATTTTTGTAAATTTATTCTGTATAAACTGAATACCTGGATATGCTAAACACATATGCTTATTCCAAGGAGGTTCAGTTTTAGATAGGTTCCACTGCACACGTTTGTTGTATGGATATCCATTTATTAAGAAGTTTGAGGTCAGTCAAGCATAACATGTTTTATACATCAGGGGTCATATGCTACAGGACAATATTCAGAAAATGCTTTCTAGAGATTTACTTCCCTTTCCTTTGAGGTCAGAAGCCAGGTGAAAGTACTATATTATTTAATAGCTCTAAGTCACCCATTTGTTTTGTGCCACACATAAAAATGAGTATTTCGAGAAATAAATGAGTATTTTGATATTGTGTTTATTGAAATTTCAGTTCATAGAAACTTTTTGGGCATTCTATTTAATTTCAATATCAAATTAAATAAAATGGTGACAACAATCTTACAGTGTGTTATGGGAAATGTAAACATTGGTGGGTTTTAGCAAGAAATTATTGATTCATTTTTATCATAATCTATTGAAAAAACCTAAATTAAAAAATTCAATATGTTCTGATTTGGAATTCGTCAAAGTACATTAAGGATGATTCAGATTTATTCATGATTCACATTACAAGTCCAATTGGTAATTTATGTAACTCACCACCATGTAAAAATTACAATCAATCTCATTTCATATTTATTTGATAATTTTTTTCTATACGATATAATTAAACTCATGATTATGCAATACGGTTGTTTCGAATCATTTCCATTCTGTCAAAAACGTGTTATTTTCGTCTGCCAAACCACGTGATTTTGATGGAATGTTAGGCACTGGACTTCCGACACAACAAAAACTCCAATCGATATGTGCCGTTTTAAGGTTATTCAACTTAAAGAATTTTTTACATTTTCGGTAAAAGACAGATATCAATTAAATTATTTTATTTGTATCAAGACTTCAATGCACAGACAATTACTTCTCTAAAATTAAATTTCTTTTATTTCTTTATTTACTGCTGTCAGCATCATGAAAGGAAAACGACTTGTCTTGAGTGAGGTACCGAACACCAGTATTTACTCAGCCGTTTTCTTGGCGTCTCCATATTACAATTACTTATAATCTACCGCATCTACGACTATGATATGTTGATGTTGTCACAGTAATAGTGTAAACACCGGAAGTACTCTGCCTAACATTTCAGACGACAAGACACGAAAAAGACGGAACGTGATCGGAATTGACATGATTCGAAACAACCGTATTGAAAAACAGTAAATGATATTCAAAAAGAATCATTTGAATAAAGACCTAACCTCAAACTGTTTTTGTGCAATCTATAATTATGTTTTCATCCATTTTTAAGATTTTAGTCCATGGAGAACAAAATGAAATGTCTCGACTGAAGGCAGCGCTGGTAAGAGAATACGAAGATGACACAGAATATCAACCAATAATTCACAACCCACGTAATACAGTACCAGTAGAATTATACTTTAGAGGAGAGAAAATGGCAAAGGTATTGTGTAATAAATAATATAATTAACATATGAACATTGGTAGGTACATCATCTGTGATTTTTGTAAAGAAAAAGTGAACACTTACTTTTGCTGAAGGGTACGTAGTGGTCGTGATTGTATGGTAGTTGGATTTACAACTACCTGTGCAATCAGTGCCTATCACCACTAACGTTGTGAGTTCATATCTCACTAAAGTGAGGTGTCCTCGATACAACATTATGTGATAAAGTTTATCAGTAACTTGCGGCAGGTCAGTGGTTTTCCCCTGTTTCCTCCACTAATAAAACTGACCGCCATGATATACCTGAAATATTGTTGAAAGTGGCATTAAACACCAAAACCCTAACCCAACACCTTTTGCTGAAAATGTCTTGCTGTTAAATGGCAAAGTACAAAATGAAACTTTTTCGAAATTTTTGTGTAAAACAAGTTTAAGGAAGACCTGTCATACATGCTATTCAAAAACAAATATTGAAAAGTAGAGTTAATGCAATATTTGTATGGCTATATAAAGACGTATCCAATCTTATTCTAGAACCTGCTTTTTATTTGTTTTTTTAGGTAGTTGGTAAACTAGCTGCAGACCAAACTAATTTACAAAATAAGAAAATATCTGGAATCTTACTGAAGAGGAATTTCAACTATCATATAATGGACCCGTCAGATTTATCTAGTAAATATTATCTTGCTTTCTATTGATATATAACCGCATCAGTGGTGTAATGATTAGCGTGGCCATATGGAGAGCAGTAGATCGTGGATTCAAGACTTGATCGTGTCAAACCAAAAACAAAAAAATTGGTATTTGTTGCTTCTCCACTAAGCACCCAGCACTAAAGAGAAAGACTGGTTGGTTCAAAATCAGGATAAAGTGTCTGAGTGTAGCTACATCTCTACCCACAGATTGTTGTTTCAGTGAGCTAGCACTATTAAAATTCAACTAAGCGTGTTACTCTAGTACAAAGTTAACATCATCATCATCTCATTGAAATATAACATGTTCGTACCATGATATAGGTGACAAATTGGAACTTCACTTGCATGTGGAAAACACTTTCATAACCACATCATTTCAGTAAGAGGGAAGGTTGGATATGTTCCACCAGTGTGGTATCTTTTGTTCATCATTTCAGTAAGAGGGAAGGTTGGAGATGTTCTGCCAGTGTGGTATCTTTTGTTCATCATTTCAGTAAGAGGGAAGGTTGGAGATGTTCCACCAGTGTGGTATCTTTTGTTCATCATTTCAGTAAGAGGGAAGGTTGGAGATGTTCCACTAGTGTGGTATCTTTTGTTTTTCATTTCATTATTATATAGCTAAAGCAGATATACATATTATATAAACATTGATGATGTAGTTGTTAGCGTGCTCGCCTCAAGTGTGGTAGATAGTTTCAAACTACAAACTAAAGATTATAAAATTGGTATTTGTTCCTTCTCCACATACATAAGCACGCAGCATTAAGGAGAAAGAGCAAGGACTGGTTGGCTTTGAATCTGGATTATGTGTCAGAGTGTGGTGATAGGTCTAACCGCAGCACAGATTGTTGTTTCAGTAAGCTAGCACTATAAAATTCCAACTAAGCATGACCTCATCACCATCTCATTGAAAATTAACTTGTTCTCACCATGATATAGCTGGTGTTAAACAACAATCACTCACTTACATATTTTATTTTACAGACTACACAGACCTTGCCATGAGTACAATAACACAAAGAATTAGTATAGCTTATACTGGTACCCTACCATTGTTACGTTACTACCTACAGCAGTTGTCTAGTGATGTGGAGCAGAGTACTGTGAGTGGTAAACCAGCTCTTCAGGTGTTTAAATGTATAACCATCATACTAGAGGCAAGAATGGCCGTCGTAGAGGTAAATACATGTAACTGTGCTGCGTCATTGAGTTTATATACATGATAATATTACATGTACTTGTGTTGCATATGCTTAATTGCAACTTGTGTTGCATATGCTTAATTGCAAAGTTGTGAGTTTGAATCCAGCTCACAGCAAGTTGTATTCGATACAACATTATGTAATAAAATTTGTCAGTGACTTGCAGCAGGTCGATTGTTTTCTACGGGTACTCCTGTTTAGTGATGCATGTTCAGACCCAACTTTAGTCTTGTTAAAATAGAGATGAATAGTATTGAATTTCAAATAATGTTTGAGGGAGCATTTTAGTTTTCGCTTCCTTTTATACAGCCTATTTGATTGTTTTCTAGATTAAACATTAAGTCATGTTAATGTGAATTCAGGGATGATTTTTGTCAGGTATTAAACTGATTTCAACTATTTTCCTCTGCCAAAAGTTGTTGGACACTGTCAGAACAGGTCAAAAATGGTTTCAGCTATTTTTCATTGATTTTCAATTATTCTATTTTCTAACCAGAATCATCCCTGTGTGATGTACAACATTTTATAGAGTTTATTCTCCGTTTTATAGCAAATGTATATTTGATATCTGTTTTTTCAGTGGATGGCTAACCCTGTTGCAGACATGTATGCTGATGCTGTGATGACTGTTGTGTTGAGAGCAGAGTCAGATCCTATGCCTCAGAAAAGTAAATATGAAAGTAGAATACTACTGAAAATTGTTCAAGCTCAACCTTTTGGATAAGTTTTTATGCATCTAAAGCATTTCTAGAATATACAGTTGATACAATAGATTTTAAATATAGATTTTACATCTGTCATTCTTATACAGTATGATTACCCTTTTGAAAAAATATAGTTGTGCCCCTTGAAAATTGTTAACAATTGTGAAACTATGTTTTTTCTAGATGACATGTTGAATTATGTCGGGTATACCATTCTTGTGGGGGGGTCGTGATCGAATGGTAGTTGGATTTATAACTACCTATGCAATCAGTGCCTATCACCACTAATGTTGCGAGCTCGATTCCCTTTTGGGCGAGGTGCACCCGATAGAACATTATGTGACAAAGTTTGACAGTGACGTGCAGCATGTTTTCTCAGGGTACTCTGGTTTCCTCCACCAATAAAACTGACCGCTGCGATATAGCTGAACTATTGTTGAAAGTGCCGCTAAAATAGATGTTTAGAAATCATCTATAATAATTTTATGTAATAAAGTTTGTCAGTGACTTTCAACAGGTACAGACCCTGGATCGTTTAACTTAACAGATATTTCGTATCGTTTGCGTTTTTCGTTCGTTTCGTTTGCGTGTATCGTTCGTTCGTTTTCCGTTCGTTTGCATTTCGTGCGTGTAATTTATTCTTTCGTTTCATGTATCTTTCGCCAGTTTAATTAGACTAATACACGAAACGATACACGATACACGAAACGAAC
The DNA here is from genome assembly GCA_002080005.1 of Gigantidas platifrons. Classification (NCBI taxonomy): domain Eukaryota; kingdom Metazoa; phylum Mollusca; class Bivalvia; order Mytilida; family Modiolidae; genus Gigantidas; species Gigantidas platifrons. Next base: position 10,272 of record MJUT01064911.1, on the reverse strand, counting down.
CCACGCTACGATTTCCAGTTTAAAATAATTACTACGATTTCAATCTTACTATTACTAAAAAAAAATAATTAGTGTAAACAAAATTTTACATATACAAACATGTATTTCCTTTATTTACATGTACCAGTAATTTTGTACAATAAGGGAAAAACATATTTAATAAATGCATTTTTTCTACAATTTACTCTAGGACAAATAAACAAGAAATCATCTACATGTATGTAAACAAATGCCTCTGGCAATTTCATCTGGGAAATACATGCACTGCAGGTGTGAAATATCAACTCTTACATTTGTAATTTCATTCTAATTAACAATTATATGACCTTTTGAAGCCACACGCCTCTCGGACAGCTTAACCGAGAAAATAACTGATACACTTATAGCTATGTCTGGTTGGAATTGTCAATTCAGAATCCGAATAATAATAAATACATGTATTAATTCTGTATAATTATATAATTATATAAATATAAATTTTGTTTAATTATATAAATAGAAAGTCATATTTGGAAGTCAAATATATGAGATTTAAAATTTAATCATGAATATAATTATTAAACACATTGGTAATATAAACTATTTAATATAAATTGTATTATCCTATTACTTTACCGACTAATTTATCATTTATATAAATAACTTGCTTATAACATATAAGATTACAGAAGTTAATCACATCAATTTGCACAAAAGTCATTCAAATAATAACACGATACTATTCGTGTATCGTGCGTTCGTTTCATGTATCGTTCGTTTGTTTCGTGTATCGTGCGTTCGCTTCGTGTATCGTGCATTCGTTTCGTGTATCGTGTGTTCGTTTCATATATCATGCGTTTTTCGTTCATTTGCGTTTCGTGCATAGTGTAAACTTATACGATCCAGGGTCTGTATGTGATTTTTTTCTTCATGTACTGCGATTTTCTACAGTTAAAACTGACCATCATGGTTAAACCGAAATATTATTGAAAATGTCGCTAAGCCTTAATTTGAAAAATATTGCCACCTTAGTAATACAATACATGTAAAACAGCAATTAAAGCACTGTTTATTATGCCCCCGCGACTATTGGTCGGGGGGCATATTGTTTTACCCCTGTCCGTCCGTTCGTCACACTATAGTATGCATAGTTTGTCCCACTAACTCCCCCTACAGTTTTGGAGCTACAGCTTTATTATTTTGTAGGATGTTTATACACATAATGGAGGTGTGCATGTCCACAGGATTTTGATTTTCATCAAATATTCTCAAAATGACAGGTAGTTGGACTTTTCATTTATGTCCCCATATAGGATATATGGTTTGTCCGGCTAACTCCTCCTACAGTTTTTGAGCTAGACCTTTTATATTTTGTAGACAGTTAGTACTTACACTGAAGGTGTGCATATTTTATGGATTTTGACTTTCAACAATTTTTTACAAAATTATGGTTGCATGAACTTGGACAGATTTTGCTAAATCCATATAGGATATATGGTTTCTCTGGCTAACTCCTACAGTTTTTGAGCTAAACCTTTTATATTTTGTAGACAGTTAGTACCTACACTGAATGTGTACATAATTTATGGATTTTGACTTTCAACAATTTTTTACAAAATTATGGATGCATGAACTTGGACAGATTTTGCTAAATCCATATAGGATATATGGTTTGTCTGGCTAACTCCTCCTACAGTTTTTGAGCTAGACCTTTTATATTTTGTAGACAGTACCAACACTGAAGGTGTGCATATTTTATGGATTTTGATTTTCAACAATTTTTTACAAAATTATGCTTATATGAACTTGGCCCCACTGAAACCTGTTAACGTGTAAACAACGCTCCTTATACTTGCGGGTCCTTCTGGGCACTCTGGCTTCCTCCACCACTAAAACTGACTGCCACGATATGGCTGAAATACTGATGAAAATGGCATTAAACCCCATTCAATCAATCAATCAATCAATCGAACATCACATTGTTAGGTACAGATTAATTTATTTCAGTCAGATGCTGAATAAGCAAAACATTGGTTTACCCTTTTGCAATTACAGACACAAACTAAGACACAAACCCCTTTTAAAGTCTATACATAAGTTTTCTACATCATACCCGATGAATAATATACCATTCCTTCAAATTAAGTTATATTGAAAATCAATTTTGGCTCTTCAAGACGTTTTCTTTGCATTATACCCCTACACATTCCTCAGAACCAAGCCAAAAGTTAAGGTAGTAAATTGGAATTGGGGTGAGGGGGTTGAGACGGGGGCATTCAATTTTCTAGTTTACTTAAATTTATGTCTTGTAAATTGGAAAGTCTCTCATGTTCATTTAGTTCCATATCCTTTCTTTCTAATACATGTAGAATAACGATAGTTTTGAAGGTCGGTACGCTATTATCTCAGGGAGTCCGATAGGATGAGCTGTGACACCTTCAAAATTAACGTTATTGTTTTTGTTGGTGATATTATAATGTGTTAGACGTCATACTGACCAATAGTTTTCAGTTTCAGAGTCAGTTCATTTGATACTGACAATATTTTACTTTTAAAAATCAAAGGAAAAATGTCCAAATTACTGATAAAGAGCAGCCATCGTGGTCGTATGGTAGTTGGATTTACAACTACATGTGCAATCAGTGCCTATCACCACTAACGTTGTGAGTTCGAACACCGTTCATGGTGAGGTGTACTCGATACAATGTTATGTGATAAGTTTATCATTACTTGTAACAGTTCGGTGGTTTTCCTTCTCTATATTAAACTGACTGTGAAAGTGGCGTTAAACACCATAATCCTAATTCTAACCCAGCAATAAAGCAATATTTCATTACTTTAATGTGTGTCTAAAGTGTAAAATTAGATAGTCTCTCATGTTTATTTACATCCATATCCTTTCTTACTAGTACAAAATAATTTTTTTTTGTTTTTTATACAGATGTTCCACCTGCATTAGTGGTAGATAAAAGTCATGTACAGGAATGTTTGTTAGAGATGCTGGCAGATATGTTTGGTTCTAGTTCTATCAGTAAGCTGATCAGGAATGACAGAATGACAGTAACAGTAGACGATAATACAGCTGTCATTAACATAGATACACTGGTAAGATGATTTGATGGAGAGAAATTGGCAGTACGGGGGTACCCCTCTTATAAGGCCACTCCCACAAAAGACCTCCCTTCTAATACACATACCCTCCCTCACCCCTCTTACCAGGTTTGTTAATTGATTTAATTTATAATTTCGACATAGTATATATAATTTAAATGTATTTGTATATTAGGGACTGAAAAGTTGCTTCGAGATGCCTGAAATTTGGACACATTGAATTTCGAGAAAAGAGGAGTAAATTGTGTTTAAAGCACTAAGTTTAAAATTTCTAGTAAACTGATTTTGACATAACGAGATTCAACTGTATAATTTGTCAACATGCATTTTAATATTTTGATGTTTTGATCCGTAATATTTTAGAAATAATAATGTCAAGAGAATAAATAAATATCTTCATGTCCACTGAAAGTATGTACAGATTTCTAATGTATCATATCTAAACAAGACTCTTGACACTGACACGTATAAATAAACAGCACCAATAAGGGGACACAATTTTCAGTGGTGTCATCAGTATATTGTAGGATTGTAAATTTAATGTATTGGAATAAATGACAAGTTTGAAGCAAAGATCACAAATCAGAAAAAGATTATTCGTTGTGTTAGATCTGGTTGAATTCATTAAACAAGATAACATAATTTCAACCTTGATCATGTGCTGATGTTAAAATGTAGCTTGTATAATTAACCTGTTCCATCATACTATTCTAGGGGTCGTCATGGTCGTGATCATATGGTAGTTGGATTTACAACTACCTGTGCAATTAGTGCCGATCACCACTAAAGTTGTGAGTTTTAACCCCGTTCATGGGAGGTGTACTCGATACAACATTATGTGATAAAGTTTGTCAGTGACTTGCGACAGGTCGTTGGTTTTCTCCGTGTACTCCGGTTTCCTCCACCAATAAAACTGACCGCCGTGATATAACTGAAACATTGTTAAAAGAGGTGTTAAGCACCATAAACCAAACCAATCTATTTTCACTTTGTTATGAAATTTCATTAATTTAGTAAAATATTACATTTTTAGGATGTGATGTGTGAAGATGAGACATTACAACAAGTTTTACAGACTGCAGTGTCAAAACTTTTCTTAGCTTTAACTCCACTCAAAGCTAATACAGAGTTTTTATGATAATAGTAAAACCAATAAAGACACATCAAAATGATGAACGTCGTGTTCAAATATAAAGATGTCGTAACATTCAGGAGAACATGTATAATGTCAATGCGAGGATCATGAATTCATGTGTGAAAATAAAACATACTGGAAATTAACAACAGTAATTAGATAGATTGAATGAAGAGATTATGTTATATAAACCCTCCCTCATGACAAGGGAGACAACTGAACAGCCTAGGATGAGACGTTTTATTACATGTTACAGATATTTGTTATAATTTGTACCATTCTATTACATTGTATATTTGTTAAATAAAGATCTGACATAAAAAAAACATATAGATTCATACATGAAGATTTTACTTCTTGACAAACCATTATGACTGCATTATGAAATGCCGCACTGTTAGAACAGAAGAAAATACCAATAGAAAAATTGTAAAATGAGGCAAAATCGTTACATCAAAAACTGAAACTGGAAAAAATGAAGAGAAGAATGTTCACTGTACAAATACAAGTTAACATCTACCATTGAGAATCAGTGTTAATGCATTTTGCCAGAAAATTGTGTATATTAAACATTACATCCTCACTTTTTGGGGTTATAATGTCCACTTTTATCCTCGAATCCCTCACAAAATGTAGCTTTATTTATCTTTCCTCGTAGACAACATATATCATTGGATTCTTCTCCAAATAAGATGACCAATCAAATACATGTACTGTATTTGTGTACGTAAAACCATTATTCTGATTTACTTTTGTGACCCACACTAAATATCCATATGGATGTAGGTAAATCGTGAAATCAATGTGATCATAAAATAAACAATAAATGCATGACTGTAAAAGAAAAGTTGTAAATTTGTTTGACTTCTGTTGAGTGGTCTATCAATTGTGAATTAGAGATGTGTTCCGCTTTAACACATTGAAATTCCCTGTTTGGCTGTGAGATACCATAGTAAGCAATGTGATATAATTTTTTTTTTATAAAATAGCAGGTGCACAACTTCATTTCTTGAGCAATTTTGGTTGGCTTCTGTAGAATGATATATAGGTTGTTGATTAGAGATGTGTGTTTTCCTTCTCTGTACCACACTAAAAATCCCTGTTCCATTCGGGGAAACCTCTGAAATCTGTGTGATTAAAATAAAATAGCAGGTGTATAACTTTATGTCTTGAGCAAATTTGTAGAATGATCTATGAGGAGTTGTGACTCATAGATGTGTGCCCCTCTCTGTACCACACCGAAAATCCTTGTTTGCCTCTGGGAATCGAAACCTCAGAAATCAATCTGATAAAAAATAGAACGGAGAGTGCACAATTTTACATCCTGTAGAAGGCTATATGTAAGTTTGGTTGTTTTCTATCAATTTATTTAGGCTGAGCTGCCCATAAAGGAAAGTGTGACATAGATGCGGACAGTGACAAAAGACTATCGATAATATCTCTATATGTCAATTCTGCAAACTTGCGTTAGCAACTCCCCCCCCCATATGGTGACATTCTGACCTAATGTATTCCTCCCCAGCATTTTCCCATTCATTTGACCTCTATATTATGACTTCCTGTATTAATGCGACTAACAACCATGTTTTTAGAGTCTTTATCGACTGAAAGTTCTGTGTTGAACGACTGAAAATGTAATTAGATGTTAGTTGGATCTTTTTTGAAAGTTGTTGCCATCTACATCGTTTTTGAGTAAGAAAATATAAAGTTTATTCATACCAGTGGTATCCAATAATGTTTTGAGAATATGAAATATGAAAAAAAAGAATCACGTAGGAATTTTAGGCTTTTTATGTACATTTTTTTTACTCAACTTTGACCACATGTATTTTGAAAATTACTTGATATTTGTTCTCGAATTTTTGTGTGTTGTTTCATTAGACATTCTTGTTCCAAGAATTTAAGTAAAGTTTAGTTATTTGCAACCTTTCATTTTTTCGTCCTTAGTAAGTTATAATGTACAGGATAAATGAGATTGACTGATATATATATATATAGAAAGGACAAGCCACGAAATTGTGTGTAAAGTCTTTAAAAGTTTGTATTCGTCGTGTGATAGAAAAAAAATTGTCATGCAAACTGTCGAAAAGGATGTATTATTACAAAAGAAAACATGGCAACCATTTCTATCAATGTTTTATGCAATTCTATATTATATTGATACAGTCATTTGTAGTCTTGAGGTCGTTCAAAATTGTGTTTTGCTCTGACCTTTCACACTATCGACCCTTCGGACAATTGACCCTTTGGACCATTGACCCTTCGGACTAATGAACTGACACGGTCTTCTTGGGTCCCTAGACATAACATCAGTTTTCATTAAGAGATATATCGTCATCATTCCAGGCACCACGATGAAGAAGCATGGTCCAGAAATGCTTGTAATGTTCTTTCCTAATTGCTGAATTTCTTGATGGGGTTCCTTCTGCTGTGTGTGCCACCACATTTGTCTATTATTTTCATGTGTAATGCAAGGGTGACAGAAGCAATACTGACATTCCTCCTGAGGTTCAATAACAAAAGCAGGATCATCACTGTCCTCAGTTTCCTGATCATTAAAAGGTGCTGGATCTGTTTAGGTTTGTGTTTCTTGTGTATTCCTGACTATCTCAGGGACAACAGTTTCTGACACCACCTTCAGATCCCAATCATTATGAGAAAACAAACACTTCACTGTTTCAAGTTGTTCAGTGTTCAACTCCAAAGTTATTCTTTTATTTTGTGAATCACTCATTTTTGTAATCCTATGTGAATGTATTTTGTGTTTACAGGATTATAAATCACTTATAGCTAGCATCAGCATATTGGCAAATCTGGGTCATCTGGAATAACCTGACATCATCAGGTCACAGCATGAATGTATGCATACATATACACAGGAAATGGGGGTTAATTGGGATTGTTTGTTGGAACATAAATAAAAAATGCTACATGTATTACTTTGAAACTATATTGACAAAAAATTTAATATAAATATTATAGGTATATTCCAATATTTCAGATAAAATAACTTGTTTCCATAATTTTGTAATTATTATACTTCTATAATTATTTTTTCACAAAATACAAATTCCAATCAAATCTTGCTGTCTTGCACTGGAACAAAAATGTTGACAGAGAGTTCACTTCCATTTGGAAATCAAGGAATCCTCATGCCCCACAATCACAGAGAGGAAAACAAGTTTATAAAGAACCAACCTACACATACAGGAAATGGGATAATGTCATTACTCCGACACTCAATACTCCGACAGTCATTACTCCGACACTCAATACTCTGACAGTCATTACTCCGACTGTCGGACTCTTAATACTTCGACAGTGACAGATAGTCTTTACAATTCTGGCGCTTTTAGCAATCCAAATGCAGTACGGGACTTCCCACTTAACTTGAAAGGGGCATGGTTTTTATCCCGGAGTCGAAAGTTTTTTTTCGTATGCAGCGCTATTGCTATTAAAGCTTTTCAGCACGGCCCAACAAAATATCTTTTACAAAAGAAAATATTATTTCATGTAGATCTAATGAAAATGCTTTCTCTGATTAGTTTGTTTCTTCGATTCCCATCATATTTACCTCAAAATTCAGGATAGCAAAAATACATGGCCTACCTTTTCAAGTTATCAAGTCGTCTCATAGTTGAGCGACACCTACCTACCATTGCATCAGATGCGTATGGAATTGGCTTTGTTGAAGAGACCCGTACTACCCGCGACCAATACTGCGGGTGCATTGCAACAGTTTCAGACAGAAATTGCTTCACTCGCATTCGGTCGAACTCATTGGGCTCGTAATTTTGTGTGTTTTTCCCCTTTAGATTGTTGTCTGTGCTCCCCGGGTTTGTATATAAAAAGCCAATATTGGATCTGGTTTTTTGTTGTTGTTATTTTCCTTCACTTCTTTATTGTTCGGGTTCGAGTTTCATTCGGATGTGAAACATCTCTTTTATAATCATGTGACCACTTCATAACCAATCACATTGTAACATTTCAATGAAAAACGGAAGTAATGTAATTATATTCTATTATTTTATGTTTACTTAATTTGCTTAAGAAGAGTTTGAAGATCTACCAAAGGGAGGTAATCAGAATCTGTAAATCGAAGGACAGACAATACAATGACCAAGAGAAGGACAAACAATGATCTACAAAACATACAGTGTACAACATTATGTGATAAAGTTTGTTAGTGACTTGCGATATGTTGGTGGTTTTCTCCGGGTTTTTCGGTTTCCTCCACCAATAAAATTGACTGCAAAGATATAACTGAAATATTGTGGATTTGGCATGAAATAATATAAAATCAAACCAAACAAATCATACACATAAAACTTAAAATATAGTAACACGAACCCCACTAACAACTGGGGGTGAACTCAGGTGCTCCAGAAAGGTAAGCAGCTCCTTCTCCACTAGTGGCACCAGTCGTGTTAATCCAGTTACAAACCCGGTGATAAGTCATGAATGGGAAGTTACTTTGTTTATTTATATTCTATTATATGTAAACAAGAAATTTCACATATGGATGAATATGATAAGTAGCTGACAGACAGACTGACAATGTACAACTTTGGATTATTTCCCTAAATTAGTTTTTTCATTCTGATTAAATGAAAGCAAGACTATTGTGTGGTTCAAATAAGTTACATTTTATTTGAAACCACAAGACTATTTGACATTTTCAAATTTAACTTATCTTTCTTTGTGCTTTGCTTATGTTATTTTTTGTACTTATGTTTTGGCAGTCTCAAACTTTGTAGTTAGGGTTATGGTGTTGAATGCCACTTTTAACACTATTTCAGTTATATCGTGATGGTCAGTTTTGTTGGTGGAGGAAACATGTCCTGACACTGTCTGGTCCACTACTAATAATTACAACCCTAATAACCCCCCACCTCCCACTGTCTTGTCCACTCATACTCAGGTTTAGGTTTTTTTAGGTTTATGGTGTTCAACGTCACTTTCAACAATATTTCATTATATTGTGGCATTTTTATTGATTGAGGAAACAGGAATACCCGGAGAAAAGGACCTGGCACAAGTCATTTACAAACTTTATCACATATAGTTGTATCAAGTCCACCTTGAGATGAAAAGCAAAACCCACAAAAAAGACACCACAAATATCTGATTTGTAAACCAGGTGAGCGATGCAGACTCTTGGGAGCCTCTTGTTCTATGGCCTTATCACATTTTATCCGGAGACCTGGAAAAATCTGACAAGACTTGTTTTCTTTACAAGGCTCATAATATTCCAAATACCTTGTAAGGCTTATTTTTGCCATGTTCCTTTAAAAAGTTCAACGTATGAATTTGTTACCTTCAGTATCAATTTTTTTTTGCAGGAGCTCTGGGTCAGTCTCTTACTCTAGAAAGATATGATGTCTATGTTGCTCTTGGTATCTGTAACCAGGTTGAATATATTCATCATTTTGTGTCAGGTGAACAGCATTTTTGAACATACAGGTAATTTTTTGATGATATCGTTGACTATTTTCATTTGAAAAAATGTGGCCATGTGAATATAAACTTGTCACCTGTTCGTGTGGTAGATTATGGGTTCATTTCAAGGCCTGGTTGGCTCTAATCTAAGACTTATAAATTTAGCATTTAGTGTTTCTCTGCTAAGCAAACAGCTTAAGGAGTAAGAGCAGAACTGGTTGGTTTGGAATCATAATAATGTGTAAGAGTGGAGCAACACGTATTTGGGACTGTTTCCTCAGTTAGATAGCACTATAAAGATCCAACTAAGCCTGTTGGGCTTGTACAAAGGGGACATCTGCACTGCATCTCATTGAAATGTGGCTAATCTTATTTTCGCCATAATGTAGCTGAAGAAGTCCTTTTTTTTTTGTTAAACAACAATTACTCACTCGCTCACAGTTTGAGAATTTAATTGACATTCCTCTGTTGTTTTTTTTCCCTTGGAAATGGGGGGAGAGTGGTGATGAGAAAACTGTCTATTTCGAGGAAAAGCCTTGAAACAAAATAACACTTATCAATGAATTTATATATATATTCAATTATAGCAAACATCAGCTAAGGGAGGT
>MJUT01064901.1:1035432-1054014 GCA_002080005.1 Gigantidas platifrons | reverse complement strand
CATACTATTGGATTTTGGCCATGTAGTTTTCTAATGTAATATTAGATTGAACACTTTATTATAAAGAAGGAAGTTAAACCACATAGGAGAAATAACAAGTTCACTTTGATATTCCTAAAAAAAAAAGAAGATTTGAAACATTCCTGAAGCATTAAAAGAATGTTTCAAAAAAATTATATTTTTTTAAAGAAATATCTTATGTAATAAAATAAACATGCAAAGAATATTAGAATTTAAATAAAAAGAGACAATTTGAGTAAATAAAAACAGACAATTTGAGTTAAGAAAACATCAGATATCACACATATATAAGATATTAAAACATGTTATTAACGAAAAAAACAACAATTTTCTTAAATTTGATATTATTAAGGGAGCTTTGCATTTGGGCGGATTTTGAATTTTTTTTTATTTGGGATGATTTTCATATTCCTGTTAGGCAGAATTATATTACAGGGAAATATGTAAATTAATATAAACTAAATATCAAACTATTGTCTTAAAAGAACAAAAAAATACCCCAGATATATGTTTTTTTTTCTACCTATTTTTATTTAACATGTTCAAACAAGAAATTGCCTTTTGTGAATAAAATCTCTCATACATGTGTGTTTAAACTGTGACTATGCGGTGGTTACCGTAATCATAAACTCTGCTCATGAGTGTGTCTCTTACAGAGTTAGTATAATAACTGGTATAGTTGAAGACCAGTCCTGAAATATTTTAAATGTATTATTGTGCTTCAGTGAGTTAACTTCTCATTTAACAGTACATGGTCATTTCTCAAAAGTATTCACAAACTTCAAACTTTCCCTATAGTATATATTTCATATAAAACTACAATTTATTTAAAATAGAGGGTCAGTGGGCTGGAATTAGTACCAGATTGCCGAATACCATATTGCCGACTTTTGTTAAAAATGACAAAATTTCATAATATTATTTGTTATTTTAAAAAAAAATATTGATAATGTGTACATGTTTTATTGAAAGCAGTAATTTTTCGTGCAATTATAATTAGAAAAACCATAATCAAATGCATACTGATTGATGAGTAGAAGATGCTGATACTCATTACTCAAACAATTGAAGAACAATGGAAATAAACTACAAATAAGTACTAGTAAATGTTTAATTAGAGTTTTACTAAGTAAGAAAGAAAAAAAAAATGCCAAAAATTGTCGTTAAATAGCAAATTATTTAGAGCTGATTGATGATTTTGGTAATCTAAAAATGAATTAGTACCATATATACCAACAATATCCAAGCTTATCATAGGTGATTATGGTAGATTTTAATAAATGATCGGCAATTAATCAACTCCAAACAAATTTGATTCATTGAAATCCTGTGTAAAAGTTCTTCTGTCTGCCTGCACAATCATTCTTTTAAAAAATCATCATGGATGTTCCTACCATAGTAAAGAAAGGCAGAAATCATGGTTGTCTGCAGGACAAATCCACCGTATATCCTTTTGAATTTGAGCTTGAATGCTATAATCTAAACTCCGTGGTATGTCGGACCATTTCAAAAGAAATATTATTTAATTATTTACAATTTTCCTTCATAAATTAGAAGCATTATTCTACTTGCAATAACAATATTTTTCATAGGTCGGCAATTTGGGAATCGGCTAATTGGACTTGGCAATTTGGGATTCGGCAAACTGGGAATCTGCAATTTGGGATGCTACCGTGGGCTGAGCCTATGTCACTCACCTTTCATTCTGTTTTAAGGAAACTTTATACAAGACCTTCTATTGGTGCTTCCTACCAAATTTTGGTTCATTTGGTTGAGGAGAAGATTAAAATCATGTGAAAAGTTTATGACAGGCGATAGACGACGGACGCCCCAAGTGATGACAAAAGCTCACGTTGCCTTTGGCAAGGTAAACTAATAAATAACATGTTTTTGAAATCCTCATAATTTCAATATCATGTTGAATTATTTGTTTACACAAGTACTAACATTGCACTGTGTTTTGAGCCAAATTTATTCAGTTTTGTGTTTTGTGTATTCTCAAAATTCTTAGTTTCCAAACTTATAAAAAGAGATATAAGAGTAAATTTACATATAATTCTGCTTTTGTTGATAAAAAAAAAAAAGATAACATGAATTGAATTCAGCATATTTTTTTGGAAAAATTCTAGTTTTATATGAAATATATTATGAAAAGTGGAAGTTTGTGAATACTTTTGACAACTGACTGTAGCTTTAAAACATTATAAACGTAGACATGTTTTATTCTATTTAATGATACTACACATTATATAATATTTCTTTCTTGTCAAATGCTTTTTTAAATATAATTTTTTTATATATAATTTCTCTGTTTTCAAGTTCAAACAAAAAGTAATATTGCTAATTTCCTCCCAAATGAAATGTATAAAATGAAAGAATTTTTGTTCTTGCCCAATGAAATTACAATCTTTCTAAATGAAAAACACTGTTATTAAGGTTATATAAACAGTAGTTCCTCTCTTAAAGGCAACACATTCTGGAATGAATAAGTGGTCTGACACATTCTGGAATGAATAAGTGGTCTGATAAAAGGGGTGGTCTCTCTTGAGGTTAATTAAGTAGTATTTTATTATCTCAGGGTATCTGAAATCTGGCCTGATATAAAAGGGGAGGCCTTCAATGACAGTGGCCTTATATAAGGGGGTGGGGACTACTATAGAGATTAATTTTCATGATATCCTTTATAATTGTTCAACAGGTGCTGTTTTAATGATATTCAGAATATTATATTTACATCAAATATGCAACAGTTGATATTTTTTTTCATAAAAACATATGACCTTCCTGTATGTATTTACTTTGATAACAATTTTGTAATGTTCAATTGATATTTGGCAACTTTATTTCAACATTATGGCAAAAAATGTCAAAATATCAACTCCAAGAAAAAATTAACATGATGGCTATCATTTCATGTTTTTACTTAAAAAATAATAATTACAGGAACAGTAATGCAAGTTAAGAGAAACCAGCCTTTTTACCACCCATATATGGTTTATCAAGATGGGTGGCCTCTTAAATAAGGTAGCTTCTAAATAGTTAATGAAGAGTTATGACATTTTAAAATGGCCTCTAAAGACAAGTTTCATTGTCCTTCTTTATTCGTTCTTTTTATTTTTTTTTAATTTATTTATCTTGTATGCCTTATAGTTTTATTAATAACTGTTAGTAACCATGGTAATACTTTATTACAACATCAAACAGGTGGTGATTATAGATGGAGGATATAAAAAACATAATTAAACAGTTTTCTAAAATATTTAATTTGTATGTGAAAGTTTCAAATAAAAATCTCTAAAAGAATACAACAGTTTGTCAAGATTGATATTGTACCTTTATCTATACCACCAGCACCTCTAGAACGTGACTCATCTTTCCTACTTCTATGACTGTTAGTGCTAGCACTACGTTTCTCTGACTGTTGTTGTTGGTTCTTCTGACTCATTATAATCTTAAACTGTAGATCTGTTATAACAAGTAATACATTAATGTGGAGTGAGTTAATCTTAATTTACATGAAATATTTAAGGATTGATCGCAATTTTTGTTCGGTTCATGAAGAAATAACCTCAATCAGGTTGTACATACCGTGTAACCCACATAGCGGGTTACGCAAGGGTGTGTACAACCTGATTGAGGTTATTTCGAATGAACCGAACAAATAATTTTGATCAATCCTTATAAATCAATTCAAACTTTTTTTGTTATGATATTGAAAAATATATTTATTTTTTCAAAATAAGGCAAATAATCAAAAATAAATTTAAATAACCCCAAAGATGCCTCATTTAAGGAAAATCGCCCGATAACAACCGCACACGACGCCTTGAGAACGACGTCTATTTTCAGATTCAGTACATATGAAAATAACCTCAACTTTTTAAACCAATCAAAACACGTATAAAATGACATGTAACTCTAAAATTAATTTATTTATACATGTACCATGATTTTAGCCTATATGATACAGGTTATTCCAGAAATGCGTCATGAGCACTGATTTAGATCTCTACAAAGCGGACATCATCATCATCTCATTGAAATACAACTTGTTCTTGCCATGATATAGCTGAAAAGTTGCTGAGTTGGCTTTAAACAACAATCACTCACTCACTCAAAATAATGCAACACCAAAAACTAATTTTAAAGGCAGACACAGGGCACAAAGGCAGGCACAGGATACAAAGGCAGACAGCGTCTCTCCTCCGACAGGGTTATCTCCCCTGTTAATATTTACCTTTATTTTCCTTTTTAAGTCCCTCTATTTCTTCATGTAAACACCTAAGAACTTCCTGATGTTGTTGTTTCAGGAATCCTATACTTCTCTCTAAATGATGGATCCTTTGTGTAGGATTCATGTCTGATACATCCTTATCTTCTTCCTCTTCTTCTTTCTTTCCATCAATGGAAGGATTGTGTTTGTCCTTGAAAAAAGATAGCAAATCAAACTTAAATTCATACATTTAAACCAAGAATAATCGACTCTACAACATTAGAACCTCGTTCTGTTGTAGAGTCAGAGGGTCTGATGATTTTCAAGTGAACTAAAAAACAGTATTCACGTATGTGACGTCATACAATCAGAAATATCATTGAGCATCCAAAACTGAATCACTAGTAACTGTACAACGACTGTAATTAACTCATGCTCATTAGCACATCTGTGAATCACTGTGTTGTTTGATTTCTTGTGATTTATTTTCGATATTCAGAATATATATGGATATAGCAATAAATCTGACAACTACTACACATAGTTCACACACATATCTTTCTGCAGTATCTATGTTTGAGATAACGAGTTTTGATTGTACATGTATCTTCATAAGTCATATCAGTAATTCCTTTATTTATATTAAGATAAATTAAAAGTAGGGAAGGGAGATAATTGAAGAAAATTCAAAAAAAAAATTATCAAATTATCTCCCTTCAATGGCAGTAAATTTAATTGTGAAGAAAAATAGAGCACTCAGACAAATTTAATTAATACACTTTACAGGTTCTGAACTTAGACTAAAGGTCTAGGCTTATTTATAAGGTAAAATGTCATTCAATGCAACAGCCTGTCATGTTACCAGTGTACTCTGGGTAACTCTATAATAGGTTAGATATACCAGTGTACTCAGGATTACTCTATAATAGGGTGACATACCAGTGTACTGACAATAGCTCTAAGAGCGAGTACCAGTGTACCCAGGGTTACTCTATTATAGGGTAAACATACTAGTGTACTGACAATAGCTTCAATATTGAGTACTGTACTCTGGGGGTTACTCTAAAATATGGTAGACATACCAGTGTATTGTGTTCTGTTTCAATCTCACATAAGATGTTGTCAAAAACTATTTCATCCATTAGGATTATTTTTTTTCTCACTTTGTTTTATTTTCCCCTAAGAATCACACAATAATGGGGTCATTATCTAGAACACATACATCCATAACAATACAAAATATGACCACTGAATAAATTACACATAATTAGCCACAAGAAATATTTGACACAATTTTCTTCATTTATAGAGTTCTAAAGACACATATATACACCCTGTCAACCTATCCTATGTCAACATTTAAAGTTTATAATGTGAGTTCAAGTATCAGTTCAATGAAATTAAAGATTAAAACAGATTAATTCCTAGGTATATATGTGGCAATGATATCTCAACCATATGTATTTAGAAAAAGCTGCCAATTATAGGATTTAAAATTAACACATTGAATTTGTTTTAAAAATTAATATGTATAATTGCAATTTCATGTCTTATATGTAACACACGATAGTCACGAAAGTGCGAAATATCTGGTAATTCGTGTGAAAACTATTATTGGAAAAATATTGTACAGGAATTTCGTGGAACACCAGGTTTTTCATGCAAAGAACTGGGTATCACATGCAGAATGTGCAACTTCTGATCAGAATGTGTGGTTTGGCAGATGATATAGTCACAAAAATCTGAAATACCAAAATATTCACTTGATGGTTAATTTTACATAATCGTTATTGTTTTCCAGTTCAATATATACATTGAAAACTTTTGGCATGGAGGTTATTTTTTGCACATATCTGGTGAAATGCAAACTAAAGTGAAACCAGAGGATCAGTGGGCTGAGCCTGTGTCACTCACCTTTCATTCTGCTTTGAGGAAACTTAATACACAACCTTCCATACATGTAGATGCTTCCTACCAAGTTTCGGTTCATTTGGCTAGGCAGCTTGAGGAGAAGATTTTTTAGATATCGACCAATCAGAAACAAGAATTGCCTGTGGTGGCCATGTTTGTTAAACGATTGGGACGAAATGAGCAATCTTCATAGAGGATATTCCATAGATGCTTCCTACCATGTTTCGGTTAATTTGGCCAAGCGGTTTCAGAAGAGATTTTAAAAAATTGGCCAATCAGAAACAAGAATTGCCTGTGGAGGGCCATGTTTGGTAATGGATCATAACAAAATGTGCACTCTTTAGAGAGAACCTCCCATAGATGCTTCCAACTATGTTTCAGTTCATTTGACTGATGGGTTTCAGAGGAGAAGATTAAAATGTGAAAAGTTAACAGATGACAGACAACAAAAGCCCACATTGCCTTTGGCAAGCCGACGAAGGTGAGCTAAAAAGAATATTAAAATGTGAATACCTACATGTAATGTATAGTATAAACATGTTACATTGTATCAGCATTAGTTAATTTCTAAAGGAGATAATGGCAAGAATTATATATCTTTTTAACAGTTTAATGCAAGAGCTATCTCCCTTTTAACAGTTTACTACAATGGAGAAGATTTTTTTTTAGAAATCAACCAATCAGAAACAAGAATTGCCTGTGGCGGCCATATTTGTTAATGGATCAGGATGAAATGAGCAATCTTTATAGAGGACCTTCCATAGATGCTTCCTACCTGGTTTCGGTTCATTTGGCCAATTGGCTTCAGAGGAGAAGATTTTAAAAAATCAGCCAATCAGAACCAAGAATTGCCTGTGGCGGCCATGTTTGTTAACAGATCGGGATGAAATGAGCAATCTTTATAGAGGACCTTCAATAGATGCTTCCTACCAAGTTTCGGTTCATTTGGCCAAATAGTTACGGAGGAGAAGATTTTAAAAACTTGGCCACACAGAAACAAGAATCGCCTGTGGCGGCCATGTTTGTTAACGGATCAGGATGAAATGAGCAGTCTTTATAGAGGACCATCCATAGATGCTTCCTCCCAAGTTTCGGTTCATTTGGCCAAGCGGTTTCGGAGAAGACTTTTTGAAAATCGGCCAATCAGAAACAAGAATTGCCTGTGGCGGCTATGTTTGTTAATAGATTGGGACAACATGAGCAATCTTTAGAGAGGACCTTCCATAGATGCTTCCAACCAAGTTTCAGTTCATTTGGCTGAGAGGTTTTAGAGGAGAAGATTAAAATGTGAAAAGTTAACGGACGACGGACGCCAAGTGATGGCAAAAGCTCACATTGCCTTTGACAAGGTGAGCTAAAAATGCTGCATTTTTTCTTTTATTTGGAATGGGAAGGTTAGGGTTATGGTGATTAATGCCACTTTCAACAGTATTTCATTTTTTATTGTGGTGGTTTATTAATGTGTAGCATTTCCAAACATCTATTTCTCTTGACCAGTTGTGTCTTTGATGTATCCAACATAATCTGTAGAGCATCCCTTTTAGAGGTGTACTCTGCAGTGAAGATGCAAGGTGTTATTTCTATAAACTCCTTGGGTTGCTTTGGGAGACAGATCTGTGTGTGTGTGGAGGTGGGTTAATGAATGAAAACAAATGAGAAAATTACAGTACATTGTACTTATGTGGTTCTTACCTTGACAAACGGCTTTGGGTATCGTCCTCTGTCCAGCGTGTTGATTCTTGACCACTGTGGAAGTGTACTAAGGGGAGGCAACTGGTTCATGGATAGATCAGCTATCTTCTCCTGGACTACTCCCTGTTTAATCATACTCCAGGTCTAGCATCAGTCATCGTAGTAGATTTATAAATGCCAATAATTATCTACAAATAATAGACACAGTTTTTAGGAACTAAACACATTGATGTAAAATATTGAATTAATGAGCAAATACTCCCACTTTGAAAAAAAATCAATTGTCCCCTTTGATTTGAACTTCAATGTTATTGTTATGAAAGTTATACATTGAGAAAAGTGAACATGTTTTAAGTTGGATTATGTTATACACATTGCATTCTAATGCAATTTGTTTGTATCGTTGGATTTGATTGGTTACAATTCTGTGTAAAATTCGCAATAAACAGGTTGTAACTAAGGTGTCCAGCTGGAAGGATCCGCCATCTTGAAAACATGAAATCCTACATGCCATAATTACAACAATACACAAGAATAATTAGAATGGCAACCTTACAAACTTATTTTAGTTAATTCTTATCAAAACTGAAGCACACACAAAGCTAAAAATTGTCTGATTATTACATTTTCAACTGGAAGTCTTCATACATGTATGATGTCATGTTGTTTATGTACCAAAGACGTTAGCAACATTTCGCAGAATTTTAATTTTGTGATTTTTAGACTCAGGGAAAAGGAAGAATCCTGTTTTATGTTTAGTATTGCATTAAAATGGAGAAGCTTTGTGGACGTAAATCTTGGTTTTTCTATCACAATTATCCGTTTATCTAGCTCCACTACCCGTCGCTAGGTAAACTCAATTTGCGACCGTAAAACCTAAAAATAATTTGACATGACCATGTTCCATCAAATAAGTTGTTATCGTGTTCACATTTACAATAAATAAAGCATGTTCAACTCAAACAAAATTTCAGTCAAATGTCATCTTAAGTATTGTGAATGGAGCAACAGAGGGATTATTTCATTTTTTATGTACAAATGAGAGAATTGGTCAAAAATTGATCAGTAGTCTAGTGAGGTAGACAACGATTAACATACATGTACATGAAATAGATTTAGTGAATATTAAACAGTAATAATTATCACGATTATAAATTTACCAGATACTAGTAGCATGAATACAATATTTTAATCTAGAAAATAATGATTATTGTTCTTCATCTCACTGTTATGGTATGGTCATAGAGAGTTAGAGTTATGCAAGTTTAATGCCATTTTCATCAATATTTCAGTTATATATTAAACGTCAGTCTTATTGGGGGAGACAACCAGAGTACCAAGAGAAAACCATCTACATTTTTATTTATTTTTTGTCCTGTGATAACTCAGTGATCAAACTTTACCACATTAAGTTGTGACAAGTACATCTCACCTCTGCTGGGTGGGAATCAAACTCACAACTTAAGTGGTAATACACATGGTATAGGGGTTATGGTGTTTAATGCCACTTTCAACAATATTTCAGCTACATCGTGGCAGTCAGTTTTATTGGTGGAGGAAACCGAAGTACCCAGAGAAAACCACTGACAAACTTTATCACATAATGTTGTATCGAGTACACCTCGCCTGAATGGGATTTGAACTCACAGCTTCAGTGGTGATAGGCACTGATTGCACAGGTAGTTGTAAATCCAACTACCATACAATCACAACAACTATGGCCCCGATACACATGGACTGCATATAGATGTAAATACAGCCATCATTTACAAACACACCTAGTAAATAATTAAAAAATATATGTTTCCATGTGTTTCTTACCTTCTTATGACATTCATAATTGTTGAAATTGGAATATTTAAAGATGTTTTAAATAAAGAAAATGTCTTTCTAACTACAAAACTATAGATTTTTTAATGGATCCCAAATTGTTCTTTAACTCCCATGCAGTGATACAAACAGTTCATATACTATATATCCATTCTAATTTGTAATGCCAGTATATATCTCTGGAATAACCTTTTATATACAAGTACACTACAGTGAAGTCACAATTATATCTGTACAATCAAATTTACATTCTCAGTAATACCATCATGATCCTTCAATGTTTAAACAAGAGTAGAAGTGATCGTGATCAAGTTTCTTTATGACATGGATCACTAATGTCAATCACCAATCAATAATTAATTGAGGAATACCTGTAATAACCTCATCAATTATTGGTCAGAGTCAGTCTCTGTAGCATTTTTATCCTCACTTTTATTTACCTGGTTAACCAAACATAAACAACAAGTGATAATAAAGGTATTAAAAGTTGGATCAAATAAACATCAGGTATTGTAATCAAAACAACACATGGAATCATTTCAGATAATAACTTTATTGAGAAATAAAGAAAAGATATATAACCTATAGCACTATAACGGTGTAAGGTTAAGTCATGACTCTAATGTAAATTTTACTGTCAAAATAAAGATTTAAATCTAATTGGATTCCTTGTTGAGATTATTAAAATATTTCTTGTACCCCATACCTACAAAATGCAAGGCATCACTTTTGTTAGTGATTGGGCTATTAACTTCTGGAGAACTCTATGTTAAATATAATCATTTAATATTTAATAATTCTGTCTGAAAATATTACATAAATTTGAAAACCAACAAAAAATCTAATCTTATATAGTCTTCTGTCTAATATAGTTAGTGGATATACATTTTGACCTTGAAGAATGGTGCCTGGGAGGTCAAGGTCATTGACCTTTTACAACAAGTCTAACACTACTGACGTGAGTTTGTGCCCTTATATCTACCTCCAGTGATGAGGTATCAAAACACCTACATGTACCCAAAGCCTTATATTTAATAGGTCAGTTAGTTAAAGCTGTCCAACTGCTTTCTTCCCCCAATTTTAACTGGTACTGTAGTGAAGACATTAACTGATCAAATGCTGAAAGTAATGTTATTACATAGAAATATACGTATTGGTTATACATTGTATCTGGCTATTGCCGTCATTTGACTGGAAAGGAAAATTAACTTGGATCTTCAAATGACAAAAAACAACTTTGTAGAGTGCCATGTAAGGAACATTATAATAAAAAAAACAATTCCTGATCCATGTGGTTTCTGAGAAGACAAGATATTTGAAATATCGGCCATTCAGATATCACA
Organism: Gigantidas platifrons; assembly: GCA_002080005.1. Taxonomy (NCBI): domain Eukaryota; kingdom Metazoa; phylum Mollusca; class Bivalvia; order Mytilida; family Modiolidae; genus Gigantidas; species Gigantidas platifrons. The sequence goes on along the minus strand of MJUT01064901.1, from coordinate 1,043,004 downwards.
ATAGGCCCTAGCAGCCATGTTAAATTTCTCAATGTTACGTAAATTACACACAATTGTGAGGTTCATCCAAGTAACATATGATATCTGCCAAGTTTGGTACCAATTGATCTAATGGTTTCGGAGAAAAAGATTGAAATATGAAAACGTTAACAGAGGCAGATGGCAACTAAGACACGAAAATCAGTGACAACAATGCCTCGCATGAGCATTTGATTTGGGCCAGGTGACCTACAAATGTATATAATATTCACAATTCTATATAAGATTCAGGAGAGATAACTCTCCAAAGATATTCAGCAATATTTCAGTTATATCATGTGTCAGTTTTATTTGTGGGGGAATTAAGACATAAGAAAAGAACCAAGCTTCTCTAAGTCACTAATATATTATTACATTGGGTTGCATCTATTAGTTAGAAAGAATATGGATGTAAGTAAATATCATAAACATCAGAAACCATCCAACTTTACACTTGGGACACAAATTAAAGAGATTTTATTGCTGTTCTACATTTCACAGTCACAGTAGGGTCTTCAATAATGACCATAATGCATATCCTTAAGTGAATGTGAAACTGCCCATAGTCTGTACTTGAGTGATACCCTTTACTCTTGTTTATAAATGCTACATCTTCAGCGTTTAAATGTAATTTGGCGCATAGAATTTATTTTCCCAGATGCAGGGTTATGAACAAGGAAACAAAATACGGGTGAAGTAACATTACAAATACATTTCACCTTGGGTGGTAGTCTTAGCAGCGATATGCACTGATTGCACAGAGCTAGATGTTAATTCAATTACCATACAATCACAGCCACAGAGACCCCTCATACAATAAGTATTAACTAAAACACCTGCAGCTTGTTAACAATGCAGTTAATTTATCAAAAAACACAAAAGCCTTTAAATCCTGTTGAAAAAGCTATTAATACTTTCATTTAAAGAGATTAATCACACGATTTGACATACATGTACCGTTATACATGTACATATATATAACTATATTACAGTGTTTATTTATAGGAAACAATGTACCTGCAAAAATCGTTTCATAAAGTAAAACCTTTTATTTTCCTGTCTGATCAAGCATAAACTTTAATACAAGATATCAATATTGTGTCTATAAATTTCTTGTAATTATGACATCTTGTATGACTGAAACAGTCTGTCCAAAAAAGATTTTGATGAACTAGCATGAAAGTAATTTTTGAAGAATTGTTTAAGCCATTTGATTAAACAAATTTTATGCAATTTTTCACTAGCCCAAACCAATTTTTACTACATATAAGCTTATAGGGCAAGTGGTTTAAGGCACAGACTGCTCAAAATCTACATTTTATACTATTTTGAAGTATAAATATTATTACCCTTGACTAAAAGAAGAGTTTGAAGATACCGTAATCAGAATTTGTATATCAAATAAGAACAAACAACACAATGGCCAAAAGAAAAAGTACAAAAGGACAAAAAACCATCTACAAAAACTACACATAAAACTAAAAATCGAGTGACATGAACCCCACTAAAAACCAGGAGTGAACTCAGGTGTTCCGGAAGGGTAGGCAGTTCCTGGTCCACTAGTGACACCTTTGTGTTAATCTAGTTACAAATCTGGTGATAAGACATGACTGAGGAAAGGACCAGGAAGTGTTTGTGACAAAGTGGAACATATCCATGGTCATTTGTGACACAGATATTCCATAACAGTCAACCAAGTCATTCTGACTATAGATCATACAATATAATAATGCAGTAGGATCGATATTACTCACAAAACAAATTACCAATTAAAAGTAAAACAATTTACACATGTAATAATAGTTTGAAATTAATTAGTAAGAAAGGATATGGATGTACATGAACATGAGACACTATCCAAGTTTACTCTTACACACAGATTAAAGGAAAGGCACAACACTTTTATTGCTTATCTACATTTCAGTCACCATCTTGGAATTCTGATCCACATCAAAATGCCATTTTTGTAAGGGGCCATCCAATAATCATTAATGTACTGTTTGTGTTCAGTCATGTTTGTAGTTTCTATGAAAAAGCTTTTATTCATTTACCCATAGGGTCCTATCTTAAAAATCAAGCATGCGATGGTGGCCATTTTGAATTTCCATTCTACATATAGCTTTGTAAGGGGTCATCCAATAACCATTCCTATGCAACTTATTTTAATAATATTTTCAGTTTCTAAGAAAAAGCTTTTATTCATTTCCCCATAGTTAAAAACAAATTCCTGTCAAATTGGCAGACATCTTGGTTGACTGATAGACACAAAAGTAACAAAACTTTGGAAGGACATTTTGTACATTGTTTCTAGACTAGTATTATTTAAGGATTGTTGAGCAAGCATGTTTGTTTTGTGAAAGATAGGGGGCTCCTGGGACATGCAGTTAAGTGAGGAAAGAAACATTAAAATATCTGCAAATTCCTCAGAAGTTTCCCAGATTTTCCCTCACTTTGTCAGAAGCTTTTATGGTCCCTGGCAGCCACGTTTGATCATCAACTGGCACATGTAACAACACTTTGTCAAGACTTTGCAAAGTAGCATTTCTGCCAAGTTTGGTTGCAATCCCTTCAGTGCTTCTTGAAAAGATGATTGAATTATGACGGACAGATTGACGACGGACACCAAGTGATGACAAAAGTAAGTAATTTTATGCTTACTTTAAGTACATTCTGTAAATGTATTTTTACTTCAAATTCATCAAGGGCACATAATTATATATTACAGGGCCCTGTCTATAGACAAGAGAAAGTTAAAATGATCTTTACAAAGGGTCCTTTATCAATTTATTACCAGTCAATAATACCTATAGATAAATAATCTCATATATCAGTTCTTGAAGTTCTGTTAAAATAGGGTGGTATCAAATTATGACTTTGTGTGAAAATCTTACTGACATTTCAAGTCAGGGACATAAAAATCCAGCAGTTTTTGGCCAAATGTTGAGTTGTCTGTTCTTCTTTGATTTACAGATTTTGATATCTTCAAACTCATCTTTTTACTAAAAAAAATTTAAAATAATCATCAAAATTCATACTGAATAGGTACAAACCTTGCAGCTGATTCTTCCATCTCTCAATATGAGTTTATATTAAATGTGTGTAAACTTAAATGATTTCTTAATCAGTTTGTTGTAAAGATATTTTAAACCAATAAATCAAAATCTATGTTACATTATAGTACATTTAACATTGCCTTGACTTTACATTGATTTCAGACCAAACTATTAGAAGTGTATGACAAAACAAATCACCATGCACCATCAAATCTCACTTAACTCATTAGATCAACACTTTAATACATTATTGGTACTTATTTAAGTCATCAAATCAACACTTCAAAGCAGTGCTATTATACTTAAACTATATATAAATACCAGATCTTTATCATGTATCCAACAATATAAAGTAAAATGTGAAAATCTGTAATATACATGTAAAACAATTTAATTCAAAATCTTTTATGCCAATGAAAGAAATGCACCCCCTGTTAAAAAAAGACTGTCATGGTCATGATCACATGGTAATTGGATTTACAACTACCAATGAAATCAGTGCCTATCGCCACTAAAGTTGTGAGTTCTAATCCCGCTCATGACGAGGTGTACTCGATACAACATTAAGTGATAAAGTTTGTCAGTGACTTGAGGCAGGTCAGTGGTTTTCTCTGGATACTCCTGTCTCCTCCACCAATAAAACTTACCACCATGATATAACTGAAATATTGTTGAAAGTGCCATTAAACACCCCCTGCTAACCCTAGCCTACTGACCCTAATTTTGAGTGCCTACCCTAGAAATTTGATTTCCTTTTTTGGGCAAGCACTGTTATAGTCAGAACCTTGTCCTTTATAATCTAGGGAAAAAAATATTCATGTATATAAAATTTACATACCTACCATTCTTTTTACAAGAAACACAGGTATATTTTATTTCGGACAACACAAGACACAAGACTGCTCATTGCTTATTTTGTGGCAATTAACATTGTTTACAAAAATAATAAAATACATGTACATTTATATAACTGTATCATCACAGGGTTGTCATTTTCAACCGATTGCCAACCGATTGCCGATGAAAATCATCTGTTAATTTCAATTTGGATTCAATAATTTGTAAAATTAGAAGTGGAAAATTGATTTTTTTTCACTATTTTTAGGATCTAAAGACCTTTCCATACCAAATCTTATCGGTAACATGTCAATTTCCATTGGCTACTTAAAATCATAATGAAAACCCTGCATCATGAGTGGCATTAAACACCATAAACCAAACTGTATCAGCATGATCAACATGATTTAGAAACTATTATGTTTAAAATATTGGATTTAAAATAAATGTTAAAAGTTTTTTAATGTTAATTCAACACCAATATATCATTAGCTATTTTATTAAGAGGTTGACAGTACTGTAAATAAACCCATCAGCCTTGACATGACAAAAACCATAAATAAAATGGCAGATATTAAGTACAAAGTACATGATGATATTATTCTGTCACAAATCACTACCTTTTTACAAGTGTTAAAGTTTGGCCACTATCCAGTGTCAATTATATTTAGACAAAATATCTTTGTCAGAGAAAAAAGATAAAATTTTAAAGGGGACTCATAAACTGAATGAGCTTTGTTTAGATATTTTTAAAGTAAAATGTTTACAGTTAAACTGTCATACACATTGTACTGTAAAACAAAATCATTTATTTTTTCGTGGGTGTTTAAATGTATGCTTGTTTGGAAGGCAAACAAAGTTAAATTTTAATTACTAAATTATTTCTCAAAATGAATTGAGATCTAAAATTAAAATGTCAAATTTATGGCTATATTTTACACAAATGACCACATAAGGCAACAACCATTTTCTTATCGGGGGGGGGGCTGGGATTTTCATTGTACTTGTAATTTTTTTTTCAGAACCTTCCTCAGTCAAAATATTTTTCTCTGGTGAGAACAGAAATACATTTTTCTAGCTGGTGACAGCATCAATTTTTTTCAGCTACAATGTCAAATCTAATTTTTTTCCCCGTCAGTTAGGGCATTAAAATATTTTTTTCTGTCCAAAAGAACAAACATTTCACAACAAACTTACAACAGATTATTAAATTTATTTTTTCTTTGTAAATGATATTCATTTAAAATATTGGCATCCCAGTAGAATTGTAATAATAATCACAATAATCTGTCAGTATATAAATTTTGTCTAGCCAATGTTTGGACAGTTTATACATATCAAAGATGAAGTAGTTTAGTAGTTTTCAAATAAAACCAATTAGACACACATATTACACATACATCTTAATTAAACACTTGTGTTGTGAAAAATATCTTAACATTGATTTAAACAAGAATAGATTTGGAAAGAAGCTAATACACCTGAAACAGGTAAAAATCAACAAAGGGTTATTGCGGGCACCGTATGATATGTATGACTGATATGTATGACGGAACCAAGTCAACTTTCAGTATTCCTCCTGCAACAGTTTTATTGCAATCAAGTTAAACTTGAAAAGCATAACTGATAGAGGAAATGTGCATGAACACTGCCTGAAAGTTCTTGTCACAATCAATTCAAAGGAAAAATTGCTTGCAAATTCTCATAAACCGTGAGAAATAGAGGAAATTTTTCGACATATACCAAAAGCTCTCAACACAACACAATCAAGTCAAAGAACAGAACAAACTAAAATTCAATGAAAAATAAAATTTCTATATTCAAATATGTGAATTTAAAGAATTTTTACCTCTTCTTTTTGAAACAAAATAGATAAAAAATTTGATGGCAATCATATCACTAAGCCATGAAAACAGATGAACATTTTCAGAGAACATCAAAATTGGATGAAAAACTAGAGGCTCACCTGTTTTTCAATTTGACTTCTAAAGTTTACAGGAAATGGGAGTGTCAGAAATAATTTTGAAAGTTTGCCAACCAATATCATTTCAGCTCAACTTTTTTTAGCAGAGATTTTTATGTGTTTTTTTCCCCTCATAATATGCCTAATTGGTATGAATTTGCTGGGGAAAAAACCTACCCAATGCCATGTAACTGCAGTTAAAATGTGAACTTATAATAAAGCAGCAATAGACAATTAAAGAAATTTCTATTTTAAATATTGTAATGGCCGCCATCTTGAATGGAGAGTTGGGCTGTCGGCCAGATTTTTAAATGGGACCATCCAAGGACAATACCAGGCAAATTTGCTTTACAATGGCTCAGCTTTTTCACATGAGAAGATTTAAATCTGACCTTATATCAAAATATGCATAATTTGCATAATCAGTATAAATCGACTGAAACAAAAGTTTCACAGAAAAACCCTGAATATATGTACAATTGAATAAATTTCTATTTCTAGTAACAGCAACCATCTTGAATGGAGGGTACTGTGTCAGACACAATTTTGAAAGGGGCCCACCCAAGGACAATCCCTGCCAGGTGGTTTGGTTTAATTTGGTTCAGTGGTTTCAGAGGAGAAGATTTAAATGTAAAGTTTACAACGTACGACCAACTCCAACTGCTGGCAAAAGCTCACATATGGCCATTAACAAGGTAAGCTAATAAAAAATAGGCTCCGGAGAGCCTGTGGTCGTTCACTAGAGATGTTAGACGATATATTGTCTTTTAAAAGGATAGTGTAAGAACAAAGTTAACCTGTATATTATTATTATACATTTAAAGCTACTTTTAAAATTCTAAATAGATTCACAGGGCATTCCTCTCATTTTCAAGTAAGAGGTGATAATCCTAGAAGTAGATGGGCAGGAATTTTTCTAGCCTTCCCCAGGATCCTGTAAAAGGACCCTCTCCCATTTAAAAATATTCTAAAATCATGCAAAATTCCCAAAATGTTCATTCTTACCCCTTTATGTTGATTCACAATACATGTATGAGCAATTTAGAGTGCAAAGGGTGTATACAAATCAAAGTCGTATATTACTTTCACTTTGACATTTTAATTTTTGAAAACAAAATAGCCGGGTGAAAAATGCAATAAGACTGGTAATTTGACCTGTGCCTGGCTGCTGTGAAATTCCCTGATTCAATAAAACTAAAAGGCTATTGGCCACTGGTTCCCAGACACCAAGGTTATATGGTAATATTAAATTTTGAAACTACTGTAAACTAGAGGTTCAGGTGAGCCTGTATCACTCACCTGACTTAAATAATTCTGTTCCCAAGTTATTATCTGGAAACCAAATATTTAGCAATTTTGAGGTATAAAAAGGGGCACAACTTTAGTAAAAATTGTCGAAAAATTGTCATTATCGAACTTGACCTAGATATTCATAAGATACACTTACATGCCACACCTAGCTTCAATCTGACTTTTCATTCACAAGTTATCATCTGGAAACCAAATCAGTACACATGGACGAAGTATAAAAAGGAATGTAACTCTGGTAAGATTTATCGAAAAATGATCGCTATTGAACTTGACCTAGATATTCATGAGATACACTTACATACCAAACCTAGTTTCAATCTGACTATTTGTTCCCAAGTTATTATCTGGAAACCAAATATTTAGCAATTTTGAGGTATAAAAAGGGGCACA
>MJUT01064901.1:999357-1033000 GCA_002080005.1 Gigantidas platifrons | reverse complement strand
CAGAGGAGAAGATTTTTTTAACATTAGCCAATCAGAAACAAGAATTGCCCTTGGCGGCCATATTTGTTGGCGGAATGGGACGAAATGAAGAAACTTTATAGAGGACCTTATATAGATGTTTTCTGCCAAGTTTGGTTCCATTTGACCCAGTTGTTCCAGAGGAGTAGATTAAAATATGAAAAAGTTAACGGACAGACGACAGACGCCAAGTGATGGCAATAGCTCACCTGACCCTTTGGGTCAGGTGAGTTAAAAGGGGATGTAACTCTCGTAAGATTTGCCGAAAAATGATTGCTATCGAACTTGACCTAGATATTCACGAGATATACTTACATACCAAACCTAGTTTCAATCTGACTATTTGTTCCAAAGTTATTATCTGGAAACCAAATATTTAGCAATTTTAAGGTATAAAAAGGGGCACAACCCTAGTAAAAATTGTTGAACAATTTTCATTATTGAACTTGACCTAGATATTCATAAGATACACTTATATGTCACACCTAGCTTCAATCTGACTTTTCATTCACAAGTTATCATCTGGAAATCAAACACACACGGATGGACGGACGGACAGACAACACCCATTTCTAGTCCCCTTTGATGAAGCGTCGGGGGACAATAACCAGCTGGAATTAAGATAAAACAGAACCCAACAAGTGTAGACACAGATCTATATCTCACCTGCCCCCTGAAAATCATGTGTGCAAAATTTTGTCAGATATTGAACTATATGATTTAAGTACTGTGAAATGAAAGTGAAACACGAACATAAACTGAAATTGAACTAAGGTGACATGCATAAATATGTACACTCCATCATCAATGTGGGACAAAGTATGACTACCTAGATTGTAGCAATATGGAGACACTGATCTAATCACAAATATAAATTTGACAGTCATTAGACCATGAAAATGAGGTCAAAGTCAGGTGACAAATACCTGGCTGACATGTAACCTCCGATATTAATGTGTGAACCAAATATGGCGAGTCTAGGTTGCATTTTGTATGGTAATGGGGAAACAGACCTAATCACAACATTTTATGTAAATATAGCAAAATCAATAGACCATAAAAATGAGGTTGTCAGGTGACACATGTCTGGCTTACATGTACTCTCTGTTATCAATGTGTGAACCAAATATAGTGAGCCTAGGTTGTATGGCAATGGGAAAACTGACCTAATCACAAAAATTTGACATTGTTAACACATAATTAAGGAACATAACTCTGGAACAATAAAATCGTGATACTTCAAAATCAAGCTTGACCTGCATTTTCTTAATGTAATTACAAAATATTAGTCAAATCTGATATGAGAAACTTAAGATAATGCCCTTAAAGTCCCCCATTTTTTTTAAACTCATAATCAAGGGGCATAGCTCTGGAACAATATTAAAAGTCTGATACCTCAAAATTAAGCTTGACATGTATTTCATCAATCTAAATGCAATCCCAAAATTTTAGTTAAATCTGATGTTAGAAAAATTGAAGTTACACAATCAGCCATGACAGGATACACAAAAATGTAGTTTAAAACTGCATGGGCATTTTTGTGGAGAATTTTCATTTTTACACACATAAACTGCATTGAAAATCAAGCAGCTTATCGATGAAAACATTGTGATCTATGTTGTCAAGGGGCAGTTGTGGTCGTGACAATATGTAGTTGGATTTACAACTATCTATGCAATCAGTGCCTATCACCACTAACGTTGTCAGTTTGAATCCAGCTAATGGTGAGGTGTACTTGATATAACATTATGTGATCAAGTTTGTCAGTGACTTGTGGCAGGTCAGTGGTTTTTTTTTGGTTTTTTTACAGTACTCCAGTTTATTCCATTAATAAAATTGACCGTCACCAAATAACTGAAATATTGTTGAAAGTGGTGTTAAACATCATAACCGTTACTATCAATGGTGTCATTTACTTTTCCTAAAGTTCATTTCCCTGAATAAAATAAAACATTGATGAAACCAACAATATATTTTAAAAACATTAACAAAAAATATGTACATTCCTTGAATGGTTGATTGCAGAAAGCTTGGTCATTGCTTTGACAATGATAAATCAAAGATACATAATTATAGAAGCTTGTAGAAAATATTTATTGAACCGAGTGTGGTGAACAGTATCAATACATTTATTTGATGAACTTGACATATGATATTATGGGACTCAAAAGGTCCTGGCCTCAGTTGGAGCCAAATTCTGCAAGTTTACAAATGAAATGGAGGAAATCAGTAACTCTATAACCACAAAAAAAGTAAAATAAATAAGAGCTACAGTTCAGCAGTTTAAGCCACCTGGCTAATTCCAACAGATTCAACTACCAAGTTGACACTTGTTCTTTATCTTGAAAAGTTATGACTTTAGTAGATGATAATCAAGGTTATTATCCTATGCTAAAGAAACTGACAGTGCCAACTGTGAAATCTTGTTTCAACTTTCAGTGAAGTTTGTATGTTTCCATTAGCCCACGTGACCATTAAGATAATAAGAGGACCAGGGAATGGGTCTCTTGATTTCTACTTTGTAAACAATAAAACACTTGTAAACAAATATTTGTATAAAAACATCATCTGTTACAATTACTGGATGAACAATATCATGAAAATACAATGATGTCATGTTTATGTAAATGTCTAAATGATGAATACACAGTACAAAGTCATATATTTATACCCATAGACCCAATTTATTCAATATAAATCACTATTTTTCAACGTAGTAAATAGGATTACTCTAATCTGTTTTTGTATCTAGAACAAACATGGGACAAGTTGAACTTACCAAAACACAAAATCAAATTTATATTCCAAATATTTAATGCATTTTAGCCTGCTGAAAACATTTTGTCCATCTAAATTGTCAATGTATATAAATTACTATGTGTTACTGAATACTAAATCACTGTCATCAACTTCCCATCAAAGCGTACAATGGCATGTGGTATTTCATATGCAAATTTGACAGGTACGCCGTATCTATAGAAAATATTTGACCTCGAAAGTATTTCCGGTTTCAGAATTGTGGGTTAAAAATACTAAATATGTATTGGATATATCTGTTTTTTTGTGTAAATATATACTTAAAGTAGGGTTCATAAGACCATACTTGTGCATTTATCAGGAAATCATGGCGAAAGTCAAACTTGAACGTGTTGATGGAGCTGAAAACTGGTTGCTACCCAAAAGATGAACAGGGGAGTTAATCAAGTTTCTGAACTATCCAATAACCAAAAATTAACCACAACGGACTTTAATAGTAAGGCGACACTGATGTAAAATTAAACAGTATAACAAGGTGTAATAAAACATAAATTAAATTCGATGCATTCGTAAAATTAACCAACTAACAAAAAATTACGCATACAAAAAAGTTTAGACTTGCGCTACAAGTTCCTTCGTATTAATATATTCACAGGCACTCGACATCCACTACCATAGCCAAAACGGACTACACCAAATCGGACCATAACCAAATCGGACCATAACCAAAACGGACTACCAGGAAAAAATATGTATTGCAAGAATCTTTATTTATTTTTTGTGTGTGTGTATTGTTTTTTTTTTGTTTTTTTTTTTAGACTAGTCTTAATTGTGATAATTACCTATTAGATTTAGGAATAAATCCAATTAGTACAGGTAATGAAGCCAATTAATTATTGGTGTCTTAATTGGTTTATGACACCTCAATTACTTTTCAGGAGTTTAAATGATTTGATTATCAGGTGATTGTATAATAATACATTAAATAATGCAATTGGATTAATGATCAGGCTGAGTAAAAAAAAAATGAGACAGTCTACAGAAATTTCATTAATCAATAACAATATACAGTCCACATAGCACAGTTATATAAATAGCACATCATTCAAAACATAAAGCACATGACATTAAATACAGTTACAAGAAGTAGATCACTGCAATATATAATAGTCCTAGTGTGTAGCAATTAATTGAAACATTTGACTAAAAATGGGCTTGTAATATTGTTTTTTTTTTTCAAACTTATGTGCAAACCAATAAAGCACACTAAACAAATAATTAAATACATTGTACATATAAAATCATATAAATATACATAAAATATCATATTTGTAGACATTGTATACAATTACACAGAGTAGACACTGTGGTATATAATATGACGTCATAGTCTCTGCTCGGTCCGTAGATACCACCGCAGGTTATGGTCCGTTTTTGTTATGGGATGAAACATCCGGTAGCGGAATTCCGGACAATACAATAAGCTTTATTTTCCTCAATTAGTCCCTCCCGCGATTATGGTATGGATCTTTGTCTGGAAGTACATCTTAGAGCCATATATCCATATTTTACAACATTTAGTGTTACAACTTTCTTGTTCTACTTAAATTTGTTTCTAGGTCCAGCTGCCGTTTTACTAAATAAACCTAAAGGTAAGAAACAATCGTCAAAATACGAAGAGGGAATACTCGCTTCGACTCGATATTTTACAACAACGCGCCAGTTTTCAAAAAGATCTTCGCTTGTTCTCGTCTCAAAAATGATTTCCCTTCATTCCTATCTAGTTGATACGTACGAACAACACATATTTATTGATGAAATTCAAGTTTATTCTCGACGACACATCCAAATTTCCTCCACTCGTATCGTTTCAGGAGGTTTACCGAGCATATTTTGTTTCGAGTTATTTCATTGGTCAGAAAGATTTTCGGAACAAAAAACAAAATCCAACAACATACAAGGAAACAACCATTTCACAAAGGAATAGCATATTAATTGCTGCTTTTCTTCTGGAATCTTCAACAACAAAACAATCTATACCTAACAACATCATCTACTCTCNCCCCCCCCCCCCCCCCCCATTTTCCAAAAAAAAAGAACAACAAAATGGTCATCAACAGAGTCCTAGATTTAACCTGATGTGTACTTCTCGTGCTTTTTCCTTGAAAGTTTTGCCAAAATAACAGTATTTTTGTTGCAACTTGATATTTTCACCCAATGACATCTGAAAATAGATTTAGTCCACTGAAACCTAAACCAACAGAAAATTATATATCAGAGTACAGATTGATAAATACCTGTTTTCCTGAATGTAAAAATATTCTAGTGGAAACTTGGTAGCTCGAAAGGATCATCCATATGTTCTAGAAATGAATATATATATGCTGTTCGAGTTATTGCTGGCAAATTATATGGAATGATTTCACCTGCAGGACTAAAAAAGTGAATTGAAAAATGGGTGGTGTTCAAACCATTCGCGTTCGAGAAATCAAGATTTAACTGTAGTTGAATTGGAACATATGTCCATTTGCATTCAGTAAAGGTAATAAAATTTGATTTTGATTTGAGTTTTGGTGTTTTAACGCCACTTTCAACAATATTTCAGCTATATCATGGCCACCAGTTTTAGTGGTGGAGGAAGCCGGAGAGAACTCCGACCATGTGCAAGCAACTGGTAAACTTGATCACTTGCGACTGCGAGTCGAGTGCACCCCTTTTTGTTATTTACAAAGCCGGGCGCGAACCCACGCCATATTGGTGATAGGCTTGTATGAGTTGTTAGATCCAGCGACTTAATTGAGCCACCCGGGCCTCCGTAAAGGTAATACCATGTGGAGGAAGGTAAAAGAGATCATCTTAGAAGCTATCAACCAGCATGTACCAACAAGACAAACCTTAGCCAAACATACTCATCCATGGATGAATTCTGACCTCCGCAGACTAACAAATAAGAAACAAAAAGCATATACCAAAGCTAAACGAAGTGGAAAACCACGAGACATGAGACGCTATAGAGCCATTAAAGCTGAACTTCAGAGAGAATCTAGACGAACACATAACCGATACATGGAAGATATTGTCAGTGAGGACCTACAGAAAAATCCCAAAAAAATCTGGTCTTATGTAAAGAGCAGGAAACAAGACTCATCCCAGATAGTCACACTTAAATCCAAAGATGGATTCCTCCACAGCGACACCACAAATAAGGCCTCAATACTAAACCAACAATTTCAATCAGTCTATACGAAGGAAGACCTCCAAAANCTACCTAGCGAGCATATTTTTGACTCTACACAAGCGCCTGTGTGTCAATTGCAAAAAAAAGGTCTGCAATGTTGATTTTAAATTCTACTTTTGATAAACCTTCTAAACAATTATTTAAAACATTAGGTTGGCTATCCATCAAAAACCGCATTCAATACCATAAATCCGCGTACTGGTGTAAAATGTATCCATAAATGTACCCCGGAATACTTATGCAACCTTTTTACTTGTTCCATGCAATCAACTTGTTGTTTTTTTTATATTCTCGGGTCTGTTTGATTGGTTACTATTAATGATATCCCATTGCCGCATTCCGCTTTATTGCTACATTTATTGTTTCATGTGTTCATGTTAAACATTTTAGAGAAATTATTTAATATTAATGCATACCGGTATCATATTGGGGAAGACAATGCTAAGTTGAAAAACTTGTGTCTAATCCGTTTGTTTTTTGTTTTTTTTGTTTTTTTTTGTTTTTTTTAACAATATAATAAGTTTGAATTTAATATCATATTGTATATTGTATGTATACATATGGAGAAGAAAAACTTGTGTCTGATCCTTTTGTCATTATTTAGACAATAAAATATGTTTAAATTAAAGGGATATTAAAGCTCATTTTGGTAATTTTTTGTATCTCATGAAAACTTGCAATTGGTTCAATAAATTATATTTATGAAACATTAACCCGGTTTTTATCAATGAAACTTTGTAAAAGTGACATAATTCGTTGATAATTCTGTCATATCTTGCAGTCTTTGCCTTGAATTGAATTTGTGCTTCCTGGACAAAAATTCATTTCGACCCTTTTAAGTGATATTTTAACGATATTAGGGATTACATGGGCGTGCAAAGTATTTTTGGATTGTTTTTACAATTAAATTGAAAAGAAACAACCTTGTCACGAGTTGAAAAAATATATGTTAAAACGAGCTTTAATATCCCTTTAATCAACTGGTTATTTTTTAAGATCTACCAACACTACCAATTTATTTGTACCTATACCAAATTAAAATTTCACGAAAAGGACTTTGCATTATTCATGTACTAATTTATGGAATGCATTACCTTCAAACTTTAAACACAGTAAAAAATGTAAACATCTCCAAAAAGAAATATTCTTAATGTTTGTTATTATACCAAGAACATTATTAAATATATTTTAGTATACCATATAAAATATGCTGTGAGTCTGGCGTTCTGACATGAATAATTCATCAAAAGGGTTATGCTATAAAAATGTTAAGGATTGTTTTGAATTCGAAAATTATCTAAATTTACTTGATGACAAAGACAGACAGTTACTTTGTAAATTTAGAACATGCAATCATAGATTGCCTATTGAAATTGGTCGATGGCAAGGCATTGAGAGACAAAATAGGATATGTAACATATGTGATAAAAATGAGATTGGTGATGAATTCCATTATGTACTACAGTGCCCATTTCTTCACGACGATAGACGACGTCTATTGGATTCTACCTATTTGACCCAAATTAATGTTTTAAAATTTGCTAATTTATTCCAATCTAGAAATAAAATTAAGTTAAGACGCCTTTGTAAATTTATCAAAATTATTTTTTTTTTAAACACGACCTCCTGATTTGTCACCTCTCTCTCCTTCTTTGTTGTGTTTTATTGTGCTACATCCATCCTATCGTCATGTGCGTGTAAATATTGATATTGAATGTTTGTATTTATCTCTGTACCATTGTAATGCATTGGTTTATGAGAATAAAGAATCTTGAATCTTGAATCTTGAGTCTCTGTGTGTAGTTTGAATCAAGGATTTATATAGTCCTACTATATAAATCCTTGTTTGAATGCAAGTTACCATGTACACTTATGATTTATTGACATTTGTATTATTGTACTTTTTTTCATTCTTCGCATGGAAGATTAACTTTATGCTAACTGTGTTACCCTCTTAAAATAAAGTTATTATTATTATTAAAACTGACATATCAGACCGTCAAATACTCAATTTCGAGGTACGGGTTTACTTCGGATCCTATCCGAAAGTGGTAAAATATTATATTATCTTTTTTATTTCCGATGTAAACACGTGCACTTGACACTTTTATTAAATTTTCTTAAAAACCTTAATTGGTAAGAATGTTTATACCACATGTACATTCAAAAAATCCAATGAACTAGAGGCACAGTCTGTGTCGACTTAATCTCGTTGAAGAGATTAGGATTCCGAAGAAGAAATGTTCAGTTGTTTGTTGGTGTTTACAGGGAATGATATAAAACAACATGTTTTATAATTCCCTGGTGTTAAACGCTACTTTCAACAAATATTTCAGTTATATCGTGGCGGTCGGAAATTTTCAGAATACTAATCTCAACGAGATTATGTCGATATCTACAAACATCGAAATTTTGACCGTTAACGGTTATCAACATGCATTTTTACACAGGTACGTGTGGACAGGACCCTATGTTCCCCCCCCCTTTTTTTTTTTTTTTTTTTTANTTTTACTGAAAATTATTATCACTTTTTCTTTTTGAAAAATTCTAATAAACTATAGGCTATATCGTCCAGATGTTGTTCATACATAGACTACAGAATAGAATAGAATATTTTATTAATCCTATTAAGGACCCTTGCGGGTTAAATTATAATTTCATACTATGATTAGAATACATAATACAAATTAACTTGATGAATTATAATAATGATTTACTAGGAGGGAAGCAGGTGCCCAAGGGAGATAAAAAAAATATAAAAAAAACAGCAACCGTTATATATTTTATGGATTATATGATTTTGAGGGTAAAAAAAGAATTCATGATGATATACAACAAAAATACAAATACGAAATGTTTTATTTTACGATGTGGCTATTTGTCCGGACCCGGACAAATAGACTGTGGGCTATATGTCCGGACCCGGACAAATAGCCTATGCATCATGTTTTGGCTATTTGTCCGGACCTTTAATTTACTTAGAAATAGTTCTGAAAAATATTACATCTTACAGAAATAATTTAATATTAGATAAATATGTGTACTGTCTTTAATTCAATAAATATTAAAAAGATGTGGAAAATCTACACCTGAAAAGTACAGTTCTCTTAATTGATTACAAATTATATAATAGAATGGTTGAACAGAGTTCAATACATCAACTACTGTCATATGCTCTAGGGTATACTGTATATGATTAAATTGATCAAAACTGGTGATCAAGATTACACGTACATGTACTAGTTTTTGAAAGTTAATTTGGTTTAATTGAATGATGATTATAATAAAAAAAAAAAATTATTATTTTGCTTAATATATTAAGCATATTTCAATGCATACACCTGTCTAGTTGAGTGTTATTTATTCTGTGTTTTGATTTCTTTTCTCAATTTTACTTATATATTCAATAGCCTTTAAAGTTATTATATTTTAGTACATAACATATAGAAATAGTACATTTTCACTGGTTGTTAGCTAGGCTCTATATTTCAACAGTATAGTTCATTTCTTGACTACGGGAGACTATACTTCGCAACGGGCACTATACTAAAACGACTATTCTTCCTGCGGGACTATACCAAATTTCCAGCGAATTTACGCGATGAATTTTCAATAAAAGTTACTTCCCTTGATATGCACGGCGCTACGATTAACAGTTGATTATGTCATTGTTTACATTGCCGACATGGTAACTAATTGTTCAGTCTAGATATCGTGAAGCAATATGTGTTCATCTACTTGTTATCTTAAATCTGTGATATATTTAATAATTTAAAATCTATATATTATTTGTAAATTTTTTAGCCATTAGACATGTTATGTACTAAATTTATTATGTACTTCTCCCTCGGGAACCGTTCTCCTATAGTGTTGTCTGTGAAGATATAGTGCCCTTGCCTAATGGCTCGGGCACTATACCTACCCAGACAACACTATAGGAGAACGGTTCCCTTGTGAGAAGTCCATAATAGGATAATGGATTTTGCATGTTTCCATTAATTTATACCACCAAAGAAATTACTTGTATTAAAAAAATCCCATTTTTTCACACATAAATCATAACATTTCATAGCTAGGAACATAACAAATTAAACTTATCAAGTCTGGACAAATAGCCAATGTAAGAGGTATACAAATTTGTCTGGGTCCGGACAAATAGCCACAGCCTTTATTTTAAGTCGGGCATATATATAAACATAAGCTCTAATAAAGCAATATGTTATTTCATGGAAGGGAAGACATAATTAACTTTCACATACTTTATAGGGTTCAAATGTACTTTACCCAATAAAATAAGACTTTAAATAAAATTTTATAAATCTTCAGAGTTGGTCCCTTTTAGTTTTGGTCCTTTCATGTTAGTGGTGCAGTGATCATCGGAAACATCGACTGATCAGTCAGTGTCCAATCCAACGATAGATTCTTAAAGTAAACCTTGTCGATTCGGATTCCTAATGTTGAAATATTCTATATGTTTAACTTTATTCTTTGTTTTTGTCCACATATTGACAAACAGCTTGCAGTTTTATCCCGCTGTACTTCTGACACTTAATACACAAATATGGACTAGTCCATTTTATGTCGGGTGTTACATATGGAAACCAATGTTTTGTTTTTTCTTTTTTCTAAGATAATCTACAAATTGTTACAGTCCATTCTGATGACAATCACTGGTAATAAATCTAATTTTCTTGAATAAAATATAAAAAAATTTATTCGTTTTAACAGAAACAACCACATTTTCTAACATTTGTAGTGTTCCGATCAGTATATTTTAAAATCACCAGCGTCCACAGCAATTTTGTTCAACTCTTTACTTTTGTTGAACTTTCTATGGATATAAGACTATTTGACTTATTATAGACAGTAAATATATTTAATAATTAATTGTCACAGATGATCGATCATCGGTCGATGTTTGTATAACGATCATCAATGTTGAAAATGTGACAGATTCCTATCACTATTTCATATATAACTGAAACTGTAAATGCTGGAATAACACAGGTTGAAAATTTCATGGGGAATCTAATAGAAAAAAAACAAAAATTTTCAAAAATAAACTAAAATTCAAAATCTTTGGTGTTGACGCTCTTCGGAGGAGACAATTTAATAGTTCACTATCTCAAAGTATATGCAATCTGACCTGATAAGAGGGGGGAATTTTGGTGGGAGAGGCCTTATAAGAGGTGTGAACTTTGGTGAAAAACAATTGAGATATTTTTTTTTGCCTAAATGTGAAAACACAACTGAGATTACTAGAAATAATACAATATAATACCAGTTTTAATGGGAACTGATCACATGATTATAAATTACATTTGTCTGTTTCAGAAATGACAGGAAATAGCACAGAAGAACTTGAGAAGGAGTTCGCCCCCTTTCTTAACCCAGCAGCCAGAGGAGATGTGAAAAATATTGCAATAGATTACTTCCTTGGTATGACGGGGAAAGAAGACGGAAAACAGATGATTGCCAGCAGTCAGATATTCCTGGAAGGAATCGTCTCCCTTACTGAGGATTCAGATTCTGTGGTGTATAGCAAAGCATACAAGACTCTCATAAATATAGCCACAGACTCAAATTTATGTTTGAAAATCACCAAAATGTATACATTTCCAGAATTTGCTGCGAGTTCATTTAAAAAGATAATATGTCCTGACTATGATCAAGCTGATAGTGTGTGTAAATTTCTGTCAAATCTATCACGTTCAGAGGAATGTGCAAATACTATTGCAACAATTATTTTATCTAACAAAGAAGTTAGTATTTCAAAAATGGTGAACACTTTGTGCAACCTGAAGTACAATCCTAAAGCTAATTTAAACTTTTTAGCTCCTTTATTAGCTAATCTGGCTCAGGTGTCTTCTGTCAGGAAGGAGTTAATGACAGACAAAGAATATGTCATTCAAAGATGCTTGCCATTCCTTAGCTATGAAGAGTCTAAGGTTAGACGAGGTGGCGTGGCCAGCCTAATTAAAAACTGCTGCTTTGAGACAGGTATATATAAATATTTTCTTTTCCTGTTATAACACTATCAGATAAGTTGCATAGTATCAACATGAGTGGGATTCCAGCTCATAATTTAAGTGATATGCACATTGATTGCATCGGTAGGTAGATCACTAGATGTAAACACAACTGCCTGTACAATACAGTCACAACCCAATCAGAATAATATTTCAGAGGATTAAGATATCCTCCTGCAATGATTTAGCACCATAAATTATTAGCATGTTCATCTAGTACAAAGCGGACATCATCATAATCATCATTTCATTGAATGTAACTTGCTCTCGCCATAATATAGCTGAAAAATTGAAGATTTTTCTTGGACATAAAAATGTTTAGATCTACAAGATGAGTGAGTGATTATTGTTTAATGCCAAATGAGCAAATTTTCAGCCATATCATGATGAGAACAAGTTACATTCAATGAGAAGATGATGACAGGTTTACTTTCTACTAGACCAACACATTTAATTGGATCTTTATAGTGCTAGCTTATTGAAACAACAAGTCAGTGAGTAGATATGTTGCTCCACTGAGTCTCAAACAAATTATCCTGAATTAGAGCCAACCAATCCTTGCTCTTACTCCGTAATTCTGTATGCTTAGCGGAGAAGCTGCAAATACTAATATAATTCTTTGATCTATATTACACTTGACGTGAGCATGCTGACCATTACACCACCAATGTGGTCGTTAATATCTACAAAATCTATTACATTTGTATAGGTCTATTTAGGCCAAATAAAAAAATGTGTGGTTCCGGTTACCTTTAAATACCTACCCTAATTTTTAGCCCCTACCCTAAAGATTTTTTTGCCATTTTGCCATTAAGCACTGTTAAAGTCACAATGTCTCTCCCATAGAATCAATGTAAAAAAAAAAAAAAAAATCCCTAACTACATACACATGTACCCTGTTTTTTATTTTAATGTAACCGGAACCACACATATATTTTTATTTTTGCCTTATCAATAAATAAACTATAGTTAGTACATTTACAATATTATATGTAACAGTTGTTAGAAAAGGGAAAAAATATTCAAGATACATCATACATGATACAGAGTTGCTAGGAGACAGATTAACTTTCATGTTAATTATTGTTAACAATGTTTTAGTCTATATTTTTTTGTTATAGGATATCATGAATGGTTGCTAGGAGACAAAGTAGATTTACTTCCTCGTTTGTTGCTACCTCTGGCAGGTCCAGAGGAATTTGACGACGATGACATGGAGAAATTACCAGAAGACTTGCAGTATCTACCTCCAGATAAAAAGAGGGAAACAGATCCTGACATTAGGAAAATTATTGTACAATGTATATTTCAGGTATGGTTTTTCCAGTTCAAAAATAGGGGGCGGTTGTTGCCATGATCGTATGAATTTACAACTACCTATGCAATCAGTGCCTATCACCACTGATGTTGTGAGTTCAAATCTCGATCAGGGCAAGGTGTACAACATGGTTTTCTCCAGTTTCCTCCGCCATGATATAACTGGAATATTGTTGAAAGTGGCATTAAACACCATCAAACAAACAAACAGTTCAAATATATTTTGCATTACACGTCAAAGAGGAAATAATAAAACATGAGGAAAACACTTGCACCTGATTACAAATAAATATGTAGAGTGAAACCTGCTTTAGTGACCACCTCTATTAAGGATCAGGTGAGCCTCTAGTGTCTTTTGGCCATTGTGTTGTCTGTCCTTCTTTGATTTACATCTTCTGATACAGTACATGAATTAACATAAGATCAGCTGTGACAACGTTCTTATGTGGATCAAACATCCAAGATGGCCACCATTGCAGGACAAAGTTTGAAAAATATTTTAAAATCTTCTATGAAACAATTGAAGCTTTCTGGAATGCCCATTAGATGATCCTCTACCAAACTGTAGTTATGGAATCCACCAAAGGACATAGTTTATTTCAACATTGGGGCAAACTTATGGGAAAATGAATGTTGGAAATATATGGAGTGTCACATAAGAATGAGGTCACTTTGACCTTGACTTTTGTCCACAAGCTCAAATAATTAAATAATTGATTTTTTATCATACAACTTTGTCCAGGGCAAACCTTTCTGTATTAAATCCCAGTGCCTCTATATTTTGTATATACATGTATTAGAACGTGATGAAGTGCTTAGTATAACAATTAGTTCACTGTGACTTTGACCTTTGACTACAAGGTCAAATTGTTTTTAATTGTTCAACTTCATATTTTGTATGTATACATTTGTACGTATTAGGAAATGACAGTGTTGTGTATAAAAAATAAGGTCACTAACGTTTTTACAAATTTCATAAATTGCATATATATGTACAAGGACATGAAGGAGTGTCACAAATAATGATTAGGTCACAGTGACCTTGACTTTTGAGCAGTCAAATAATTGATTTGTATGACATATGTACTAATGTCAAGGTAAAAAAAGATATATTTTTTTTAATGGTTTCAAGGGCTAAATGAAGACGAGACATATGTTTTATTTCACTAAAACAACAGTCTTCGCGTAAACCCACTTGCCCGTAGCCTGTGACAAGTAATACTGGAATCGGGCTAGTGAAAATGATGAAAGAATTAGTTTGAATAAATATAACTTTTTTTTCTAAATTTGGCTTTCGTGCAAATAGGTGGAAAAAAATTAAGACAAACACTGACAGTACCTCTTTTTTTATTTAATAATTTGTGTGTTCAACTGAATACAAAGTGGTAGAGGTATATCATTGTCCTCTAGTTTTGCTGGTACAACAAATAAATAAATAATTAAACAGTCTATGGCAATTTCTCAAGATTCATGTCTTCATTTTTCAGCTATGTGCAACAAAGAAAGGGAGACAATTTGTTAAAGAGAAGAATACTTATGTTATCATGAGAGAATATCATAAATGGGAACCAGATCGAATGAACTATCCTACCATAATGAACTTGATAGATGTATTAATAGGAGATGAACCAGCACAACATCATGAGAATTTGCACGAAGTAGAAGTACCGGAACATTTACAACAAAAATTTACTGAAGATGACGATGAGGAAATCAGACAAATTAAAGATGAAATAAATACTGAATGAAAGATTCCTGTGTATTTAATTAATGATGATGATTATTTACGATTTAAGAAAAGTTTGAAGATACCAAAGGGGTAATGGGAAGTCAGAAATTGAAGGGCAGACATTACAATGGCAAAATAAAAAAGAACAAACAATGATCTAACAGTACATAGAAAACTAAAGATTGAGCAACACAAACCCCACTAAAAACTGTGTGTGAATTCAGATGCTCTGGAATGATAAACAGTTCCTGCTCCACTACTGGCACCCGTCATGTTACTCTTGGTTGGAAGGATAAACAGTTCCTGCTCCACTACTGGCACCCGTCATGTTACTCTTGGTTGGAAGGATAAACAGTTCCTGCTCCACTACTGGCACCCGTCATGTTACTCTTGGTTGGAAGGATAAACAGTTCCTGCTCCACTACTGGCACCCGTCATGTTACTCTTGGTTGCAAAGATCACTTTCATGAATATTTTAGTTTTATCATGGTGATAATTTCTAATTGGTGGAGGAAACATGGGAAACTCACCAAACCATAAAAAGTCACCAACACATGTACTTTTATGAAATAATGTTGTATCAAGTACACCTCATCACGGCCGATAATCAAACTCACAACTATAGTGGTGATAGACAGGTGTAATTCAACTAATATAATATGATCACATTCAGTGGCCCCTAGTAACTGATTTTGGCTTTTCTGTTTAGACCTTTGGTACTCCTGCTTCCAAAGACTGAAAGACTTGTAAACTATTTGGCTTTCCCTCTTTTTGACTTTTAATGAGTGTACCTGATGAAGGTTGTTCCTAAAACGCATTGTGCATTTTATAACTATTTTTTTCTATCGTGGCGGTTGTCATGTACATTTGTATTTAAAATCACCACAAATAACACAAATTTTGGCACATTCAGTGCACATCCATTTACAGCTTGAGTTGAAACAGTTGAGTAATTCATGCGCTTTTTATTTTTAAATTCAATCTTCAATTTTCAATGTTCAGCGGTGGTTATCGTCATGGATTTTCATTTGGTGCAAAATGATAAAATGGTAGAAGACTATTCAACGATCATTCTTGTAAAGTTTGTCTTCAAATGTTTCAGCAATTCTTTAGAAGACAATTTAAAAATGTTTCAATTGACCAGATTGTTATGGTAAACTATTTTCTTGAATTTCGAGAAATATTAATTAGTAGAGTGCCATCAAATCAACCTTTGTGTACTGATTGGGTTTAAACAGTTCAATGAACTCAACTATTTTAAGTGCAGTGGCAGCCATCTTGGATATCAACATTTGCTCCGACAATCATTCATGTTGCCCCACTCGGACACATTATCCTGATTTCAAACCAACCAGTGTTTGCTCTTTCTCCTTAATGCTGCGTGCTTAGAGGAGAAGCAACAAATACCAATTTTACAGTCTTTGGTTTGACCCAATTGGGGCTCGAATCCAAGACCTACCACACTCGAGGCGAGCACGCTAACCATTACACCACCGATGCAAAGAAACGGAATGGAAACTGTACAGCAATCTGAATAATGAAAGGCCAATTACTATAAGCAAATTAGAGAAGTCGCATTAAGTTGGACAAAAATTTTAAATCTTCAATATCCCTGCAGGGAAATAAGTTCAATGATGGATGGAACTGGACACTAGAATTTCTGAAGTAACAATATTGTATCTGAATTTTTTTTACTTTTTGTGTACATCATTAAAATAATAACAAAGATTTGCCTTAAAAGATCAAACTTTTTGTATGCATCTCGTTACTTGCAAAAAGGAATATATTTTGTTATTCAGTATTACACAGTATTTATCACAGATTAAGTCCGTCACATGATCAGATCATGTGACTAGAGGCCATGACCAAGACTCCAGACAGGAGTTCATTCATTCACAAAATGCTTTCAGTAGCTCTGTTAATACACCAGTCACATGATTGGGTCATGTGACTGGTGGCCATGTCATCTCTACTTCCATGTGTTTAGACTGAGGTATCCATTGACAAAATGCTTTCAGTAGATCTGCAAAAAAATTATTTATATTTTACACAAGATCAAAAAATATTGCATGACTTTTTCCCCTAAATCATGAAATTTCCTAGAGTAAATTTAAAATGTGAAATAAAACAATATGATTGGGGAATGTTTCAACATTATAAGATGTTGATAACAACCAGAAGTAAATACTTGCTATCAGTAATTTAGACATTTTTCCATTCATCTCCCCTAGTGATATTGTCCATGTCAATCAACTGACCATGAGTGAGTGAATCATTGTTGTTTAACGCTAACCCAGCAATTTGTCAGCTATATCATGGCGACAACAAGTTAAATTTCAATGAAATGATCATGAGGTCCGCTTTATGCTAGACCAACATGCTTAGTTGGATTTTTATAGTGCTAGCTCATTGAAACAACAGTCCATAGACATGTCGCCCCACTCTGACACATAATCCTGATTCCGAGCCAACCAGTCTTTGCTCTTTCTCCTTAATGTTGCGTGCTTAGCAGAGAAGCAACAAATACCATTTCTATAGTCTTTGGTTTGAGCTAATCAGGCAGGGCTCAAACCCACAATCTACCACACTCGAAACGAGCAAGCTAACCATTACACTATTGATGTAGTTGAACTGACCATAATACTGTAAATTATGATGTTACTGATAAAGTGACTTACAAGTTTTATCTGTTCCTCATGTTTTGACTAGATCTGTTTAGATGACCGTGATATCAGAAGTTTACTTACATGTTTTATCTGTTCCTCATGTTTTGACTAGATCTGTTTAGGTGACAGTGATATCAGAAGTGACTTACATGTTTTACGTGTTCCCCATTTTTTGACAAGATGTGTTTAGATGACAGTGATATCAGAAGTGACTTACATGTTTTATCTGTTCCTCATGTTTTGACTAGATCTGTTTAGATGACAGTGATATCAGAAGTGACTTACATGTTTTTTCTGTTCCCCATGTCTTGACTAGAGTTTCTTTATTATCCACACCAGATGATGCCAACTCCTTCAATAAAGCTTCTGTTCTTGGCTGTAGTCTACAACAAGTAATTATCATGGCATTATTGGCAGTAAACACCATTTTACACAATATGTGAATTATATCAAGGTGATTCTGGAACAATCTCCATGCAAAGGATTCTGGGTATCATATGTCAATCACTATCACATCTACCACACCATTGGTTGATGCTATGATGGCTATCTCTCATAGTGGATAAGCCATGCCTACATACTCTTTGTCTATAGACATCACTGGCAGACAACAAAGTAGTCCAGTCGATCAAAAGCTCATTAGAGCTTATGTTTGTATGCTTGTTGTTTTTAACCATGCCGACTTTAAATGAAACTTATTTATTTATTTAGTCAAATCATATAAATTTGTAGTTCCACAGTAAAGGGGAGGAGCTTATTTTTCAACCTATGACCGAGGTTATATCTAAGTGTAGTGATACAGAACTACAATGTAGTTATATTCTCTGTGCCGGAGACATCGATTCAACAGTTAATACCCAATTTCGTAATATCTATCAACAACATAGATCTAGAAAACAGTGAAAAATCATGTCTATATTTACTTCTTAAGACCACTGCCCACAAAATAAGTTGTTTATAATAGCTTAAAGAAACTTTCAAACAATAGTTTTTTCTCAGATTTTATGATACCTTAAATTACCAATAACTTGAACACAGTGCCATCGATTTCCAGCCACCAAAGTTCTACTGTACAAGGTGACTTGCATAAAGCTTACTTTGCCCAAGATTTAATCATAGTCGAAGGTGATGACAGCAACACAGGAACATATTTTTTTAAATCAGGAACCACAACTCCTTCCAATAAGAATCGTGCAAACCATCGATATCTGTCTAAATCAGCTGGATACTCCAATTCTACACTCGGTACTTCCCAGCAACATCGACTGAAGGTACAGCTCATATGACATCGTACTTGGTCTTTAGATGGATCATAAAATGGTGGGGGATCTTCTTGTGGTTTTGAAAATCTACAAAAACTTGGTGCATACACAGGTAACCATTCTGAGTCAATTGAACTTATACCTAAAACAAAATAATTTATACAGTTAATCCTGAAGCAACGATTAATTTTACATTCTACAGTCTTATTGTATTCCTAATCTGTTTATCACAAGTGACTAAACTATACATTAACTCATGAATATTCATACAAGTAAGTTCAGAAGAGTTTGAAGATACCAAAGGTGTAATCAGAATCCGTATATTGAAGAAGAACAGAAAACACTATGGCCAAAAGAAAAAGGATAAACAACGATCTACAAAACATACATATAAAACTAAAGATTGAGTAACAGAACTGTAACGCGAATACCACTAAAAACCGGGGGTGAACTCAGGTGCTTCAGAGTAATTTAGACACTACTGACATAGCCTTGATAATCAATGTGATTCAAGTTGCGAGTTCGAATTCCACTCATGGCGAGGTGTACTTAATACAAAATTATGTGATAAAGTATGTCAGTGACTTGTGACAGCAGTCATCAACTTTAGCAGTGTTCTGGTGGCCCACGGCCAGTGAAAATTGATTCGGACCAGTGACTTTGCCAAATTGTTTCAATAGAATCTATATAAATAATATAATTTTAAAGTTTTCTGGCCAGTAAATTCAAAAGTCTAATTTCGAAGACTGTGACAGGTCAGTGGTTTACTCTGGTTTCCTCCACCAATAAAACTGACCGCCATGATATAACTGAAATATTGTGGAAGTGGCATTAAACACCATAACCCTAGATCAGTGTGATTGGTGGTCTATCCTGTTTATAATATACAGACACAATTTTAAAACAAAACCCACATAGATAACAAATGTACAACCAAACCTGCCCATGTGGTCACCTCTATTAAGCAGTCACCTATAGTAAAAAGTCACTTTTTTCTTGTCATGTCATAGAAAATTTCATATGAATTTAACCTCCTTTAAGTGGTCACCTGTTATAGAAGGCCAATTTTTCTTTGCCCCAAATTTGACCTCTTAATACAGGTTTGACTATTTATTTGACACAAAGATATTCCTTATTGTTGGAAACAAGCATTGTGGCCTAACTTCAGTGAGTGAATATAATTTTTATTTTCAATGTGAAATTTTCATTTTTATCTCATAAAGAAATGATGGCGTTTCACTTCATCTAAATGATAAATAGATTTATTTGTCCATTACATTTTTTAAACAGTCACAGTCACTAACCCACTTGACCGTGCCCGGGACAAGTAAAACTAGATTCGGGCAAGTGAAAATTATGAAAGAATTTGCTAGAATAAATATAATTTTTTTTGTGTCTAAATTTGGCTTTTTGGGCAGGTAGTTGAAAAAAATTAAGTCAAAGACTGCAGTCATTAGCATAATAATCTTACAAATATTAGTAAATAGTCCTCAAATATATAACAATACCTTTCATATATAATTTGGATGTTTCCTGTATGTGTTGATAAACAATAAATTCTGGTTTCTGTTTATATAATACTGAGTAAGGATGGATAAAGACTGGTTCCTCTAGCTCTGTGCACTGGAAACAGAAGAAAATGATAAACAATAAATTCTGGTTTCTGTTTATATAATACTGAGTAAGGATGGATAAAGACCTGTTCCTCTAGCTCTGTACACTGTAAACAGAAGAAAATGATAAACAATAAATTCTGGTTTCTGTTTATATAATACTGAGTAAGGATGGATAAAAACCTGTTCCTCTAGCTCTGTACACTGGAAACAGAAAAAAACTAGAGACTCAGTGTCACTCACCTTTCATTCTGTTTTGAGGAACAAGCGGTTTCAGAGGAGAAGATTTTTTAGAAATCGACCAATCAGAAACAAGAATTGCCTGTGGTGGCCATGTTTGTGAACGGATCAGAATGAAATGAGCACTCTTTTTAGAGAACCTTCCATATATGCTTTCTACTAAATTTCGGTACATTTGGACATGGAGTTTCAGTGGAGAAGATTTTTTAGAAATCAGCCGATCAGAAACAAGAATTGCCCATGAGTATGGTGGCCATGTTAGTTAATGGTTCTGGATGAAATTAACAATCTTTATAGAGGACCTTACATAGATGCTTCCTACCAAGTTTCAGTTCACTTGGCTAAGGGGTTTCAGAGGAGAAGATTGAAATGTGAAAAGTTTACAGAAGGACGACAAAGACGGACGACGGATCAAGTGATCTCACGTTGCCTTTTGCAAGGTGAACTGATGATATACAACACATTCTGGTTTCTGAGAACATAATACAGCTTTACTTTAAAGAGTCTGTAATGAACAACAGGCAAGACTGATACTGACAATAATCATACTGATACAGTATATGTCCTGTATGTAAAATGATGATGCATGGATCAGTCACATAAAACTACAGAGTAGACTGAAGCACGACCCCCACACAGCTCTAGCACAACAATGTTTTAAGTCTGAAGCACGACCCCCACAGCTCTAGTACAACAATGTTTTTAGACTGAAGCATGACCCTCCACACAGCTCTAGCACAACAATGTTTTTAGACTGAAGCACGACCCCCCACACAGCTCTAGCACAACAATGTTTTTAGACTGAAGCACGACTCGCACACAGCTCTAGCACAATGTTTTTAGACTGAAGCATGACCCCCACACAGCTCTAGCACAACAATGTTTTTAGACTGAAGCACGACCCCCACACAGCTCTACCACAACAATGTTTTTAGACTGAAGCACGACCCCCCACACAGCTCTACCACAACAATGTTTTTAGACTGAAGCACGACCCCCACACAGCTCTACCACAACAATGTTTTTAGACTGAAGTACGACCCCCACACAGCTCTAGCACAACAATGTTTTTAGTACAAAACAGTGACTTCTTACTCTTATATTTGCTGTATCTTTTAAGACACTCATGAAAAACTGAAGAAAATAAATATCCCAATAACATGCAAACTGTTGGCATATGTAGAAATATCAAGTCAAATAAAAAGCTTTCACCTTGTAAACTGTAAGAGGAATTAGGTGGACAAAACATACAGCCTATATGTGGAAAGACAAATTGACATAGGTAAAATATGCTGCCGACTTTTAGTCATGAGTATTTAAAAAAACATATCTACTTACACTAGGAAAATATTTACACAAAACAAGATAATTGCAGATGGTAACAAGATGTTGCACGCTACGTTGTGCTAAGAAAACCCCCACTCGTTCATTTGTAAGAGGCACGGTAAACAGGAAGTAGATGTGCGGTAAACCTGGAAAGGGGAGACACGGTACAAGTCATCATGCCAAAGCCATATATCAAATATAAAATCATTTCTTCCAGTAGAAGCTGAGATAACTGTTACGAAAGTTTTCATTACGGCAAACATGAAAAATTCTAAGTCGCACTGTAAACAGGAAGTAGATGTGCGATAAACCTGGAAAGGGGAGATACGGTACAAGTCACCATGCCAAAGCCATATATCAAATATAAAATCATTTCTTCCAGTAGAAGCTGAGATATCTGTTACGAAAGTGTGAACGGATGGACAAACAGACGGATGGACTAACGGACAGACGGACAAGGTGATTGCAATATAGCCCCCTCTCTACAAGTGGGGGTATAAAATACACTTTATAGAAGTTCTAAAGGGTAAAACCAACATAAATTTACAACATATATTTTGTTTTTGGTTGTTCATTACATGTGTATTTCATACAATTTGATCAACGAGTTGTCAACAGACCTGATAAGCATTTTTTCTCTTCTTTAAATCATCATCAGCATCAGGAGGAGGGTCTGGATATCTCCTAAAACATATCAATGTATAATATGTCAAACTCTTGTTATTTAAAACTTCAATTAACAGTATGTAGCAACTGATTGGTCAGTTTATTAAATGACAGTCAAAAGTTTTTGTTAAAGAAGTGTCTTAACATGTCAAAAAAGAGTAGTTAAAAGTAAAGGTTATTTTAACACAAAAACATGTCTGTCTCAGTGATGTGTGACAAAGGTTAAAGGTTAAATTAAACTGTTACCTAGCAACATGATCAGCCAGTCCTGACAATATAATCTGTCTAAGTAGTTTTGCCTGTATATCAGTAGGAGGCTCTAGTTTGGGATCTAAGCAGATGTTGGCATCAGGTATCACCATGTTTACTGTAAGTATATTTATTTTACTAGAATAAAACTGTAATCAATGTGATTGAGTGTTTGTTGTTTAACACCAAGTGAACAATACGTCTAGTTACATTCCGATGA
The DNA here is from genome assembly GCA_002080005.1 of Gigantidas platifrons. Classification (NCBI taxonomy): domain Eukaryota; kingdom Metazoa; phylum Mollusca; class Bivalvia; order Mytilida; family Modiolidae; genus Gigantidas; species Gigantidas platifrons. The sequence goes on along the minus strand of MJUT01064901.1, from coordinate 1,009,670 downwards.
GATAATGACAATGTCCACTTTGTACTAGACAAATATCCTCACTTGGTTGGATTTTTATAGTGCAAGCTAACTGAAACAACAGTCTAGGACATATTATCCTGATTCCGGGCTAACCGGTCTTTGCTCTTTCTCCTTAATAATGTGTGCTTAGCAGAGAAGCAACAAATATAGTCTTTGGTTGGACCTGTTCGGAGCTTGAACTCATAATCTACCACACTCGAGATGAGCATGTTAACTATAACACCATCGGTGCAGCGAGGGACATGGACAAGGTAGCTGAAGTCATGAGACAACATCAAATATTAGTGTATCCAATTATTATTATTTGTGAACAGTTTGATGTAATTATAAATATCCACAGGAGTTTCATAGGAGATAAAATATGAAATGTTAATGACATACAACAGCTGGTGATGGCTAAAGCTCACATGGCCTTTGACCAGTGTATATAAACAAATATGCTGTATCAAAACATTTTTGCCTGTCCTAATCCAGGACCTGGATATCTAATGACATATGTCACAGTCTTTTATGTGTTAAATGGTTTGAGGTGAGAGGTCATTGTTTGTTTTGTTGATATTAGTAGAATAGTTGACCATCACTTTTCAAACCTTCTTTTGTAAAAATATGAAAATGGAGATGATATATAGGGTCTAACACCGGGAGAGGTGCAAGATAGTAAAATCTGTGACACCTCAGGGTAAGATTTAAATCGTATCGGATGAGGCTTGTCCGAGTCTGATACGATTTAAATCTTACCCGAGGGTGTCACAGATTTTACTATCTTTCACCTTTTACGGTGTTTGACTCTTTTTCTCACCCCTTTCTACCGTGTCAATGTTTGTTTACTTTTTGTGTAGTTTGGCGCATTAATTTGCGAACCGTATAACAGGACCAAAATGCCACGTAATAAAATAAAACAAGATTTTCATTTTACAACTTTAAAGAGGTTCAAAATAATAAAGTTAACAAACTTGTGATAGATTCTACAATAACAAAATCTCGCATCTTTTACAATATTTGCCTCTTTTTCTCATCTCTTTCTATTGTGTCAATATTTGTTTACGTTGAGAAAATATAAAATGCTCTCCCTTGTTAGGTAACTAACACAGGGGTTGAAAATTCCTCAAGTCCGACGCCCGGGACTAGAAAATTGAAACTTCGGGCCTGCCGTTTTTCCATGGCATGCCTTTAAAAAAAAATAAAAACTCCACTTTTTTCTAAGCATCTTGTTTTCAATTCAAATCACATGCAAGTTTTTGTCAATCGTCTCCTTTCACTGTAAATAAGTACTAAAAAGCTATTTTAAGAACGGTAATACACATCCTGGATGGATCGATATTCCTCATGAATATTAATGAGTTCCGAATCACCTATACGCTTCCCACATACCTATGTAAAGTCAAGCATCGGAATAACATTGATCAATCGTATGTTTATGTTGACAACTCTTGAGAAAAATGTCGTGCTTAATTTTAATGTTACAGTCAAAAAAGCGGAAAACAGATAGCGGATGACGAGCCAACTGATCCTGAAACTCCCAGAAATAAAGATCTTAAGTATGATAGGGAGAAATGAACGAGAACATTTCAAAACTCATGGATAGATAAATTTCCTTGGGTCGTCTTTGACGAGAATGCCCAGGAAATGTACTGCAAGTACTGTAGAAAATTTCCACACTTGTCAGATAGGAATGATGCCCTTACTCGGGGAACTAAAAATTTATGCATTGATGGATTTAAGGTACATGATAAACACCAGGAGCGCTTATGTGTCAAGTATTGGTTTAAGGAACTTGATGATCCCCAGGCAGCTGCAGGAGCTTCACAGGCCTTTGCTAATTTTATCCTGGCTACAAATTGGGACTTGGCAAATCACTGACCGGGCTTGGGTTAAAAAAGTTTAAAAAGCCCTGGGCTTGGGCCTGCCCAAAATAATTTTCAACCCCTGCTAACATAAATAAAATAAATTACCTCCCTTTGACCAATGTCAAATAACATTTTTACAGGCATCTACAGCTGTTGTAGTAGCATTTATAATATATTTATAAAATACATTGTATTTTATTGTGAAATACATTTAAAATACTGCCAAGACACTATAAATCGACAATTTAATTCAATAATGGAAAACAATTTTGCGGGAAAAACGGCGTGTAGCTTGTCTTATCCTGGAGCCAGGGCAAGATAGAAAAATCTTTTTCACCTAAATTGACTGACTACTTTATCCCAGGGGTGAGAAATAAAAATCTAGACAAAAAACTTCCACCTTCTCATACTGTTAATAAACAAAGGGCAAAGGTTAGTGTGAAGATTTCTCGTATTTCTGTAAGCTGACATACCTTCTTTTACAAAAATATTTACCTGTGTTTGTAAGTTGAGCCCTTAATTTTCTTACTTCTTTCATAGCTTTGTATCTTAGTCCATGCTTTTGACAGAATTCAGGGGTACATCCCTGGTATTCAGCTGAACCTATGGCTTTTAATAATACCATAAGGTCTCCTAGCAACATAGAATGACCCTGTAAAATACAATGATAGAATCATAATACAATTAAAATACTTACCTAACCACCTGTAGCTATATTATAAATGTTAACTCCTATTTCTCATTTAGATTTATAAGATCTTTATTTCTCATTTAGACTTATAAGGTCTTTATTTTTCATTTAGACTTATAAGGTCTTTATTTCTCATTTAGACTTATAAGGTCTTTATTTCTCATTTAGACTTATAAGGTCTTTATTTCTCATTTAGACTTATAAGGTCTTTATTTCTCATTTAGACTTATAAGGTCTTTATTTCTCATTTAGACTTATAAGGTCTTTATTTCTTATTTAGACTTATATGGTCTTTATTTCTCATTTAGACTTATATGGTCTTTATTTCTTATTTAGACTTATATGGTCTTTATTTCTCATTTAGACTTATAAGGTCTTTATTTCTCATTTAGACTTATAAAGTCTTTTCAATAATTTTTTACCCCCAATGTAAGTGTTAACATATTCTTAAACCTGATTTCACTTATAGACCTTTCATGTATTTCTTTGTTTTGATAAAAATCCACAGCTACATTTTCCTGAATTTTGATATAAAATCATTATTTCAAATACATTGGAATTTTTTTTGGCCAGGACGCTTAAGTTAAAGCATAGAAACATACAATTGCTAAATTTTATTTCCTTTTTTTATACTTTCAAATATTTCATTTCTTACTAAATTCCATTCATATAATATACTGTGTTTCAACACATGATAAACTTACTGATCCGGCCCATAGTCTTCTAATCTGTGTAATGTACTGTAGCCTACTTCTGAAATCATCTTTCTACAAAAAAAAATTATTATTAATTAAAAAAAAAAAAAATTGATATATACTTATCCAATATATAGTATGTAACAGGGCCTGGGTGGCTCAATGAGTTATGTAGTAGGATTACATAACAACTCATGCAAGCCTATCACCAATACGGCTTTGTAAATTACAAAAAAGGGTGCATTCATCTCGCAGCCGCAAGTGATAAAGCTTACCAGTTGCTTGCCCATGGTCGGTGGTTCTCTCCGGGTACTCCGGCTTCTTCCACCACTTAAACTGGTTGCCACGATATAGCTGAAATATTGCTGTAAGTGGCATTAAACACCAAAAATCAATCAATCAATCATAGTATGTCACCATAATTTTTCATTTAAGGATCATTTACTTTCTCATGGGCCCAAACTTTTAAAGGAGAGACATTTTATATAAGCCCTTACTATGATCTGAAGAAAACTTGCACGTCTAAAGCAATTTATTCTAGACTTGGGCTATGGACTAGTAGTTTATGAAGACAGGTAAAATGATTAGTCTTGTACCAAAAAAATATATATGGAGTCTTTGACAGTTTATGAGACGACTCAAAAGTCAACAAGCATGGAAAGTGTGACAATATCAAAGGGCTGTCAACAGATCATGGTATGAATCATGTTTAATACTGAAACTATTGGGCAAAGGAGTAGCATTTATACTGATATTGATATTAAAAAAAGAACAGACTATAGCATTATTACGTGATGTTTTTCATATAGGTCCGAGGCCTGCTGTATTGGCCTGAGGCGCAGCCGAAGCCCAATAAAGCAGACAGAGGACCTATAACCGAGGCCAATATGAAAAAAATCATGTAATGATACCTTTATTAATTAACCAGCCCAATATCTTTCGGGACTTTTCCTTGCGATTGTCGAAACGTCTAGCAGATTCCGATCTAGCTGTTATTGGTCTGACTGAAATTGGGCCAATACGGAAAATATCTGTATTGGACTGGTTTTTGTCGTATTGGCCCAATGAAAGTTTATATATTTAATTGACAGTTTTGATCATATAAAGGCTAATAAATCAAAGTTAATTAATAATACTGATTACTGGTGAATGTTTCTAGGCCTCAAACCCAGAGAGCTGCTCAGCACATCCCTGAGTGGGGTTGTCAGGTTATCATACGGAAAGCTTGATCAGGCACCATAGTGGGTAATGTGTTTGAAGATTTGCCTGCTCCTTGCACGCTAAAGACCTCTTTTGGAGATTTTGAAATAAAGAGTAGACAGATTGTAGCCACTACAAAGGACTAACTTATGCGTTCCTACCCAACTCTCTATGCTTTTTCAATGACAATTAAAAGTCATCGCCCTGGTTGACCCATCCCTTCCCTTATTTCTCTATAGTTTTTATATATAGTTGAACTTGTTCTCTTCCTAAATAAAGCTGACATACTGCTCGCTGAACTTTAATCAATAGATCATTCTACGGTCAATATATAGCACACCTCTTTCTCTGTATCTGCAGGTTTCTGTAACTCTATAAACACTTCCTGTACAGATAATCCTGCTACTATGGCAACAACATAAACCAGGAGGTCATGTTGATGACCTAGAGCTAACATCTTGGCATATCTGGGTGATACAGGAAAACATGCCATGACTTTGCCGAGAGGCGAGATCTTTGAGACAGGAGCTTTCTTTAGATCTTTCACACGGACAGATTTCACTGGTTCTGTCAGAGCACCCAGAGATATAAGTAACTTCTCAGCTCCCTAAAAATAAAATATCAAAATACGTCATAATAAATATATTTTCCTGCTATATTTATATCTAGTCAAACATTTTTGTGCTTAAGACAGAGACTGAAATGATACTACGAAGAAGGCAGGTATTAAATGATGGTTCGTGCTATAAGGAGGTACCATAATTAGACCAAAGCAGACACAATGCTTACTTCACAATTATGTCAGGAAATTACTAATCCGAGCTCTAGATAACAAGGTTTGACTGTATTTAAACTGATTTCTGAGCTCTAGATAACAAGGTTTGACTGTATTTAAACTGATTTCTGAGCTCTAGATAACAAGGTTTGACTGTATTTAAACTGATTTCTGAGCTCTAAATAACAAGGTTTGACTGTATTTAAACTGATTTCTGAGCTCTAGATAACAAGGTTTGACTGTATTTAAATTGATTTCTGAGCTCTAGATAACAAGGTTTGACTGTATTTAAACTAATTCTTCAAATATTAATCATTTAATCTATCATCATATTACTAATCATTAGCTTGTGTACTGTAACAATTTTTTTTATATTTAATTGTTATTATGTAATAGACTCTTCAGTATTCTAAACATACATTGCTCCTTCTACATCATGACTATGTCAAACTCTACCATTATAAAATAAAATGATACATCATAATATACCGTAAATTGGGATATTTTGGCAGTTTTCTGTCAAAATGTGGATGTTTAATTTTGGTGTGTTTAATTTTGGTGCTTTCCAAAAGATGATTGTTTTATTTTGGTGCTATTCAAATGGTTAGAAAAATATAAATGCTCCAGACCAATGTTATTTTTTTATCGTAGATCAAAAACTTGAACTAAGTTGAAATCAAATACCACCGGGTATCTCACTGGAAGTGTGTTAAAAAAAGTACCTAAGAAATTAGATACGGGCGAAACACAAATACTTTTTCCGGATGGCATTATCTAAGGATGAAAATGAACACCTAAAATCAAATATTTATTTCAAATTTAATCAAAACAAGATGTTGCACGCTACGTCGTGCTAAGAATACCCCCACTCGTTCATTTGTAAGTCGCACTGTAAACAGGAAGTAGATGTGCGGTAAACTTGGAAAGGGAAGACACGGTACAAGTCACCATGCCAAAGCCATATATCAAGTATAAAATTATTTCTTCCAGTAGAAGCTGAGATATCTGTTACGAAAGTGTGAACTGATGGACGAACGAATGGACAGACGGACAAGGTGATTGCAATATAGCCCCCTCTCTACGAGTGGGGGTATAATATAATTAATTTTCTTTTCTTTACAATAATGATACCGTGATCAAACCACTGATCCGTAATTTATTCAAATGTCTACGAGCCTACGAATTCTACTAAATTTTAAATTTACCACATGATCCTGATATCTACTCACAACTTTCGGAGGAAACACAAATACTTGAGTTGTAAATACTATTAATAATTTTAAGATTGATTAGTTTGAGTAAGATCAATATTGTACTAGAGCTTTTATCAAATATTGGTATTTTTTATTTTAGCGGATGTTATTTTTTAGAGTGTTTAATTTTGGCACTTTCAAGAGAGGCACCAAATAAACCAAAATAAAACTACGGCCAAAATATCCCAATTTACGGTAATACTAAATTTATACATAGAAATCTCTTTGAACAGAATTTGTTAACTGTCATAAAGATAAAAGTGTTGTGATTCTAAATATATTTGTAATGAAAATATTGATTGCAACTATTAAGCTCTAAAAATAAAGGGACCGTCATGGTCGTGATCGTATGGTAGTTGGATTTACAACTACCTATGCAAATCAGTGCCTATCACCACTGATGTTGTGAGTTCGAACCCCACTCAGGACGAGGTGTACAACATGTGATAAAGTTTGTGAGTGACTTGTGGCAGGTCTGTGGTTTTCTCTGTCTACTCGTTACAACATTATGTGATAAAGTTTGTCAGTGATTTGTGGCAGGTCTGTGGTTTTCTCCAGGTACTCCAGTTTCCTCCACAAATAAAACTGGCCATTACGATATAACTGAAATATTGAAGAAAGTGGCATTAAACACCATAAAACCAAACCAAAAATAAATCTCTTTACAAACAATAAAATACATGTACCTGAACTTGTTCATCATCAGGTGGTGTAGGGAAAGGGAAGTTCACTATTCTATCAATGTTCATATACTGTAAAAAAAAATATCAATTACAATAAAAAAAAAAATCATAACTATTACATAAAAGAATAAGTTTAATTTAGCTTTTCTGACTTTCAGATTTATAAAATTTCAATCATTTAGAAGTATAAATGCCTTGACTACTGGATCAGCAGGACATGAAGATAACTGAAGATCCTACAGTAACTGTGAAATAAACACCTCTTTCTTTACTTTAACATTTCTTCTACATGTAAAATGTATACAAATTTGTACTTTACTTTAAACATATTTTATTGTTCAAAACAAATTTGTATATATGTTTGTTGTTTATTCTGTCCATCTTGTTGGTAGAGGATTTATATAGGCTAAGCCTGATATCCAATCCCATTTGAATATTGATTTATTCAATAAAATATTTTGAATTGGAATGTAAAATGTATTTTCTCTAGTGTTCATTTCATATTCATCTTGGGGCCCGGGTGGCTCAATGAGTTAGGTCGCTGGATCTAACAACTCATACAAGCCTATCACCAATACGGCATGGGTTCGCGTCCGGCTTTGTAAATTACAAAAAAGGGTGCACTCGACTCGCAACTGTAAGTGATAAAGTTCACCAGTTGCTTGCCCATGGTCGGTGGTTCTCTCCGGGTACTCCAGCTTCCTCCACCACTAAAACTGGTCGCCATGATATAGCTGAAATATTGTTGAAAGTGGCATTAAACACCAAAAATCAATCAATCAATCAATCATATTCATCTTTGTAAATTTAAATCATTAAAAACAACTTCTTCTTGTAAAGGTTTACTAATTATTGTTCTTCTTTCTTTACTGACCTTCATTTGAAGCACAAGGTCATCCACAGGTCGTCTTACAATCTCAGCCAATGCAAACTTCTCAAAGTCATCATTATAAACAGCAGATGAATACAACCTGTCAAGTTTAAATATTGAGATATGTAACTTTGTAAACTTGTATACAGAATGTTAAGAAATTCTAAAGCAGTCTTAAAGTTTTTAATATTCTAGGACAAAATTATCAATATATGTATTCTCATCAAATCTTAAAACTTATCAATTTGTGAAAATATAACCGGGGCCATCATGGCCGTGATCGCATGGTAGTTGGATTTACAACTATCTATGCAATCAGTGCCTATCACCTCTGATGTTGTGGGTTCGAATCTCGATCAGGGTGAGGTGTACAACATTATGTAATAAAGCTTGTCAGTGACTTGCAACAGGTCGGTGGTTTTCTCCGGTCCTCCGGTTTCCTCCACCAATAAAACTGACCGCAACAATATGACTGAAATATTGCTGAAAGTGGCATTAAACACCATCAAATAAACAAGCAAATTTAACCTTAAGTTGAAGGTGACAAGTACGGGCATTCATTTTGACCCTTACAATAACTAGCCCCTAAAACAGTTTCATTTAGCAATAGCAATGTCCTGGTCCAACTCAACCACATATTCAAGTCCTCTGATATTTTCAGAAGTCTAGGTAACTTACCTGTAGCAATGTCCTGGTCCAACACGACCAGCTCTTCCTGCTCTCTGATTGGCTGATGCTTTAGAGGTCCAGGTAATTTTAAAAGTTGATACTCCTGTCACTTTGTCATAAAATTTTGTCTTCACCTAATGGCAAAATAAATACATCAGATAACATTAAAAATCTTAACATGAAGAACCATGATAAAATCACTGCTCTAATATATTTACATCGAATACTGTCACACGTTAGAATTTACCATCATATTTCCAAACGATTCTGCATCTGCTTCACAGCTAAGTAAAATGGCCAAGTGTTTCACAGTCTGACATTCCATTCGATTTTGAGACAACTTTTATATTTCTTTTACTGTTCTTATGATGGGATTCTCATCAGACTACCCGATGGAAATCAACCAATTTTGAAGATATGTTTCGATTTTACTTTTGACTTTGATGTTCACACAATACAATTTTTGTCGAATGTGCATCAAAAGGAAAAATCACATGGAAAGTACATAGCATCCTGTGGCCGCACCCTTAAGTGATATACATTTATTTTCCTATTTTGACTTAATGATGAATGAGAATTGACAGTAAAACAATCAACATACCAGTATATTCTTGGGACATCAATTTTCATAAAAGACAAACTTTATCAAACATCATAACAGCCAATTTGTATTTCATCTAATCCTCTATCCAGTATACAGTATGGTGAAAACAACCAAACTTTAAAAACAGACACATTTTTCATCTCATATCTTATACAGTACACCTCAACATGAATCAAGAACCAAATCAACAAAATTATATAGTGACAACGTACGGAACATTCTAATTAAAATTAGTTGTGTGTTGCATCTTTTTTCTTTAATTTTTCTAACATCTATCAATATCTCATATAGGGACCATTCATACATCTCTGAATGTCCACTCATAAGAAAGGCATGAAATATCTCGATCAATGGACAACAGTTCTCAGAACATGCTAGGTTTTAATAGGTAGACTAATCACAAATTGCTTAATTGGAAATATGACCCCTGATGTGACCTCATACAAAATGTTGTTAGGATTATGGTGTTTAGTGCCACTTACAACAATATTGCAGCTAAATCTTGGCAGTCAGTTTTATTGGTGGAGGACACCAGTGTACCCGGAGAAAACCACCAACCTGTCGCAAGTCACTGACAAACTTTATCATATAATGTTGTAACGAGTACACCTCACCATTAGCGGGTTTCAAATTCACAACTTTAGTGGTGATAGGCACAGATTGCATAGGGAGATGTAAATCCAACTACCAAATGATCACACCCACGATGGCCCACAGAAATTCTTATCAGATTGGTTGATGAATGGACATAAAATAAAACATGGCTACATATAAATATCTTATACTACCATGTAGATCCTACCTTTCCTGTATATATTACATATAAATATCTTATACTACCATGTAGATTCTACCTTCCCTGTATCTACTACATATAAATATCTTATACTACCATGTAGATCCTACCTTTCCTGTATCTACTACATATAAATATCTTATACTACCATGTAGATCATACCTTTCCTGTATATACTACATATAAATATCTTATACTACCATGTAGA
>MJUT01064901.1:986078-999196 GCA_002080005.1 Gigantidas platifrons | reverse complement strand
ACATATAAATATCTTATACTACCATGTAGATTCTACCTTTTCTGTATATACTACATATAAATATCTTATACTACCATGTAGATTCTACCTTTTCTGTATCTACTACATATAAATATCTTATACTACCATGTAGATCATACCTTTTCTGTATCTACTACATATAAATATCTTATACTACCATGTAGATCATACCTTTCCTGTATCTACTACATATTTAATATCAGGTATAGTTAGTGAGGTTTCTGCTACATTGGTGGCTACAACACATAGTCTACAGCCCTCTGGTGGTGGAGAAAATACCTGTAAAATATAAGACACTATTCTTTACTGTGTAGATGAGCACTTCAAGAAAAATCAAATACTCAGCAGCATGATACAACAAAACCAAGCAGTGAAGAAAATGAGAACACATGTAGTTTTATATACATGCAGGTTGTGGATACAGTAATTTTTACACAAGGGACATTTTTGGCACACATCAATCTGTAATCAACTTTTTTTCTTGCCTGATTTAGCTATCATTTAATAATAGAGATCTAAGTTAGTGTACATGACACGTTTCTGGAATAATCTTCATCTGGTATGCTCTGACAGTCAAGAGATTGGAAATAAAAATATTTTTAAATTCTTTAGAAGAAAAAACCCAAAGAGGTCTTAGCAGGATAGCCAAAATCAGTTATGGTTACCTAAGGGAGACGAACCTTAGTTTTAATTGATATAAAACCAACAATGGTCCACATCTCATGGTATAAAAGTAAAAATCCCTTCTAACCCAACCATAGCTTTCTAAACTGATTATCCCTGATCAAACTGCTACATAATACCACAGGCACTAGACGTTTTGTCAATATGAATATAATATAAGCAATGGGCAGAAAATTGTGTCCAATATATATAATATATACTAGGCTTTCAATGCCAAATTCGGTCAAAATGTAAACAAAGCGGTTTTATTTTTTGCACGCCTTTTTCGTGTAAATCTCGTGGTATCCTTCGATTCTATGCTACCTAAATATACTTTCGCCTTACTTTTTTCGGGAATTAATCCATAATCAGAGTGTCACAGAGAACTTTTTGTTGAATGCTGAAGTTTAACGACTTCCATGGTGGTCAATAGCCATTGCAACTGTCCGGGCTGAATAATTTTCATACGAAAATCAAATAAAATACTGATAAAAATATTATTATCGGTAAGTTGTGTTGTTGTTGTTTTCTTCGATGCAAAAATATATGTGTTTGTTTTGTACAAAATGGCATTCCATTTTTTTAATATTTGATTTAGAACGTCATCAAAGGGAGGTAATTCAAGTTTGCAGCCGGTAAAATTCAAAAAAGCAGACGACCAATTAATTATCGGCGCGCGCCTTAATTATCTCCTCTTTGAATTATTCAGCCAGGGACAGTTGCAATGGCTATTGACCACCATGGAAGTCGCTAAACTTCAGCATTCAACAAAAAGTTCTCTGTGACGCTGTGATGATGGATTAATTCCCGAAAAAAGTAAGGCGGAAGTATATTTAGGTAGTATGGAATCGAAGCATACCACGAGATTTACACGGAAAAGGCGTGCAAAAAATAAACCACTTTGTTTACATTTTGACAGAATTTGGCATTGGAAGCCTTGTATATATTATATATATTGGACACTATTTTCTGCCCATTGCTTATGTTATATTCATATTGACAAAACGTCTAGTGCCTGTGATAATACCAACATATCTATAACATGGTAAAACCATGGAATCCAATTTTACACGAACTGCATTGTTGTGAAAAATGGATGATTTTTTCCTTTAAAATTTTGATAGAATAAAATACATGTAGTACATTACACATAGACATATACCTAGAAAAAAACTAAAATGAAAAATGTGCAGAATTGAATAATTCTTCCTTCTTAATGAACAAGAACAATAATGGTAAACATATAAATAACAATGTTTTCTACCTTATTTTGTTTCTCTTTTGACAATAATGAATACAAAGGTAAAACATAGAGAGCTTCTGAAGAGCCACCAGTCTGCAAGTCGTCTGCTCTCTGAAAGAGAAACAAAAGAGAGAAAATGTGTACCTTTAATAAATTCAAGTTAATAATATGGATATAAGAGAGAAAACCATAAAAGTGGAAGAATGAAGAAGAATAAAAGCAATCTCAAAAACCAACACAAAATAATTGATTGTTAAAACAACCAGCCAATATAAATCATATTAAATATTTTACTTTTGTCTGATTGTTTCCTTTTTTTTCTCTCTCTCTCTGTCTCATCCCAACCTCTTCTTTTTAAATGTTAGAAATTTATTTCAATGGTAAATGGATCAATATGTTTTTCAATAACCAGAATTTAACAATTAACAGGTTTGCAATTAACTGTATTAATATTTTTTTCTATCCATGATCAATAATAACAAAATTAGAATTTGACTGTCATTTTTTTTTTTAAAGATTTAAAATATTAAAAAATATTCTCTAAACTATGACAGATTTCTGTTTGTTTATAAATCATTAAAATGAATTTAACCTAGTATAGTAAAAATAATAAAAAAAAATAATAATTTACATGTAAAACTCTCTTGTATAAATTTATAAATATCCTGTCTAAGATTCCATAGCAATAATCAAACTATTTCACACACAATGGCATGAAAATGAGACTTTTTTAAATATGAAATTGATAGTTTTCAGTTTGATGTACTCTAATTAGACAGCAATTGTGACTTGTTCTAGCCATGATATAGCTGAAAACTTGGTGTATAAACAACATTCACTCTCACTACTTCTCAGGTGGTGCTAGAGATATGATTTTACCTTAGATTGGCTTAGTTTGGTTTATGGTTTTTAACGCCACTTTCAACAATATTTCAGTTATATCGTGGCAGTCAGTTTTATTGGTGGAGGAAACAGGAGTACCTTGAGAAAACCACCGACCTGTCGCAAGTGACTGACAAACATAATGTTGGATCGAGCACACCTCGCCATGAACGGGGTTCAAACTTACAATTTTAGTGGTGATAGGCACTGATTGCACAGGTAGTTGTAACTTTTACCTTAGGGTTGATAATATCCTCATCTTCCATAAAACTATCATCTATATCTATGTCTGAGTCATCAGCCTCTCTTTCAGCCTCTTCATCTATTGGATCAATTGAATAACTACAACAAATATATATAACATTATGAGTGTTTAACACCAATCTCAAAAGTCACCAGTTTTCATAGGTGGAAAATTTCACTGTATCTGGAGAAAACCATTAACCTGCTAAAGCAAGTAACTGACATAAAGGTATATAGAGAGTACACCTCACCACTTAATTACAACAATAATAATACATATGTCTTCATCTCTCTTTTACTGAAAATTAGATGAATTCATTAATTTCTGTTGGATATTAATTTCTAATTCAATTCTTTCACTTCTTCTATTAGATGCACTGTACACTAGCCATATAATATTATACATTTGTATATTGTACATAATTAGTATGTCATATTAAACATTTCCAAAAATATCTGAATTCATTCCAAGGGCCGTCGTGGTCGTGATTGTATGGTAGTTGGATCTACCTGTGCAATCAGTACCTATCAACACTGAAGTTGGAGTTTGAACCCCATTCATGGCAAGGTGTACTCGATCCAACATTCTGTGATAAAGTTTGTCAGTGACTTACGACAAGTCAGTAGTTTTCTTTGGGTACTCCGGTTTCCTCCCCCCAAAAAATTGGCCGCCATGATAGAAATGAAATATTGTTGAAAGTGGTGTTAAAACACCCTAAACCAACCACACCAAAAAATTATCAACTTTTTTCTACAACCTCAAAAATGTTTTAATTCAACAGCTCTAATGTTAAGTAAATCTTACTTATCTAAATTAATCTTAGGAAGTATTTCCTGTTTGCTCTTCTCCTTCTTTTTCTTTCTGCTCATTTTTTCTTTGGGTTCTGAAAGGTAAAAAAAAAGGTCAAACTCACTTATAATGTACTGGCATACAGCCAAATTTTCGGCTATAATGAACAAAATAAAAATCCCAAGCACTCTTTGTTATAAAATTCAGGAATTGCAAACTCCATCTTTGTTTTATTTTTTTGCTTATTAGGTTCTAATGATTTTTTGATTTTTGGTGTTTAATGCCACTTTCAGCAATATTTCAGATATATTATGGCGACCGATTTTAGTGGTGGAAGAAGCTGGAGTGCCCGGAGAGAACCACCGACCATGGACAAGCAACTGGTAAACTTTATCACTAATCCAACTACCTAACTCATTGAGTCACCCGGGCCCTTCATACATGTTGGAGTTAAAATAATTTAAAAACAAGTTTTTACAACAAAGTTGTCTTAATCAATGATAATTAGTTTATCTGACATAATAGGGAAGTTGATGATTGTGAAAATCAGTCGTTTATTTCATGAAATAAAGACAAGTTGATTCACTAAGATGGGAAACTTCTTTAGGTACTAAATTATAAGTCATAGATGGAGGAATTAAAATGAAAAAATATGTTGCACAGGACTTTGAAATCTCAGCAAATACAAATAAAATTGAAAGAATTATTTGTTAAATGGTCAAAAAAAAGGTTTTTCTGTAGTACAAAATTACAATCAAGTTCACTTTTATCAGTTCTATAAAAACACAATATACCTATAATTATAATTTTACTCTCAAATCAATGTTGATAAATTTGAGCAACATAACAAATCAAACAGTGATAATTTACAATCTCACCAACCAAAATAACATACATAGCGCCACATCATTATGTCCTTACCGACTTTTCCTTCTACAGGAAATGTTTTTCTCAGTTTCTGACATAAAGTATGTACTTCCTGTTGTCCTGTTACAAATACAAGGATGCCTCCCTCTGGTAACATCCTATGAATCTTACACACCTGAAAATATATATGCTCTACTATAAAAATCTTAGCTCAACTCAACAGCTTTTTTTTCTATTAACGGCACTTACGATATTTCACAATCTTATGTTTGTAGAAGAAATGTTCTTGATATAGTATTTTTGTCAATTTTCTGTGATTTTCATGGGGCATAACTCTGCACCAGAATAGATTAGATTTCTCTTCAGGGATGATCCAAGTTAGAAAATAAAATAACTGAAACCATCTACATTCCCTTTCAAAATTGTCATTGTTTACCTGTTCTGATGGGTGTCCAGCAATTTTCAGAGGACAATAGCTGAAATTAGTTAAATAGCTGAATAAAATCTGCCCTGTCTATTAGACCAAGGTACTAGAACTAATCACAACAGTTATGTGTATGACACAGTGCAGCATGTTTTACAAATCACAGGTGTAAATCTTTAGGAAGTAATGAAAAACCTTGAGAACAGTTTAGAATGGTCTGCAATACCCTTTGTTTCTGTTTATTTAAAATGTAACTTTTTCACATTGCAGGTTAAACAAATTATTTTAGGAAGTAATGAAAAACCTTGAAAACAGTTTTGTTTCAGTTGTTTATTTAAAATCTAATAGAGAGTTTCAGTTGTTTATTTAAAATCTAACAGAGAGTTTCAGTTGTTTATTTAAAATCTAACAGAGTTTTTTTTAAACTTTTTCACATTGCAGGTGAAACATATTATAAGTACACTGTCGACAAAAATCAAATTTATTGACATTCACCAGTCTTGCTTTTCTTACAGTTCCTAAAGCTCATACAAGTAAATTTTATATTTGTACATATATACATGGCTGTTTTTTTTTAATTCACAACACAATATCAATACATACAAGCTCTTATAGATTTCATCTGTTCTGTATAATTACCTTCCTGAAAGCTCCTGACAAATAATCTTCTAAAGGTTTCTCTTATTAAAATGTATGGTGACTGTATCAGTTGTGTACCTACCTTCCTGAAAGCTTCTGACAAATAATCTTCTAAAGGTGTCCTCTTATTAAAATGTATGGTGACTGGAAACTGACGAGAATCTACCTGTCAATCAAACAATATTACTTACTTAAGGGATTTTCATTGGACAAGAAAATCACAAAGAAATAAAGATAGAAGAGTTGTACAAAAGACAGTCTTACTGACTCCCATAAGAGTATATACAGTCAAACCTGCTGATGCGGTCACCTCCTTTAAGCAGTCACCTGTATTAAAAGGTCACTTTTTTCTTGTCCTGTCATAGAACATTTCATATAAATTGAACCTCTTTTAAGAGGTCCCATGTCTTAAAAGGACAATTTTTATGTGTCCCAAATGTGACCTCTTAACACAGGTTTGACTGTATATATAGTTTTTTTATTTTGCTAAAAGAGTGAATATAAACAGTCAAGCATGTCTTTTGTGACCTTCCAAGGGAACATTAAACATCGCCACATAAGGCAGGCGGTTGTTAAATAAAGGTTTAATTAATATGAAATGCACTGTGAAGGAAAATTAAAATTAAGGTCACATAAAAAAATATTGCTTAATAGAGGTGGCCACTAAAGCAGGTTTGACTGTAACTTAATAGAGGTGGCCACTAAAGCAGGTTTGACTGTAACTTAATAGAGGTGGTCACTAAAGCAGGTTTGACTGTAACTTAATAGAGGTGGTCATTAAAGCAGGTTTGACTGTAACTTAATAGAGGTGGCCACTAAAGCAGGTTTGACTGTAACTTAATAGAGGTGGCCACTAAAGCAGGTTTGACTGTACTAATGACTGCTAAAAAAAGAAATGAAAATTAAATATTTTGACATGCAGTGCAAACATTTCAATTAAGATGT
Source organism: Gigantidas platifrons (assembly GCA_002080005.1). Lineage (NCBI taxonomy): Eukaryota > Metazoa > Mollusca > Bivalvia > Mytilida > Modiolidae > Gigantidas > Gigantidas platifrons. Next base: position 992,479 of record MJUT01064901.1, on the reverse strand, counting down.
GGAGTTTTAATTGTAAGTAAATCAAAAGATGGAAAGAAGATTCTACCTGGACAACTGGAGGTTGTATTTTAAACAATCGTCTGTTCTCTGTAAAATCTTCCACTCGTAACGTAGCCGACATTATTATTAGCTTCAGGGGATTTCCTTGCTGCAAAGAAAAGTTAAACATTTAAACATATCTAAAAATAGCAGTCTCCATTCAAACTGTCATAAAGAATTTACTTCATAGTCAAATATCTTTATAATATTGAAAGAATATCTCTACAAGGACATTCGTTATTCCTCAGTACAGTTCCGTTCTGTTCTGCTTAAATGTTATTCCTCCGTTGTTCGGAGCACTCCTCGAGTTCAGTAGTCAATAGTATCATTATGCAAGTATCATTGCATACACATACAATTATAAAATTATTTATGTACAAAAGGTAAAATATGATGGACTTATTTACACTGGATAGTGCGTAAAAAGAAAACAATATAAACTTGGTTTAAATTGGATTCAGTCTGTTATTATTGTACAGTACATCTAAAATGTAAAAGGTAAAAATTTATCTCATAGTTGGTAAAACAAATGTTTGTTAAAATGACAGAAATAGCACAGTAGTATACTTGATTCTATCTTACCTTATTTCTAAGTGGTACAGTCCAATACTACAGACCAATCAGAATGTCTGTATCACTCTCATACAAGTTTCTGTCTTACCTTATTTCTAAGTGGTACAATCCTAGACAACAGACCAATCAGAATGTCTGTATAAACACTCCGTTCATGAGCTTCATCAATTATTACCACACTGTACTTTGTCAGAAGGAAATCCTACAACATGAATCAAAGAAATCATTTAAAATAATATTCACACAATATCACTACCAATTTTATGTAATATGAAAAGATTATGAGTGTTTATGTTTGTTCAACAACAGCATATTAAAAACTGCCAACTGAAATCAATTATACGTAATGAAACCGAAAAATAATACCGGTTGCACATATGTACATAATTTTATGTACTTTTTGAATGCCAAATCATGAATATACAAAATAATCTACAATAAAATAGAACCAAACTGTCTCACATTTTAACAAATCATGGGACGAGAACCCTAGAGCTATTGGAGTAAGTGAGTGATTGATGTTTAATGCCAAATGATTAATTTTTCAGTTATATCATGGCAAGAACAAATTACATTTCAATGAGATAATAATGATGTCCACTTTGTACTAGACCAGCACGCCTATTTGCATTTTTTATAGTGCTAGCTTACTGAAACAACAGTCTGCGGGTAGACATATTGCTCCACTCGGACAGAGTATCCTGATTCCGACCTAACAAGTCTTTGCTCTTATTTAATGCTGAGTGCTTAGTGGATAATGAGCAAAAACCAATTTTATACGGGGATGATTCAAATCAGAAAATAAAATAACTGAAAATCAATGAAAACTAAGAAGAACTGTTTTAGATACCTAAAACTTATGTCTCCCCTTAATGCGGCCATCTGTACAACAATAAGTTACACATTATGAGTTGAATGATACTATTTAAAAAATAATTATTTGACCTTGAGGTCAAAGGTCAAGGTCCACGAAGGTCATTACGGTACACGACACACCACCTTATGGTCATGCACCCACATACCAAATATAATTGACCTATCTGGAAAGACAAAAATGTTATGGCCNCCAAGTTTGGTTCCATTTGGCTCAGTGGTTTCTGAGGAGAAGATTGAAATGTGAAAAGCTAACGACGGACGACGACGACGACGGACGCCAAGTGATGGCAATAGCTCACATGACCCTTTGGGTCAGGTGAGCTAAAAATCAGACTAAAAAAATATGCCTTCCTTCATTCAAAGGGGAGACATAATTAGCTAAGGCCATTTTCAACCCCTTTCAAAAGGTCCCTTTTTTTTAACTGTTCTGACAGTGTCTTGTAATTTTCGGCACATTTTTTTACAGGAAAATAGCTGAAATAAATTAAAGTCTGTGATTCGACTTGACCGAGCTTGACCACATGATCTATTATACTCGAGATGAGGGACCTAACCATTACACCACTGAAGCAGCTGAGAGCTATTTGTTTTTTCTTTATAGTCATCATATATAACACAGGAAGGTCAAGTTCTGTTATCTAAGATTCATACTTACAACTGACTAGAGCTACAAGATGAAGAACACACAAATATAACAAAAATGAATGTGAATGGTTGATTTGGTTGGTTTATGATGTTTAATGCCACTTTCAACAATATTTCAGTTATATTGTGGCCATCAGTTTTATTGGTAGAAGAAACTGGAGTACCCGGAGAAAACCACTGACCTGCCGCAAGTCACGGACAATCTTTATCACATAATGTTGCATCAACCTTGCCTGAACGGGATTTGAACTCACAATGTTAGTGGTGATAGGCACTGATTGCACAGGTAGTTGTATATCCAACTACCATACGACCACAACCACTACAGCACCTTTGACATATAACACTGACCTTTTGAACTTCCTTAAGTAAAACACCATCTGTCATAAACTTAATCTTTGTATCCTCTGTTACATTTCCTTCATATCTTATCTGGTAAGATACTTCTCTGTAATAAAGTAGTAATAATTTAATGGCCACATCTATTAACTTGGTTTGTTATTAATGTAAAATCCTGATTAACTGTATCCAATTTCATTGGAAATATAATTAATTATTTCCCCTGAACTTCAGAACATATAGTAAAATCTGCTTATCTCCTCTGAACTTCTGAATATATAGTCAAATCTGCTTATCTCCCCCCTGAACTTCACAACTTATAGTCAAATCTGCATATCTCCCCTGAACTTCAGAATTATATAGCAAAATAACTTATCTCCCCTGAACATCAGAACTTGATATAAAAATTTGCTTATCTCCACTGAACGTCAGAATTATATAGCAAAATAACTTATCTCCCCTGAACATCAGAACTTGATATAAAAATCTGCTTATCTCCCCTGAACTTCAGAATATGTAGCCAAATCCACTTATCTCAAATGAACTTCAGAATGAATAGTCAAATCTGCTTATCTCCCTTGAACTTCAGAACATATAGTCAAATCTGCTTATCTCCCCTGAACATCAGAACTTGATAGAAAAATCTGCTTATCTCCCCGAAACTTCAGAATTATATAGCCAAATAACTTATCTCCACTGAACTTCAGAACATATAGTCAAATCTACCTATCTCCCCTGAACTTCAGAATTATATAGCCAAATAACTTATCTTCCCTGAATTTCATAACATATAGTCAAATCTGCTTATCTCCCCTAAACTTCAGAATTATATAGCCAAATAACTTATCTCCCTTGAACTTCAGAACATATAGCAGTGATTCAGCTAGCGCTCGTCACTTTCGTCATTGACGATTGATTTTCGAAAGTGACGAGTGTTTCCCATACCAATTCGCCACTTGAATTTTCAAAAAATCATAGAAAAATGTTTGTAAAAATCCATTTTTCTTCTTCATTTGCTGATTAAAACTAATTAGTCACTACAATGACAATTTTATGACATGTCACAAGCCAATCAACGGATTATAGACTTTTTGTTTCGATTGCGTAATCTTCGATCTCACCTGGCTTGATTTACCTGGTTAAAGATAATGATCCCGACAAAGAATTCAATCAACGATAATGATTTTTTTTTATAGTTATGACATGTACTCACATATTTTTGTAATCGTCATTCACTGTACGATTCGTCACAATGTCCGAAATAACGAGAAAAAAAAATGCCCGGAATAATGAATTATTGTTCCCACGTTTCATTTATGAAAATGTCAGTATCATGTTTATTGAAATCTATCGTATCCATTAAGTATTTTGAAAGTGATTCTCTCGAAAAGATATAAAACTTTAAAATAAAAATGGCACCATCAAAAATGCAGGAGTACGCATCCACCGAATCTACTTTTAAGCAAACGAACTTTTGATGTATTTATTCCTATTTCTGTGACATGAAATCTTAGTTCTCGTACATGTATATTTAATATGTTCATTTATATGCAACGGTTGGTCATTCAATTCATTGAAATACACTGCACAAGGACCCATCAGATTTTTATTGATCTGCATCCGGGTATTAATAATTGTGCTCTATTTATAGAACTATTTACAAACAGACACGTGTCTGCAATAAAAAAAAAAAAAACTACAGTATTTTTATTCCAATTGTTGCAATTTGATTATGAGGTCTGAGAAATAATAATTTATTTCACAACTTTCTCCAGTTTTTGACGTTTGTTCTATATATTTTATTACCAGTTGGACCATTGGGAAAATTGGCAGAGGCATATTTTTTTCTGCTGAAGACCACAAATATGAGTTATTACAATTGTGGTATTAGACCAAAACACAGTAACATTTCAAAAAGGGTGGGGGAGGGGGTTATTACAATTTGTGTGGTACTTATTAGACCAAAGCACAGTAATATTTATAAAAAAAAAAGAAAAAAAAAAGGAGGGGGTGGGGGGGTTATTACAACTTGTGTGGTATTAAATCAAAAGTAAATTATTATAAGATTAAGCTCAATATATTCTTGTCTATTCATATTTAGAAAAAAAAAAATCTGCTCCGCGAAAGTGACTAATGGTCTCAAAATCCTGGCTGAATCCCTGATATAGTCAAATCTACTTATCTCCCCTGAACTTCAGAATTATATAGCAAATAACTTATCTCCCCCTGAACTTCAGAACATGGTCAAATCTGCTTATCTCCCCTGAACTTCAGAATTGTATAGCAAAATAACTTAGGCCATGCAAAATTAATTACTTGGTTCTCTGGCCCTTTTTTGTCAAAATTGATGAGGGAAGGCAGCATTTTTTTTTTATCCTTTTACTGCTGTAAAAAGTGATGAGGGAGGCATTTTTTTCTTTTTTTTTTTTGGTGAAAAATATGGCAATGTATAAATCTTTTCATTACTTTATTGAAAATTTCAATTTTATTTCTTCCGATGGTGGCAGAAACATCACAAGTGGTTAATTTTTATGGAAATGTCCAAACCCCTGGTCCCAACGTACCATTTTTTATCTCCGTAACCAATTCCAATAAGGTACAAGCTTCGGAGAAGCCCCCTATATGTTCCCTGGTAAAACTGGCAAACATTTGTGCCGAATTTGCACAGAAACGATTGACATTTTGTCTAAATGTCAAACGGAAATACGTTTTTTATTTATACATTGTCATAACGATGCTTTAAATCTCATTTAAGCATGATGCGTTTTAAAGCGTTTCACCGACCACGCGATATAAGAGAAAAAACGGATGCAATTGTTTTTTCTGTACGGAAAGCGCTACTGAATTTATTTTATTTTTTTTACTATTTTTGCAATAAAATCGGCAATGCGGCGACGAATTTCCACATGCGGGCGGGACTGAGAACCAAGAAATTAACTTTTTATGGCCTTATCTCCTCTGAACTTCAGAACATAGTCAAATCTGCTTATCTCCCCTGAACTTCAGAGCATATAGTTAAATCTGCTTACCTCCCCTGAACTTCAGAACATAAAGTCAAAACTGCTTATCCAGAGTTTTTGAAATTCGTCGGACTTATCGGACCTAGGGGGCCAGAAAATCATGAGGTCCGCCAATAACGTCGGTAATGTCGGTCTCCATGTCCGCCAAACATTTTTGAATACAGGGATCGAATTTAATGGGAAATAATTTAGTGAGTAAAAGCTAAATAGAACTAAAAAAAAATTGCAAGTTTGATTAATTTTCCTACTTTCAGTTTTGTGAAAATTGTGTATAATATCGTAGTTTTCAAAAACATTTAAGTGGCTGTGATTGTTAAATATACAAAAGTACACAGAATTTGGATAACCATTTTTGTTGTTTAAACAGCAGCAATGTTTTATTTATTCAACCGCTAGCTTTTTGTTGAAATTGAAAGCAAAGAAGGTAGAAAAACTGCGTAACTCATCATAAAACAGCCTTAACAAATTTAAATGGCGGCTTACCGGAAATTTCGAAAATGAAATACCGGAATCGGATTCCAGAACCGAGAACGACTATTTCCGGTTTTGCCGATAGTTTTAAAAAAAAATTAATGCCGAATCACCGACCCTAGATTTTTTTGACATTCGACCGTAAACACACATTTTTTTTTTGGCTCAACCATTTCATTTTAATATGAGTAGTATATAAGAGGTTTTCAAGTCATATTTGTGGAGGTGGTGCGAGGTGGTGCTACCGGAAGTGACGTCATTTCCCCCTCCCCTTTTTTTTCTTTGTGACGTCATTTTCCCGCGTTGTTTCTTTTGTGACGTCATTTTTCCCTTACTACAGTACCATGGATACCCAAGGGGTGTGCGCAACCGGTTTCCCGCACTTTTATTTTTTTCGCGTACTTTTTTTTTTTCTCTCTTTTATATATTTTTCAATTT
>MJUT01064901.1:974274-985937 GCA_002080005.1 Gigantidas platifrons | reverse complement strand
CAACCATTTCATTTTAATATGGGACAATTTGAAAAAAACAGGCCCAAAATTTAAAATGAAGTAAAAAATATTAGGATGGAAATATTTTTTTTATAATGCTCTTTTGAGAGCTAATTTCTTGCTTGAATTCTAATATATTCTTGCCAGACTTCCCTTATCAATGTTATAATGTCCAATAATCATTAAATTTTTATTTAAAAATATTAACTAGTAGTAATTTAATTTAGCTAGTGAAAAAAAATTGTACTGGCTATTTTTTGCTAGTGGAAAAAAACAGTTAAATTCGATCCCTGTTGTTTACTTTTTTAACGAAAGTCGGAAATGCAGGTCGTATTGTAAATACTGGAACAAGTTCGGTCATCTCGGAATTCGTAATCGCATTGAATACGTGATATTTTATGTTTTTGGTAAATATTATTGTTAACTGTCATGAAAATAAATATATTTGAATATATTGTGATGCGTAAGATGATCTTTTCGAGTGACTGGCCTTCCTATTTTTAAGCCTCTACCAGTGCTAATAAAGTTAAATACAGAAAGTGCTCTGCTTGACTAAAATAATAATAACGGTATGACATTGCTTGGCTTTAAAACAATTTTACATAAAAAATGTAGGTCCGGAAAAAATTCAGAGGGTCCAGCAGAAAATTCCTCGGTGCTGGACCTATGTCCAGCAAAATGAAAACAAATTTCAAAAAGTCTGCTTATCTCCCCTGAACTTCAGAATATGGTAAAATAAAAAATATTTTAAAACCCATGATCTAACACATTTGAGGTGAGGATGCTAATCCTTACACCATCAAGACATTATCTTCTATACTGTACCTTTCTGTTAAGTTTAACTCTTTAGCTACTCTGTGTGACATACTAATGGCTGCCACTCTTCTTGGTTCTGTTACAGCTATTATACCATTAGTACTGAAATAACATACATGTATACAAGACATGAAATCATTTACGGTGGATGGCTTAAGACATAAATTTAAGTGAATTTAATTTTTAATTGAAACATGTTATGTTTTCATAGGCCGTCGTGGTTGTCATCGTATGGTAGTTAGATTTACAACTACCTATGCAATCAGTGCCTACCACCACTAAAGTTGTGATTTCTCATGGCGAGGTATGCTTGGTACAACATTATGCAATGAAGTTTGTCAGTGACTTGTGACAGATCGGTGATTTTACCAGGTATTCTGGTTTCCTCAACCAATAAAACTGACTGCCATGATATAACTGAAATATTGTTGAAAGTGGTGTTAAACACCATAATCTTAACCCTAACCCCGGTAACATTTTCTTAATTATTGATGCTCATCCTCACTTTTAGCAGTTTTTGTGAAGAGGAAGGGTGTTTCATCTTTAGACTACTGACCAGCGTAAGCCTCGGTCATAAGTAGGTGTCTGGAAACCTTAACACATAAGACAAGTGTCAAACCATAACCACATGGACTTGTATGCCCAGATGGCAAAAGGGGCAATCTCACAAGACTGTAGTCTATACTGTAAACCGGGAAATTTTCGCTCCATGTTTTTTCCGTGGTTTGCAGTCATCATATGTATTCGTGCTGTGTTGATTTCACGTTTTGTGAAGTCGGAAAAAAATAAAATGTTGATCGTATTTCAAACAGTTAAACAATTACTTTTAACAACAATTGGATTTCAAAGACGCAGTCATTTACAAACGTTAATGAAGTGAGTAGTAATCATCTATTTGATTTAAAATCATGTAGTATAAACCGTCACTGATTTAGTAGCTAGTGAACTGTGCTTTGGCTTGTCAAAACACACAAACAATTGAAAGAGAAAACTGATCTCATTAAGAGTGCCTTTGTCGCCGCAGGGATTACCTGTAACCGTTAACTGACCATTTTATCACCGAGTGACCATGACTTGATTGACAGGTGTTATTGATTGAATGTTTGTGTAATACCGCTGAAAATGTTTTTAAATGATGTAAGGCCATGCAAAGTTAATTACTTGGTTCTCAGGCCTTTTTTTGTCAAAATTGATGTGGGAGGGCGGCATTTTTTTTATCCTTTTACTGCTGTAAAAAGTGATGAGAGGGCATTTTTTCTTCTTTTTTTTGTGAAAAATATGGCAACGTATAAATCTTTTCATTACTTTATTGAAAATTTCAATTTTATTTCTTCCGATGGTGGCAGAAACATCACAAGTGGTTAATTTTTATGGAAACGTCCAATCCGCTGGTCCCAACGTACCATTTTTTTTTATCTCCGTAAACAATTCCAATAAGGTACAAGCTTCGGAGAAGCCCCCTATTATGTTTCCTGGTAAAACTGGCAAACATTTGTGCCGAATTTGCACAGAAACGATTGACATTTTGTCTAAATGTCAAACGGAAACACGTTTTTTATTTATACATTGTCATAACGATGCTTTAAATCTCATTTAAGCATGATGCGTTTTAAAGCGTTTCACCGACCACGCGATATAAGAGAAAAACGGATGCGGTTGTTTTTTCAGTACGGACAGCGCTACCGCATTTAAATTTTTTTTTTAACTATTTTTGCAAAAAAATCGGCAATGAGGCGACGAATTTCCACATGCGGGCGGGCCTGAGAACCAAGAAATTAACTTTGTATGGCCTAAATAATAAAGTATTTAACTGTTTTACATAATTTGTTGCTAATATAATCAAATGTACAACACTCATTAAAATATACATAAGCATGGTCGTATCTGTCTGCTGTTTATATTAATGGAAAGGTCAGTATGTCCAATATGGTTGTCTTTGTCCGTCTGTCAGGAAAAACTGTTGTCATTTGTTTACATCTCTTTCAAGGTTCATTTACTGTGAATATTTCGCGGTAGTTTTATTTTCGCGGAAGAAAGCTTACCGCGAAAATAAAACCACCACGAATATTTCCCGGTTTATAGTATATATTAAATTGGTAAGATTTGCATGAAATCTTTTGCTCAGATTGTTTTGTAAGAAAATTAACATACTGTGCATATCCAGCTTCATACAGGAATTGTGGAATCTGAGTTGTCTTCCCTGATCCAGTCTCACCACAAATTATTATCACCATATTCTCATTTATTGTTTCCATGACAACCTGTTCCTCTGATAAAATAGGTAACTTTAGTCTGGATTCCTGAAATATTATAAATATTCATTTAATACAAATTGTGCAGGAAAACAAGTTAATTAATCACATAACTATTTTAAAATCCATTATGAGAAGACTCTCTAACTTTTAACTTCCAAGTTCACATCCAGATTGAGGTAGATTTACACATAACTCTAGGGAAAACTTGACCCTTCATTTTATTATATACCAGCTCATTCAGAAATGGAAAGAAAGAAGACGAGAGTTTGATCAACAGAATACTTATGCATAGTCTTCTTGGAATTTTGCAAATCAGCACGTACAAATTTATTCAAGTCTTGTTTGTTGTATCAAAACCTACTGTGAAGACTGTAATAGTTTTTCTTATGATTCCTGATTTTAATAATACAAAATATTATTGCTATTGTTCCTAAACAATGGGTATATATGGTTTAAAAGAAGTACATAAAAATTGTCACAAGTATAGAAAACTTAAAACTACACTATACTGATGTCTTTATACATGTACCTGCATTTCTGGTAATCTCTGTACTGGTATATTAACAACTGGTTTCCTGTTTATTTTAGCTTTACTCTCACAAGACTCTGCTTCATTTTTGTCCTTTTCAACAATTTTGTCAACTGTTTTTGTTGTTGGAGGAGTCTTAGATTTGTCCACAGTTTTTGGAAGTAAAGAAGAACTAGTTGCCATAGTAACGTCATTTGTATCACAACCACTATCTTCATTCTGTGATTTTACTGTTTTATTATCGTCACTTTCATCATCCGTTGACATGTCTGAGGTATGTACAGAACTGTCTGATTCATCGTCGTCATCATCATCATCTGATTGGTGAACTGAGTCATGTGATATTTTCTTCTTTCCCTTGGCTACACTGTTGATTTCCATAACATCGTTTTTCTTCTCATTCAATTTTCTATATGTCAAAATGAAATCATTTTTGCATTGCCATAAACAAACATTAATCAGTTTCTTCCCAACAAATTATTGTGCCTGTTTCAAAACGAGGATCTGGATTTTCAACGTCATATGTCATGGTCTCTCTTAGGTTCAATGATTTGTGGTGGGAAGTGATAATTTGTTTTGTTGATGGAAATGTTTACCATTACTGTTTAAAACTTTATTTTCATAATAAATTGTCCTCTATAAAATATAACAGGTATGTATAATTTATCTATGGTGAACATGGAATTCAACAATTAAAATATATTCAAATTTGTTGGTTAGCTGAAGCAGGACCAACTAACCCCAAAAAAACCACAATATTTTATCAGATGTTTCAAAAATTTTGTCTCTTTTTCAGAATTTTTTTTGCATTCAAGTTTTCTTGTGTTAAAATATGACACATATTTGAAACAAAAACTGAATATGCATATCTACCTACATTGTATATCAAGATTAATGTTTCACTTGATACCTTCTTTTTTTATGTTTATTTTTTTATATATACGAAAGACTCGTAAATTTACATAGAAATCGGAGATATTTCGTCATAAAACTTCACACATGGCTTTGTCTATCATATTTCTTGAAGACAAACATAAAATTTTATTGCATTTATCAATATTTTATGAGTATCAACAGTTTTTTCAACACCGTATCGTTCATGTGACTACACATGCTACTCACAGTGACCCGTGACCCAGATCAGCACGTCCCAACAGTATTTTGTATATATGGTATTTAATTAATTTTAGGTTAATCTTGAATCATAATGGGACACGGGTGGTTTGCTACGTCACACGCACGGATACTTGAACATCGCCTCGAGGTAGGTTTATGCAGTTGTACAATTTTTAAAAAGGAAAACTAACAAAACCAAGTAGTTCACCGAAGGGCCCACATATCAGACTTCATTGCGTGGAAACTCGTCAGTTTTGCAAACACTTCTGTACAGTAGGATGGGTTTTGTGTGAACGGTATCCTTGCCCGGAATTTTAACTGTACAGAAGTGTTTGTAAAACGCAATAAATGTATGCTAACAATGAAGTCTGATATGTGGGCCCTTTGGTGAACTACTTGGTTTTGTTAGTTTTCCTTTTTTTAAATTGTACAACTGCATCAACCTACCTCGAGGCGATGTTCAAGTATCTGTGCGTGTGACGTAGCAAACCACCCGTGATGGAAGTACTGCATGACGACAAAGAATATTTGATTTAAAACATGAAGTCAGATCAAAGAAGAAATGTCAATAAACCAAATTTAATTTGTAGCATTTTCAGGCAGAATTATAAGGGACAAGTCAAGTTATATGTTCAAATCCTGTATTATTTCTATCAAATGTGTGGTAATAAATTTGACCAACCTTTTAAATTTTCCTGTCTGCATTTCAGCCACACTGGCAAACTGTTTAAGTTCTTCATTACTGACCTGAACCTTAGACAATGATTCTAATAACTCAGCTCTCTGAAAATTATGGAGAAAAAAATCACAATATAAAGATAAATATAGATTCACCTCTGCTACCAATGCAATACGGTGTTTCTCCACCTCAAGCTTAAAGATATAGGATCTAAGATTTTCGTGTTTAATATTAAAATCGGTGAACTAACGGCCAGTCCCTAGAGTAAAATGCGTAAAATGTCAAATTTGTAATTCTAATCAACATAATTAACAGAGTAAAGTTGATTGCTTTGTATCGTCTGTACGAATCACGCTCATTAATTATGCAAAAATGCAATCCAAGCATCGCCTCCGATGACCTTGACCTGACAAAAATAGCCATGGAAGCTGAGGTAAGCGAGTGCATGTTTGATCAACAATGCGATATTATTAATATTATACAAAAAATGTATATATAACGTAGATTGGAATCTGATATTTGAATAAAATTCATTTTTAGATAATAGTAAACCCATTCTGAAAACTTTCACGAACCTCTCAATACAGATATGTGATTTAAGCACACACACTAAAAGGAGTTTGAAAAGTTATTCTTAGAAATGACCGCTGAGGCACGGTAAAGGGATATTGTTTTGTAAACAGTTAACTATCTTTCATTTGAACTGCATATAGCGCTTAGCAAGTCTATTATCGACTGTAAACCAAATCTTTTGTGAATTTTAAGTTATATAATTTCTATTTCACTATGAAATAATATAAAAGAAGGATGTCTTTTTTTTTCTTTTTAATATTTATCTTTTTTTATTTTTATGTTGTATTATTGTGCGCTTGCGCAGACATTATTATAAAGGTCAGGTAGAAATCGATTTTTTTGTCACTGACAAAAATTCACGAACTCTTGTTTCAAGTAAAAAATCATTGACAAGGAGGTACACATTTGATAAAAGATCATATATTTTTTTTAATTTAATTACTGAAGGCATGATATTTCCCTGATAAAAGTGAAATGCATTTTTTAAACGAAAATCATAGATCCTATCCCAGTGTGGGAAACCATTTTTTTCAAACACTCGCCAAAATGGCGAGTGGATTGAAACAAGTACTCGCCAAAATGAAATAGAGCTCGCCATGTTTGGAGAGTGACATTTTTTTTAAACTCGCCAACAATTACCAAATAAACAATACAGTAATGTTCAACAATTTATTTTGCAGATTTTGACAAGTCATTAACTTGGTCAAAAAGGATCAACACTCTCTTAAGAGCTGCACTGATCTCTTATTCCTCAATTTCGTTGTCTTCGTCTTCATCAAGTACGGAAGCACAGACTTTTAAGTTTTGATACACGGTATAAAACATGTATGTCAAATCTGGTTCCGACACATATTTAACTTTTTGTTTTCGCGTAGGTTTTCGCTACGAATTCGTTTGAAATATTTCAAAACCAAATTATTGTATTTGCATTAATTTTAAAAGTCATCACATCTATTTTTTATGAAACAATATTTCATTTAATCATGAAATCGACCTTGGCAAAATTATGCGGGTCGGGATTGTATACTTAATTTTTCTGTAGAGAAAGTGTCATGATCTCCAACGTTGGAGGTAAAGATAGATACGATACATGATGGAATGTTTTCTTATCGAGCAATGATTAATAAAATGTTGGATAAATGACACAGTTAACATATATTTTAACTGTTTGGGAGCTATGGTATTTTAAAGCTGTATACCAGTTATCGTGGCGAGCGTTTTCAAGTTCCTACTCGCCTTACAACTGTTACTCGCCAGACCGGCGAGTATAAAGTGGATTGTACTCGCCACCCGACATTTCAACTCGCCTTGGCGAGTTGGCGAGCGTTCGTTTCCCACACTGCTATCCGTTATTTCAAATATTTGAAACTGTATCTACATTGTATGCAGAGTGGAAAAATGTTATAATCCAGCAAAAGGAGAATCTGTAGTTATTTATCGTCAAATGGAAATTGGCAGAAATACTCATGCAGAAATTTAACCATCATTGCGATTAAAAATATTACATAATTTTTACCAACTGGTTCAACACGTTAACAATAGGATAACTACATTTTATGTAAGATTACGGCTGTTAGAATATAAAAATAACATATATGTAATATACCAGACCTTTAAAAGACATTCCTACAATATATTTATAACTACAATCACTACTGAGATTATACATGTACATGTATAACAAATAAAAGTGAAAACAAGTGGGTATTGTTCTATGGCCTTGTGTTCACACTCCCCTACGTCCTATATATCACACAGGAATATGTTCATACCTACTTCCTGCTAAGTTCACAACGTTTAATTCAATTAGGTAAGAGAAGATTTCAATGTAACCAACATCTGAGTACCAAATTCAATGTAATGATGTACTAGTTTCATAACAGACAGTAGTAAAAATACTACTTTTTCATGCACCAACCACTGGTTCCTTGTTTAATGATTTTACTCCAAAATCTGTATCCTAGCTATAGAATATAGCTGGAATAAAATTCTTACATGAGCCTTCTTTTTCTTTTTTTCCAGTATATTTTCAAGTCTCTTTCTTTCTTTTTTAGAAAGTTGTTTGATTTTCTTTGTGTTGTCAACAACAGGTTTTGATTTCCTTTTTTCTGTTGGTAAAACTAATATATTACTATCTTCCTCCTTGTTTGACTCTAATGCTGGATCAAGTTTTATCTGAAAAATGAAAAATAAAAATAGGACATCAAAAATGCTGATCAATCATGTTAATGGTCTCGAATTGAAACATTACAAATGTAAACTTGTATTTTCACCATTTAATAAATGGCATTTAGTATTCACAACATATGTTATTGTAATCTGTGCAATCAGTGCCTACATTTTGTATAATCACTAAAGTTGTGTTCGAACCTTGCTCATGGCGTGTGCATGCGACACTACATTATTATGGGATAAAGTTTGTCGGTGACTTGCGACAGGTCAGTGGCATTCTCTCATTTCTTCCACCAATAACACTACCTGCCATTATATAACTGATATACATGTAGTGTTGAAAGTGGTGTTAAACACCATAAATCCTATATTCTGGTTTGAATTTTCTTTCCATAATAACATCCTGGCTGGAGACAGGCACAGAAATGTGGTAGGTTTAAATCGTTTAATTGGAGCCCAGTACTCCCTGACGCACTGCTAATTGGATCTAAAGAAATCAATAGTCTTCGTGACCAGCTCTGTTTGTTTTGGACCCTGTCCCTGGGAACCTTCAAGGCTTCATACTCAAAGTTCAGGCTTAACACTCACAGTTTTCATATCAATATCAGTGTAAATGCAATCAGTATTTAACACAATTCATACCTTCTTTTCAATTGATCTGTCGACAATCGTTTCATTTTGTTGTCGTGCTTTCCAATTAAAGCCCCCTTTCCTTTTACCCATTTTCTCTACACGTGTTTAGAGTAACCGTACAACAGCTGTTCCTGTTTCATTTATTTGGTACGCGAAACAAATAGTTATGATAGAGATATATCTTTAATATAGTAATCAATTCAATGTTTTATCCGTGAACGATAAAATATAATCATAATGAGTTTTTTTTAGAAAATCATCACCTCATTTCAGCATAAACTTTTACAAAAAAAGTAAAACTTTTTGCCTGCTGTTTACAATATTCTTACGCTACCATTTCCGGTTAACATAAAGAGTTATGTCCCCTTCCTTTTACCTTCAGTAAGGGACAGACTGCTGTTAAGTGTAAAGTGGCCGTTGAATATGGCTGCTGTGGATGATGATGACTTGATAGACGAAGAGAGATTAATTTCTTTATTAGAGTTTTCACCTGATGTCCAAGAAGCAATAGATCAGGTCGAAAAATGAAATATTATTGATGACTTAACTTGATAGTTACATTTGTAATATTCACACTCCATTGACTCACTCATACTCAGTACCATACAGTGTACAGTTGTTTAGGTTCTGTGCATATTCAATTAGATCTTTAAATGCTCCCACTTTTATAGAAATCTTAAACAATCCTAGGCTCAACTGTACTTGGCGATCTCAATACTTTTTTTAGGGATTAGGGAAAGGAATAAGGTTAGGGTTGTTGTGATCGCCATGTACAGTTTATCCCAATCCTACAATATCATAATATAATATTTAGGCTACCTTTACCTTTAGTACTAGTCCTCCTAGGTTATTAAATTCTCACAATGGCATATCTTAAAACTGAAAGTAAATCTGGACTAATTTGGTTACTATAATTTACAGGTAAGAAATGAACGTCCATAAATGTAGCAGGACTTCATTGAGCCGGGGTAGCAACATATCTTTGATTTAAACAATTAATTAAACAAAATTCTATTAGAGGTGTCAATTATAAATGGACAAGATATATATAGGCAACTTAATGTTTATATCATATATTTATGATGAAAAAAAAGCTTTTTTAAATTGTCTGACATTTAAGAGTATGTCATCCTTGAAGTAAAAAGGTCACCTTAACGTGACTCCAAATGAGATTGTATTAGATCTTATTCAGAACAAATCGGGGAGAGGAATAAAAAAATATACATGTATTTAATAATTTTATTAGAGTGGTAAGAATTGTTTGTTAATGCAACTTTTCTTACATTTCAAATGGAAATTCCAGAGAACTGTGTACGTATGCTTCATGGTTATTACCATAAGAAGAATCACTACGACTATATTATGATCAGATTAAGTGTGTACATGCAACTCCTCCTGCATTTTAAATCTCTTTTTTTGTGCTCAATGATTTGAGGTGATGGTGGTTGTTCATTTTGTTGATATTGGTTGTATTGTTTACCATCATTGGTTTAAGCTTTCTATTCTTAATTGCAAGTTAAGACTTACTATATTTCATGTATATATGTTACCAAGTCTAAGTAAGAACCTACATACAATGTATGTATATACTTTATTTTCATATACATTTTCTGGTTTTGTAGGTATTACCAAGTGAAGACCCCCTAGATAGGGCAGATTTTAATCCAATAGACTATATCAACACATTGTTTCCTACAGAACAATCTTTGGCAAATATTGATGATGTTGTTGGCAAGATACGATATAAAATAAGGTATAAATATGAACATTTTAGAAATAACAAATAATACATAAAATGGCAAAAAACATTCTTTGATCACAACAAAGATTAACATTTTCTGTAATCCACAAGGAATTCTTAGAATTTACAGTACAATATCAAACAGACAAATGAGATAAACATAGTTACTTATTTTTTTTTATATAGTTTTCCACTATTTTATTTCATCTTTCTTCATTAACAAAGCTGCTAAATAGCATACTGGAATTGACTTGTGGATAGTTGATTTTCTGTTATTAACTGTATATAGCATGATGATATACTGAAAATTGTGGCATAAGTGCACAAAAATCAATACACTATAGTAAACAGTGATGGAAATTTGCCAAATGTTCAACTTTATTTAGACATGATAAATTTAGATAAGATACAAAATGTAGAAGTAAAAAAAAATGTTAACAAATTGAAAAAGAAAATTGCATCTCCCAATACCCATACTAAGTTCGTCAGTTTTTCATTATGAACAGACTTTTAAAATGTCTATTGTTATTCTGCATCAAACAGATGGAAGAATATTTTTCAATAAAAGTAAATTAATTTTATGTGTATTGCAGAAGACTAGACGATGATATTCGTACAGTTGTCAGAGGTCAGACAAATGTAGGAGAATGTGGACGTCAAGCTTTAGAAGAAGCTCAGAAAGCCATACAAGAATTATTTGCCAAGATTAAAGATATCAAGGATAAGGCAGAAAAATCTGAAGAAATGGTACGAAAAATTATATCCTTTAAGGTGGTACCATACACTTCAGGTAAAATTTGATCTGCTCGTTTAATTTTCTTATTTTTTTNGTAAGGCACCTCGCAAGCGAGGTGGCAGGCGCGCCTGATGGGCCCTTAAGAAATTATGTGGGCTACCAAAATTAATTTGGTAGGGGCCCACTTGGCCCCTAAAATATTTCCTTAGGTTCAAACCCTGCTCAGAGCTATAAATTCACTACCCACATAGCAGCTTTTCTCTCTGTGGTTTCGATCACCAAGATGTTTGAAATCTACATACAAACATCATATGATCAAAACGTTCAACTGATTTTAAAGAGTTATCTCCCTGTAGTGTTAGGTACCACCTTAAATTATATAAAATTTAATATTTATTCCTTATATCTATTCT
>MJUT01064901.1:924679-941002 GCA_002080005.1 Gigantidas platifrons | reverse complement strand
AAAAAACCATGATTTTACAAGAAAAAAAAAACCAATAGATTATTCTGAATTTCGAACTCCAGATTGGGGTCAACACTTTCTACAAGTGTATTGAGTTTCAAGTTAATAGCTTTGATAGTTATTGAGGAATTTTAATTATACTAAAAAAATATCCCTAATTTCTACTACTATGTCGAAACAAGCGCAGATAACTCTGGATATACAAATCACATGGTCATCTGCCTTGTTGTAATTGGTTCCTCTTTTGATAGTGAACAAGTATTCCAAGTTTCAAATGGATACCTGTGATAGTTTTTGAGAAATGGACTCTGACAAAAAAAACTTAACCTAAAACTTAACCGACCCAGACGCTGACGCCGGAGTGACGACAATAGCTCGACTTTTTTACTTCGAAAAGTTGAGCTAAAAACTTAAGTGTTACGATGAGTGATACAACTGCACCAAGTCGACAAATAGTTAAAAGATATAAGATCTACTGATCTACTGTATATGTTGAATGCATAGATAATTTCTGAATTTATTTTACCGATTTCTAAGGGGTTAGGGTTATGGTGTTTAATGCCACTTTCAACAATATTTCAGTTATATCGTGGCGATCAAAAAACCACCACCTGTTCAAGTCACTGACAAACTTTACCTCATAATGTTGTATCGATTTCTAAGGAAAATAATTTTTCAGCTGATCAGAAATTATTATGCATACTGTCGATTCAAAGAAGCTTGAAACGTTGACAAATAACAGAGACAAGAAATGGTAAACCCCACATGGATTTTTGCCAGATAATCTAAATATATGATTTTAAAGATATAAAGATTCATGGAAATCAGGCTGTGTTATGGTTAAGAGGGATTTACATCTATCTAAGCAGCGAGTGTGTATCACCAGTTTTTGAGTTTGTTACCCATTCATGACTGGGCATATTTGATACAACCTTATGCGAGTTTGTCAGTAAATTATGGCAAGTTAAGGGTTTTTCCCAGGTCCTAGAGTTGCCTCCAAAAACAAGTGACAATTAGAATATAAGTGAAATATTGTTGAAAGTAGTATTTAAAACATCCATAAAGATCCAAATAAACATTACATGTTAACAAACATTAGAGACGATCTTTAGTAAAACCTAACATGGAGGATTAAATTATTTCTACGGATTTTATATCACAACATGATAATAAGATGTGACCTGGGTCTTAAAACCTGCCTTGGGCATCAGTCATGTATCACGCTGACCCATTGTTCATTAATATGTTGTTTATCTGTGTGGTCATGATCGCATGGTAGTTGGATTTACAACTACATGTGCAATCAATGCCAATCACCACTAATGTTGTGAGTACAAATCCTGCTCATGGTGAAGTGTACCCAATACTACATTATGTGATAAAGTTTGTCAGTGATTTGCAGCAGGTCAGTGGTTTTCTCCTGGTATTCTGGCTTCCTCCACCAATAAAACTGACTGCCACAATATAACTGATATATTGTTGAAAGTTGCATTAAACACCATAAACCAATCAAATCATAACATGCCAATCAGTAGCGAACATGGTCTTAAAACCGGCCTGGGCATCTGTCACCTATCAGGTTGGCTAATTGTTCATTCATATGTTGTTGATCTGAGTGGACCACAGGGCATTGCACAACTACCTGTATGACTAGTCCACTTCTGATGCCAATATATTGTACTGCATTACTGTAAATGGTAGATTTACCTGTCATTATGTCTGCCCATTTGGCCAGGAATTTATCTCCCTTTCTCTGGAGGGCTGCTGTTGAGGCATCAAGAAGAATAGGAAATCTATACATCATTTGACAGAATACCATTGACCTGGAAGTACATTAAGTAATTAAGTGACCTGTACTGAGAATTCTGGGATATAAGTATTTATACATCATTTGACAGAATACCATTGACCTGGAAATACAATTAAGTAACCTATCCTGAGAATTCTGAGATATAAGTATATATACATGTACATCATCTGACAGAACACCATTGACCTGGAAGTACAATGAGCTGTGTAACCTGTACTGAGAATTATGGGAAATAAGTATTTTACTGTATACATCATTTGACAAAATACCATTGACCTGGAAGTACAATGAGCTATGTAACCTGTACTGAAAATTCTGGGAAATTAGTATTTATACATCATTTGACAAAATACCATTGACCTGGAAGTACAATGAAGTAATTAAGTAACCTGTACTGAGAATTCTGGGTAATAAGTATTTATGCATCATATGACAAAATACCATTGATCTGGAAGTATAATTATGTAACCTATACTGAGAATTTTGGGATATAAGTATTTATACATCATTTGACAAAATACCATTGACCTGGAAGTACAATGAGCTAAGTAATCTATACTGAGAATTCTGGGTAATAAGTATTTATGCATCATTTGACAAAATACCATTGACCTGGAAGTACAATGAAGTAATTAAGTGACCTGTACTGAGAATTCTGGGATATTAAGTGTATACAATTCAAAATTGGTCAAGTGCTGTACAGTATATCATGGTTTAGATTCTCTGTTGGGTCAGGCCAACAACTATAAAGGTGGTTCGTGTTGCTTCTTTGCTAAACATGGAGCATTAAAGAGTAAGAATGAAGACTGGTTGGCTTGCATTGGAATTGGGATAAAGTGTAAGAGTGGAGCAACATGTCTACCCACTGACTTTTGTTTCAGTGTGCTAGTACCATACAAGATTCAATAAGGGTAATAACAAAATTACCGAACATTGAGCAATCTTCCAACTCGGCATGTTGGTCTAGTATATCATCATTATCTCATCAAAGATGTTCAAAACTTTATACATAACACATAATATTAATTTTGAAATGGAAGAAACCGAAAATCTTTTTTTAAGATATTGTGTTTATAATAATCTACAATAAATAAGTTACCACTTAAAATCATATCCAAACTTGGACATCCATCTATGATGGTAGATCTTCATAACATCTGAATCATAATTCCCATGATTCAAAGCTTCATCAAGAAATATGGCAGCCAATTTACCTCCTTCCATAGCATGGTGTATACCTTCACCTAGAAATAGAATGTTTGACTGAAATTAAGAACAGTATCAATACCAGTTTATTAAAGGCATATTGTCTACGATTTTTTTGAAAATTGTTAACTGTCCATAAATTATTTGTTTAAGCTATCATTAAACAGTTATGCTGCAAAATATACGATTGGTGTTCTTTTTTTGACAAAAAAGACCCAAAACTATAGTTATCGGAATTATTGTCCAGGATGACAAAAAATTCAAAGGGAAAATAACAGCGCCACCTATAAAAACGGAAGTTTGGAATTCTCAGGGGTTTAGCTTTGAGGTAAGGAAAATACTGTTAAGATTCAAACACTTCAGGATTGTCACGCTCGTTTAATGTTGTTTGAATCTTAACGTTTCGTAGCGTATTCGCCAATAATTCGGTGTTTAATCTTCATTTAATGAAGGTCAGTCCGGAAAACAACAATAATTTTGGGTATGAACAGATACAAATGTGGTAGACAATATACCTTTAAGATCTAAAACACAACACATGAGTTGAGGTGAGAGTTGATTGTCTATTTTGTTAATATTGCTGAAATTGTTGACCATCAATGTTTTAACTTTCTTTTCATACATGTACATGCAATTTAATACATGTCATTTAATGACTTGTTTGCTAATGTTTCAAATAAAAGAGTATAGAGTAGTCTCCCCTTCAGTCACTTACACTGCAAACAACCCCCTCTTGTTAGGTCATTTTTCATTGCAGGTGCAACCTTATAAGAAAAGGGCTACTATATTGATTGATGTATCATCTTGAAGTATAAAATGTCTTAGTTACAGACCTGTCATTGGATCAATCATTCCTGCTGCATCACCAACAACTAATACATGGTCACCATATGTCACTTTCTCTCCTCCTAATCGGAGACTTGCTGGAAAATAAATAAAAAATAATATCACAATAATAGTTCATTATTGAAACTGGCTGTTTTAAATCATGATATATGGTGGTCAGTTTTATTGGTGGAGGAACCCACTGACCTGCTGCAAGTCACTGACAAAATTTATTACATAATGCTGTATCGAGTACACCTATGAGTGGTATTCAAACGCACCACTTTAGTGGTGATAGGCACTGATTGCATAGGTAGTTGTAAATCCAACAACCATACCATCATGACCATGACAGCCACTCATGTTATATAATACTCAATTTTCAACAATATTTCTGTTATATCATGGTGGTCAGTTTTATTGACAGATGAAACAGAAGTAATCTGAGCCAACCACTATCCTTCCCCAGATCACATAAGTTTGTATGACATACTCAATACAGGAGAGGATCAGACTCACAACTTTAGTGGTGATAGACACTGATTGCATAGGTAGTTGTAAATCTAACACAAATACAATTATCACCATGATGTCCCCTGTGCTTTTACAGCTTTAGGGAGAAATTGTACCAGGTACCTAAAAATAACTGAGATGATTTTCTCCAGTTTCCTCCCTTTCTATGATATAGCTGATAAAACAACTGACCAATCAAATAATTTATATATCTTCCTGGACAACTAAAAAAACCTGTTTAATATGAAGTCGTTTTCTCTAATATCACCTGATTTTCAACATAACAAAGTTTGATTTTATTCTGATGTATGTAAAACTCACCCGCTTTCATTCTTTCTATTTTAAAATTATCACCTAAAGCTCTACTAATGTTAGGATCTTTCTTCATCAGCCAGTCATGCCAGTAATTTAACTCTTCTGGAACTACTTTAGGATTACCAGGTATTATATATACACAGTAATTCAACACATCGTTAGGATGTCTAAATAATGCTGAATAACCTGCAACATAAACAATGAATTATCTCCCCTGGTCTGCTTAGTAATTTAACTCATCTAGAACTACTTTAGAATTACCAGGTATTATATATACACAGTAATTCAACACATTGTTAGGATGTCTAAATAACGCTGAATAACCTATAACATAAACAATGAATTATCTCCCCTGGTCTGCCTAGTAATTTAACTCATCTAGAACTACTTTAGGATTACCAGGTATTATATATACACAGTAATTCAACACATCGTTAGGATGTCTAAATAACGCTGAATAACCTATAACATAAACAATGAATTATCTCCCCTGGTCTGCCTTGTAATTTAACTCTTCTGGAACTACTTTAGGATTACCAGGAATTATATATACACAGTAATTCAACACATCGTTAGGATGTCTAAATAACACTGAATAACCTACAACATAAACAATGAATTATCTCCCCTGGTCTGCCCAGTAATTTAACTCATCTAGACCTACTTTAGGATTACCAGGTATTATATATACACAGTAATTCAACACATCGCTAGGATGTCTAAATAATGCTGAATAACCTGCAAAATAAACAATGAATTATCTCCCCTGGTCTGCCTGGTCATCCATGTTATTACAACTACTTCAGGACTATGAGGAATTATGTATAAACAATAGTTCAACAGGTTGCTAGAAAATCTGAATAATGCTAAGTATGGTGCAACATAAACAATGAATTATCTCCCTTGTCTAACAAGTTATTGAACGTTATTATAACTACATCAGGATTCCTTTAAATTATTTATACACAATAATTCAGCTTATTGTTAGAATGTCTAAATAATGCTGAATAACATGCAATATATACAATGAATTATCTCCCTTATTTACCAAGTAATCTAACGTTTCAAGAATTAATCAGCATTAACCAGAATTGTATATACATAACAGTTCAACAAGTTATAAGAATGTCAGTAACCTGCACTATGAACAATGAATTATCTCCCTTGTCTGCATTCAAAGTTTCTGGAACTTCTTCAAGATAACATTACTTTCATTGCATTTTATGCCTCTCTGATTCATACACGGGTAGGATACAAATAGTCGGCTCTATCTATTTATTTATCATTGTATTTATATAATACATATATCATAGCTGGATGTATTAAAAAACATATCAACCACACTGAGCATATAAATGACATGTTATAAGTATATGTTATTTATTGTATCCTTGTCTTTGTTAAACATATGTTATGTTTCAAATAATTATATATTTGAATATTTATGCCCCTCGTGGGCCCATAATTGGTAAATAAAAGTATCTTATATTATCCTTATCTTATCTAAGGATAATTTTTTTACAACAATAATGTTACCAATGTTAAAATCTCCAACAAACTATGGCTTCCATGAATTATTTCTTTTAATAACCTGTAATAATTCTAATATGTTCTAGAAACTTTAGGTTACAAGGCAATTCAATAACTCATAACTAATAAAAATATTATCAAAAGTTAAAATTTACCAGGTAATAATTCTTTATTGTAAAATACAACACCATCAGCATCAAACTTGTGTGTACCTGCTTCAACATAAGATCTAGAACAGGTACTGTCTGGTGGGCGTGTCACTAAACCAAGTTGTGTGGCCAGTCTAGACGGGGCACCATCAGCACATACTAATACCTACAAATAAATTGAAAAATATTAAGAATACAATGTACCTGGTATGTAGATCATCGACCATATCAGTTAATCAAAATTTGTGCATCGTATGACAGAGAAACATGTGAAAGTGTGTAGAGTTAAACCTTCAAACAAAACCTTAAAACGAAACCTTGAACTCCGGAAGATTTGATTCGTAAATTTTTGATTTAATACAAAGTTTATTATCATAACTAAAGGCTCATCTGAGTCTATATCAATCACCTGTTTATTCATGCACACTTTGTGTTCAATCAAATTTGTGGTTTCTGAGAAAAATCTTTTCTATATGGTCCTATTTCAGCCAATAAGACAGCATAATGTGCCTAGCAGCCATGTTGAATTTCTGAATGAAACAGAAATAGTGTTAAGGATCATCCAAGTAACACTTCAGTCATGTTTAAATCCATTTGCTTTAGTGATTTCTCAGGAAAAAAATGAAATGAGAACAATGAAGTATACAAAGTGAACACAATATGTCATACTGCCCTTTTGACCAGGTCAGCTATAAAAAGGCCAGGGATACTTGTAGCAATTTAATTTGATGAGACCAAAAGACATTGTAATGTATCAGTTGGTACACAGCAGAGTTACAAAATATTTACTCTAGATTTTAATGTATCAGTTGTTCCATCTTTGTATACAGTCCATAGTCCAGTAACTTCATCAAACTTAGCTTCCATGACAGGCCAGTTCTCTTTTAAATCTGATCCCATTCTAAAATCATATTATAAAGTCAAACAATGTTTATTTTTTCTGGTAACCTAAAATTAAACCTCATGTCACAGTTCCTTGAAACATAAAACCTCAATTACCCCTGATAGCATGAGTTCATTAAAAATTAAAACCTCAATTACCCCTAATATCATGAGTTCATTTAAAAATTAAAACCTCACTTAAACACTGTTGCAATATAACATAAAACTTCAATTAATTCTATTAACATGTCTCCTTGGAAACAGTAAACCTCAATACTGCATAAAGCACAAATTTACACAGCTATCATATTTACCATTACACATGAAATTTCAAGCATACAGTTTTATGTGTTCCTGTAATAATAAAACCATGTTTTATTAACCTTTCCCCTCTCTTTGGCACTCCTATCACTGTTGGTTAACTGACTACTTATCTACTTTTATTATAACCCAGTTTTATTAACCTTTCCCCTCTCCTTGGCACTCCTATTACTGTTGGTTAACTGACTACTTATCTACTTTTGCTATAACCAAGTTTTATTAACCTTTTCCCTCTCCTTGGCACTCCTATTACTGTTGGTTAACTGACTACTTATCTACTTTTGTTATAACCAAGTTTTATTAACCTTTCCCCTCTCCTTGGCACTCCTATTACTGTTGGTTAACTGACTACTTATCTACTTTTGTTATAACCAAGGTTAATTACCGGTACATACCTCTTAGCTGCCATGGCGATACTCTCATCTAACAGTATTCTTTTACAGGCTATGGCAGCTGGGATCTCTCCTAGTTCTTCTTTACTCCTCCCTATAAAACTTAACCCTCCAGGGCTACACAATCCACCACTATCTGCCTATATATTAAATGGCAAAATGTTAACTATTATATTTATTGTCCATTAACTGTGGAACCGTAGCTCTCAACAGGGTCCATAGACCATGAAAAAAGCCTAAGAGCTACAATTCTACAGCTATATTGCTCATCTAATAGAATACATTTTACCAATCAAATGAATATGTTTCAATATTTATAAAAAAAAAAATCATTTTAAATTTTAAATTGTTTAAAAATTCACCCTCTTCATTAAGTTTAATATCTAATGAAAAGTCACAATTTATTGTACTACAGTATGTACACAGACAGAATGGTGAAATATTATACAATTGAAAAAGTAGTTTTACCATTATACTTTTTACAAGACTTTGCTTCTCCCCTTCCTTCCTCCATTTGACAAACTAGTTAATTTTTGGAAATCTGTACACCAAAATGATATCACTGGTATCAATGATAAGTTGCCAGTGTGTTATATTTCATGTTTACACCAAACTATAATTAGAACCTATCACCACTAATGTTGTCAGTTCAAATCCAGCTCATAACGAGGTGTGTCGCATACAACATTATGTGATAAAGTTTGTCAGTGACTTGCGACAGGTCGGTGGTTTTCTCCGGGTGATCCAGTTTCCTCAACCAATAAATCTGACCACCACAATATAAATGAAATACATGTATTGCTGAAAGTGGCATTAAACACTATAACCCTACATCTATTATACCACTAACTACATATCATGTACTTTCTAGAAGTGTTTTGTTTTCCATGATCAGATGTTTATAAACACTTTTTTCTATTCATTACATTATACAGTCAAACCTGCCCATGCAGTCACCTCTATTAAGCAGTCACCTGTATTAAAAGGTCATCTTTTTCTTGCCCTGTATTAGAAAGCTTCATATGAGTTGAACCTATTTTAAGAGGTCACCTGTCTTATAAGGCCACATTTCCTTTGTCCCAAAGGTGGCCTCTTAACACAGGTTTGACTATACATGCATGGGTTGGTTGTGGTTTATGGTGTGTAATGCCACTTTCAACAATAGTTCAGTTATATTGTGGCTGCATTATACATACAAGGTACCTACTATATGTGCTTTATTTTCTTTGATCAGATGTTCATAAACACCCATTTCCATCAATATCTCAATAGCTGTTTTACACACAGCATCCCCACAGTATTTATCTCGTGGGAATTTCTTCTTCTCTAATAATAGAACCTTCCATCCTTTCTGTGCTGAATATAAAAAAAGAGAATTATTTGACACATATGTTACTCTACAATAAACATAGCTTAAGGATTATCAGATGTGGGGTGGGGGGGGAAATCCCCCCTCCAAAAAATATAGGTACCGGGTAATTAGAACAGGATCATATGAAAATCCTCTGTTTCTCAGAATTTTTTTTTAATTATATTTTTACCATAGGGATTGACATCACAGAACTAGGTTTTATTTTAAATCTTATCCATCCATGGTGGTCATCTTTTATTCATAACATTTTTAAATTATGATCTAATGATCATTTAATACAGTTTGGGTTCCATCAATTTATCAGTTTTTCAGATTGATTTTCTTTCAGATTTTTCCTATATTAAGGGGCAGTAACTGCTTACCTTTCGTGAGTACCTGGGTTCACCCATGTTTTTGGCGAGGTGCGTGCTGCTCGTCTTTTTACTTTTCTGTATTATGTTTTTTGTTTTGTTTATCTCCGCCCTTTGTCTTGTGTACCCAATGTTGCCTGTGTCTCTGGATTGTTCATTCTTTCCCCTTCGATTTTCTCTAACATTTATTTAAGGGTGTAGACCTGGGTTACCAAAAAAAATTTCCATCAATAATTTTTGTTTAAATTTGCATCATGGAATAGTTATGTCTAAATACATTGTCTGCCAAAGTTTCAAAAATTTTCACTGTGCCGTTTTCTCCATAGCACATCCTTAATATAGCAATTTTGGGGGTATTCTTGATGCCAGATGGTAATACTAGTTTCGGAAGATTCCAATAGATATGCACATTTATTTCTGATTGAAAGGGAATATTTTGGCTTAAATACACTTGAGAGTGTTGTTGTTGAATAAATATGAAATATCTAGCATATCTGAATATCCTGTTTGGAGATAATCATGCGCAAAACAGTGGAAACTGCAAACTAGAGGCTCACATGAGCATGTATCGCTCACCTGACATAACTAAGTCCTCTTAAGAATGTCAGCATGCCGAATACATCTAAGTTACTATTCAAATCCCATAGGGTTCTATGTTAAAACTATGTNGTTTCAACCAATCAGAACACATTATTGGCCCTGGCGGCCATGTTGGATTTCCGATCTGCACCAAAATAACAAATTTAGTAGAGGACCTCCCAATGAACATTTCTGCCAAATTTGGTCCAAATCAGTTCAGTGGTTTCAAAGAAGAAGAAGAAAGTATGAAAAGTTTACAGACGCGGACGACGACGACGGACGCAAAGTGATGACAAAAGCTCACATGACCCTTTGGGTCAGGTGAGCTAAAATGGGGGGAGGCCCTGAGGACCACCATGGTATTAAAAATCGGATTAAAAAAATTCCTGTCAATTAATTTCCATCAAAAAATAATACACTGAAGAATAGACATATAGACATCATTGCACTAAATTATACAAACTTTTACTGTCCGATTTTTAAAATATTTAGATTTATGTTTTTCATGGCACCCAGAAAAAAAATGAAATTGTCGAGGAAAGTTACCACACACCCATCTTTTGCTAGTTTCTTTGTTTGTGAGATAAAAAATAACTAGTTACCAGTAACAAAAAACTTTTGAATTCTTATAATTGACACAGTGGATGTCCAAATTACCAAATGACTGCATTTGTCTTTTTTATTTTCAGGTTGGCTGGGGAGGGGTGGTTTGAGGGTGACTATACTTGAATAATTCATTAACAAAAAACAAAAACAAAAACACAGACAGCCACCCAGCTGTATTGTTAAATTCCTTTAAATTCTGTCCTCCAGTTGTATTCGTTTGATTCTGATTATTCT
Organism: Gigantidas platifrons; assembly: GCA_002080005.1. Taxonomy (NCBI): domain Eukaryota; kingdom Metazoa; phylum Mollusca; class Bivalvia; order Mytilida; family Modiolidae; genus Gigantidas; species Gigantidas platifrons. Next base: position 929,918 of record MJUT01064901.1, on the reverse strand, counting down.
TTATTTGTCTTAGAGAAGGGGACGGCCACATAAGAGAGGATCAGATAATATTACAATTTTTTTCCCAAACATAGCTTTCTATTATTTACTACCACAATTTGCTCTGTAGTTTTATAATATCTAAGATTCTGATGAATATATTTATTTTTTGTTTTTTTTTATACAAACCCTTGAAATTCAATAGAAAAAGGTTGTCACACAAATTGTGTTACATTTCTGGCATTTTTGACAACATATTTCGATGAACATTTTTTCTGGAAAGAGATATTTCAATGATATTTTGTGGGCATATAATAATAACACACTGCCTGACACTGGCATAAGCAGCAATAAGATATTAAAATAAAAGGAGCACAACTATGGAAAGGTAAAAGGAAAAGGAGTCATAATTTTTAACTGGCCAACTATCCAATGTAAACAATCTCAAACGCACAGATGATCATATATTTGAGAAGACACTGAAAATAGAGTTATCTCCCATACCCCTGGCCTACACCCTTAAATAATATATCTTTTCAAATGGTTTGGTGGTTTCAGAGTAGGAGATTTATTTAAAATATTTTCCACATAGTATCTTATGTTAAAGTTTGTCCCTTGTGTCTGAGGCCATCTTGGATTTCTAATTCAAATAAAAAATGTAATTTTTGGATCAGATGAGCTAATAACTTTATTGTATTCGACTATTTACCATCAATCTGTAAATTTACTGTCACAAACTCATGCAGTTTCCTTCAAAACATAATCATAGCCAGAAAAATTGATATTTGAGACAGCACCATCTTAGATTGACATCTGTAAATATTCAAATACAATATACTTAATTCTTATCTAAACAAAGAATGTGTTTCAATTTTAAATTCAAGTTACAGAAATATTCCTTGAAGTTTTTCTCCTTTTTTTCTTCTTTTGTTTATTTATATATTTTTTAAAATATAAAAAAAATGGGAGGGGTGTCATTTTATTGTAATACACTTTTTAATTACTAACTTATACCCATTGCAAAGTAAGTAAATAGAAAATATATAAGATTTACAATTTATGTTTGTCACACAAAAAAAATAAACTATGTTGTTTATTAGCAAAGAAACTATTGGCCTTGGAGTATTATACAATACAATATGTAATTTATCTATATGTTTATATGTGTTTACCTAGAAAGTAGGCACAAGTAGATCCAGCAGGCCCTGTCCCTATAATAGCTACATCATAATGGTCTTTGTATTTATCTATATGTTTATATGTGTTTACCTAGAAAGTAGGCACAAGTAGATCAAGCAGGCCCTGCCCCTACAATAGCTATATCATAATGCTCTTTGTATTTATCTATATGTTTATATGTGTTTACCTAGAAAGTAGGCACAAGTAGATCCAGCAGGCCCTGCTCCTACAATAGCTATATCATAATGGTCTTTGTCTTCATTCTGTAAAATAAACACATTTTAAACTAGACATTAAAACAATTGCTTCATTAATATTGAATTTCAAGATTACAGAGGGCTTAGGGACCGACCATTTAACTTGCAGGGGGGGGTTATGTTTTTTTTTTTTCGTTCGGAATTTTTTTTTCGGACAACACGAGAGTTTGAACTTTTTTTTTTGTCGCACAAAGCGTGAAATTTGTTTTCNAGTTCAAATTTTTTTTTTGTCGCACAAAGCGTGAACAATTTTTTCAGAATTTACCATTAGGTTGTATGACAAAAACTCTGAATCAGATCATTTTTTGTCCTCCACCAAAATCAGAATATTTTTTTAGGAAAAAACCATAACCACCCCCTTCAGGTATTGTGCTATTAAATTAAAAAGATGGCTGAGAAATTTAGTTAACAAATTGTATGTGAATACATGGTACCTTGGAATCTGCGGTATCATATCTGATCATGACAATACAATATGTAAAGCTTTTGTAAGCTNGTAGGCACAAGTAGATCCAGCAGGCCCTGCCCCTATAATAGCTATATCATAATGCTCTTTGTATTTATCTATATGTTTATATGTGTTTACCCAGAAAGTAGGCACAAGTAGATCCAGCAGGCCCTGCTCCTACAATAGCTATATCATAATGGTCTTTGTCTTCATTCTGTAAAATAAACACATTAAAACAATTGCTTCATTAATATTGAATTTCAAGATTACAGAGGGCTTAGGGACCGACCATTTAACTTGCAGGGGGGGGTTATGTTTTTTTTTTTTCGTTCGGAATTTTTTTTTCGGACAACACGAGAGTTTGAACTTTTTTTTTTGTCGCACAAAGCGTGAAATTTGTTTTCAGAATTTACCATTAGGTTAAATGACAAAAACTCTGAATCAGATTATTTTTTTTCCTCCACCAAAATCAAAATATTTTTTTAGGAAAAAACCATAACCACACAACCCCCTTCAGGTATTGTGCTATTAAATTAAAAAGATGGCTGCGAAATTTAGTTAAAAAATTGTATGTGAATACATGGTACCTTGGAATCTGCGGTATCATATCTGATCATGACAATACAATATGTAAAGCTTTTGTAAGCTTGTACTACTTCTACCAGTATTTCTACTTCTACCAGTATGCGGCCACCATCAATTCGTTGATTATTCTGCCACTTTTTGGATGCGCATGCAAATATATACATTGAGTTTGAATTTTTTTTTTGAAGTGCTTTACATATATATACAGTGAAGATAAAAACATCTTGGAGTGGTTTAGAATAGTTCCTGAAGGTGAGCCTGGAAGGTTTCAAGGCTCCCGATGGTGACGCAGTTGTCCGGTAGTGCATTCCAGTCTCTGACGGTTCTAGGAAAATAGGATTCTTTTCTTATATCTGTTCTGCAAGATGGTATTTGGTAAGCTTTTGTGTTGTTATTTCTGGATATTCTGTCTGGTGGAATTAGACGATCCTCTGTATTTACTAGTACCAATCCATTTACCAGTTTGTACATCACTGTTAATCTCGCTATTTTCCTACGATCTTCCAGTGATTTCCAATTGAGATCTTCTATCATGGAGCTGATGGATGATGTGTTGTGATGACGATTTGTCACATATCTTGCCGCTCTTCGTTGTACCATTTCTAGCCTGTTCTTATTGTTCTGATGGTATGGATCCCAGACTGAACTAGCGTATTCGACTGTAGGTATTACCAGTGATTTGTATGCTGTTTCTTTTATCTTGCTGTTGTTTATGTTCAAGTTTCGTTTCAAAAATCCTATAGTTTTGTTAGCCTTGTTGCAGATGTTCCTTATGTGATCGTTCCATTTTAGGTCGGCACTGATAGTACACCCAAGATATTTGGCAGATTTTACAGCCTCAAGTGTATGACCATGTAGGTGGTATTCTCGCACTATTGGTTTTCTTTTGCGAGTTATAGTTAGCACACTACACTTGTCTGGGTGGAATGCCATTTTCCATTTCCCTTCCCATTTTGCTAGTTTGTCCAGATCTTCTTGCAGGTTGTCAGCATCTGTGTCTGAAGTAATTGTCAGGTACACTATGGTGTCGTCGGCAAAGAGTCTGACCCTGGAGCGAATTCCTTGTGGCATGTCGTTTATGTAGAAGAGGAATAGACTTGGTCCAAGTACAGATCCTTGTGGTACTCCTGATTCCACGTTTATGGAGTCTGATTTCTCCCCTTCTACAACGACCACTTGTTTCCTTTCTGTTAGGAAATTTTGGATCCACCTGTTGGTTTTCCCCCTTATACCGTAGTGTACCAGTTTGTGGGTTAACAGACTATGACTAACTTTGTCGAAGGCCTTAGAGAAGTCCATTATTAGACAATCTGTTTGCTTTCCTGTGTCAAGGTTTTAAGAAATGTCATCAATAAACTCTAATAGTTGCGTTTCACAGGATACTCCCCTTCTGAACCCATGCTGTAAGGGATACATGATGTTGTTTGCGTCAGCGTGCTTCATTATATGACTTATCACTAGGTGTTCCATGATCTTACAACATATGCACGTTAATGAGATTGGTCGATAATTAACTGCTTCAAATCTCTTTCCCTTCTTAAATATTGGGCTTACATTTGCATTTTTCCATATGTCTGGTAGGTCACCGGTATCATAGGACCGTTTGAAGATAGTTTTGAGAATGGGTGCTATGTCAGTTGAGAGTTCTTTTAGCACCCTTGATGTGATGCCATCTGGACCAGCAGCTTTGTATGGGTTTAAATTTGATAGTAACTTTGCTATTCCGTTTTCAGTGATGTTCAGATCTTCTATTGTAGGATATGATGTGTTGGTCATATTACATCGTTTTTGGAAATCTGTCTTTGTAAATTCTGATTTCTCTGAGAATGCTGATTGAAACTGGTTGTTTAAAATGTTGGCTTTTTCAACTGGGTCTGAGTGTAATAACCCTCCATTTTGTAGTGGTGGTATTTCATTTCCGTCAGATCTTTTATGTTTTATAAATGTCCAGAAGCGCTTCATACAATTAGGTTGTTTGTCATCATTAGGATCCGGTGTTATGATATCCTCAATGTACTTCCAGTATGCCCGTCTTATTTCCCTGTGTACTAGTCTTTTTAATTCTTTGTATTTCTTTTTATGCTTGGGATCTCCTGATTTCTTTTGTTTTTTATAAAGTCTATATATATTATTTATCTCATAGTCATATTAATATTCTTTCATTATGAAACTAAACTGTACTATCTTGATCATTTCATGTATCTTACTTGTCTGCCAACATACAAAACTAAATTAAACACCAACAAGAATATAACTGAACCAACATGTAAATTCCAAAGCCATTTCACAAGATTTGTTGGTTTAGCACTGAAAGTGAACAAAAGTAGACCTGTTCAAAAGTACTTATTCATACTTCTGCTAGCAAATGCATCTGATACAGAGACTAATCCTGGACCAAGGGCACCTAAATTTCCATGTGGTGCCTGTACAAAAGCGGTCACATGGAAACATAAAGCGATTTGCTGTGATAGTTGTGATGCTTGGTTCCACATTAACTGCCAAGGTATCCATTCAAATGCTTACAGATTCTTGGATGCAAGTAATATATCATGGGAATGTATACAGTGCGGAATGCCAAATTTTTCAATGTCGCTATTTAATTCGACATATTCAATTGAACTAGAAAATCAGTACTCAAACCTTAGCAACTGCTCTGAATTGAGCAGCCCTGGTTTGCCAAAAGCAACATCATCTCCAAATAAAGAAACTAAACTGAAGTCAGATAAAAATGAACATAAGAAAAAAAATTGGAAATCAAGTACGCAAACCTATTAAAATTATAAATATAAAT
>MJUT01064901.1:909142-923874 GCA_002080005.1 Gigantidas platifrons | reverse complement strand
ACCTACAAACAAAGACTTCCCTGGATAAACAACAATTTACACAAACTTATAAATAAAAAGAACAAATACCACAGGAAGAAAAACCAAAATCCTTCAATATATAAAAAACTAAAACATACAGTACAAAAAGAACAATGCAAAGCTTACTGGAAATATATTGAGAACATCATATTTGACCTACCCATTAAAGACTCCGATCAACATCAGTACTCGGATTATAAACCAAAAAAGCTTTTTAGCTACTTCAAAAGCATTAGGAAGGACAACTCTGGCATTAGCCCACTGAAAAAAGAAGGTATATACTCTATACTGATACAGTAGAAAAAACAAACATTCTTAACCAACAGTTCCAATCAGTATTTACACACGATCCACCACATGACATACCTGACAAAGGTCCTAGTCCTCATCCTATAATGGAACAAATACATATAAATGAAAAAGGTGTGCTGAACCTCTTAAACAAACTTAACCCTCACAAAGCATGCGGTCCAGATAACATAAACAGTAGAGTGATAAAAGACCTAAAAGAACAAGTTGCTCCAATCTTGACCAAAATATTTACAAAATCAATAGAAACTGGCACCATACCCAAAGACTGGAAACACGCAAATGTTGCACCAGCATTCAAAAAGGGAGAGATACAAAGCAGAAAATTACAGACCAATATCTTTAACATGCATCTGCTGTAAACTGATGGAACACGTAATAACCAGCAACATTATGAAACACCTCGACTCAAACAATATTTTATATGATTTACAACATGGTTTCAGAAAAGCAAGATCATGTGAGTCACAACTCCTTCAGTTCATACAAGAATTAAATACCAATAATAACAAAAATATACAAACAGACTTGATTATTATGGATTTCGCCAAAGCATTCGATAAAGTTTCCCACCGTAGATTATTATATAAACTGAAATATTACAGAATACAAACCCATACTCTAAACTGGATTCAGGCATTTTTAACAGATAGAACACAAACAGTAGTAATTGATGGAGTAACATCTAACACAGTGCCAGTTACATCAGGCGTTCCACAGGGTACAGTACTCGGTCCAATTCTTTTCCTAATTTATATCAATGACTTTCCGGAATATCTTACACACAGCAAACTAAGACTCTTTGCAGATGACAGTATCATTTATAAAGAAATAACATGTCAGGACGACTGCAAGAAACTACAATCTGACCTTGATGCAGCTGCAAGGTGGGAATCCGATTGGCTTATGGCTTTCCACCCAGATAAATGTACAGTACTCACCATCACTCAAAAGAAAACACCCTTCAAACATGATTATATACTTCACAATCACATTCTCGAACCAGTAACTTCAGCAAAGTACCTTGGAGTTACACTACAATCAAACCTTAAATGGAACACCCACTTCGACAATATCACTTCAAATGGAAATAAATCTCTTGGATACTTAAAAAGAAATTTACAGATATCAAACCCTGAAGTAAAATCTCGGGCATACCAAGCACTAGTGAGGCCAAAACTTGAATACAGCTGTAGTATCTGGGACCCTCATACACATGACAACAAAAACAAACTGGAAATGGTCCAAAGACGAGCTGCTCGCTATGTTCAAAACAATTACCATAATACTAGTAGTGTCACTTCAATGATTGACACTCTAGGTTGGCAAACTTTAGCTGAGCGCCGTCTTAAAACCAGATTGATCATGATGTACAAAATAACACACGCTCTAATTGCTATCCCAAACAACATACTCATCCCAACTGACAGCAGAACTAGAAAATCACACAATCAGACATTTAGGCATATAACAACACAAAAAGATACATACAGATGGTCATTTTTTCCACACACTATAGTACAATGGAACATCTTACCACAGACCATTATCTCAAGTCCATCAATAGACTCTTTCAGAGAACAGATAACACCCACAGTTCTCTTAAGCATTTAATATCAAATACAATTGTACATAGTTTTAAATTTTTTGTTATATTCACACTTTTGACTTTATTTAACTTTCAAAAATTTATGTAAATATGTTTTACCCACGCATGCAACAGTACGTAATCTTCAACGTCTTGAAGGAGTACTGTATACCTAAAGAAGAAGAAGAAGTCTGTCCCTTTGCCGGATAAGACGTTTTATATCCCTTGTTATCCATGGGTTACCATCTTTTATCTTAGCTGTTTTTTGTGGTATGTTTTTATCTATACTGTCTTCTAGTTCCTTCTTGAAATAGCCCCAGAGTTCTTGTGTACTGTTTCCATTTTGGTACATCTTCTCTATCTCCTCTTTTATCATTTTCAGTTTATCCTTAATGTTCTCCCACTTTGCCTTTTTGTAAAGTGGTATTTTTCTCTGTCTTTGTGTGCGTTTTGTTGGTATGGTGTTTAGCTCTGCAAAAACGATATCATGGTCAGATAGCCCTGGTATTATCTCTATCCTATTGAAGCAATTTGGAAAGTTTGTAATTATAAGATCCAGTGTATTTGATTCTCTGGTTGGCTCTTCTACCATTTGTACCAGTCCATGGTCATCTAGGATGTCTGTGAATTTGTGGTGTATGTTCACATGCTGGGTATTTGCTTTTAATGATTTTGTCCCTTTTGGGATTCGAAGCCAGAGTTGTTTTCTGATATCGGAGGCAGGCAATATCAGAAAATAACTCTGGCTTCGAATCCCAAAAGGGATTAAGCTTGTACATTATATTACTGATCTATACTTGTAAAATTTTACCTTGTTTTTGTCATTAGAAAATCTAATGGGATATTGTTCCACTGATTTTGTCGAAGAATTTCTTGTCATATATATGTAAACAGCTGCAAATATAGCTGACAGTACACAGATAGTCTCAAATAGTGTCATGTTTATCACTTGGATGTTGGAACAGATGATCTGACTAGAATAAATGACCTCTGACCCTTGATGAACTTTGATCACTACGATTCATTTCTTTTATTAAGTTTATATTAAATTACAAAACGATATCATATGATTTAATTGTAAAAATTGAAAAATGATTCTGTTACAACTGGCCTACATTTCATTTGATTTTATTTATCTTAATACCCGGAAAGTTTCTTTTATTAACTGCGGAGCAAAAAAGTTCTCCGCACATGACGTCATTTCGGTCCACCCAGGGAAACCACATTTTCTGAAAGACCGGCAGCTGAAACGTGAACTATGCCTCCTACCTCCCCAAATATAAGCGAGTAGTAAGTAAAACGTGTGCCAAATCCTTTCAGAATATTTATAATCTTAAAATGAAATCATCCGATGTGTTTTAATAGAATCAGTTGAAACTAATCAAGACCATTCATTGATCTAAAATCGATAACAAGATAATCCTCTGACTTCACACAATCAATCAGTATCGTTTGTCAAATACAGATGCAAAAGTAACAGCTTTCTCTCTCACGGAATGTCAGTTGTTAGATTTGTATCTAATCTATTTTTAAAGTACTTAAAACTAACAGGATGACTCACAACTTGAAATACATAATTGTCTTCATGACTTCAAATATTCATGTAACCAATGGTCCATGTGGAGTTCAAAAATTAGGCCTATTTCCAATGGCCTTAATATTATTCAGGTACAGGATTTCCGTTGATCAAGATTCAAATGATACAATTGCAACCCTATACTGGCTTTGATAAAATTCTTGGACTAAATTGCCCTGGTCTTGGAGTTGGATGGCTAAAAAACAAGTTGATTTGTACAGAATGGTCGACAGAAGGATCATTCATGACAACTTTTCTATTGATAAAGGCTTTATATCTAAAATATATTTGGGATTTCCCAAGCTGATCCTATTATAAGAAATCTCATTCAAATCCTAGGAGTTAAATACATCTACCTTCTCAGGGCTTTCAATAAGTTTTGAAGTAGCAGGCTATTTCCAAAAAGTAGGTGGAGAAATGCACCAATTAATATTCTCTTTAATGTGTTAATCTGGGATCATCCCAAAATGTCTACTCCCTGATTAAAATTTATTCCCAAAATGTCTACAGGTAATTTTCTTATGTTGCTTAAAATATTTCATGAGTTGCTGTATAAAGTACCATGATATAGCTGTTAATCTGTGGTTCAATTGCTTCATTTTGGTTTCTATTCAAAATAAAGAATGTTGTCTAGAACAAAGGAAACAATAACCCAAAGTAGAACAAAATTTGATATAATTGATCTTATGCAAATTATGGATCAATTTATACCAGTATTGTCCACAACACTGGTATAACTGTAAAATTTGTTAAAATATCTGTAATATTGGATACAACCATACTGGTTTATTTTTAAGTTTTATCCGAAATTTTTAATTATTCGCTATTGTGGGTGTAAATAAGGTGTGTATAAGTACAAGTTATATACTTGGTGGTTCAAACCTGGACGTCAATACATAAGGAAGAAGAAGTACATGTAATGGATGTATATTTACGCATGTGTATTATTACTACAGGTAATGTATAGAACTGGTTGTTGCTAAATATTGTCTTTGTTTCAGTTTAAGAAAACAGGTTTTTATTTCAGATTAAACTTAAGTGGTTTTATTGTGTTTGATAATAAAATATTGTAAATGGCATATTTAGATTTTGTTAATTTTGGTTTGTTTCAAGTATATATATATATAACAAAGGGAAATAACTCATTTTTTTTTTATCAACATACGAAGTTGAAAAATACGATGTCAAACTTTTGTTTTCCTTTGCCACTTTCTTTCAAACGTCTTTCCCGGGAAGGCATTGTACTTATAATTTCAAATATTGATATTTTCATTCATTAAAGCATTTCTGAGATTGCGACTTTAATTTCGTCAATGTGAATGTCCTTGAACTTCATCAAAGCATGGAGAAATGATACAAGAAAAGAGTTTTTATCTGGCATTTCATTTAGTTTTAATCAAAATAAATTATGGACAAATTGGAGATCAAACAGGGCTCCATTATACAACAAACCCTGTATTTTATACTGGATAGTCGGTCCGGTGGAAACCAATGTTTTCCGGACCAAATTTATTTTTACCGGATTTGTTTGGGAATCACTGGGATACAGTACTAGTCATGAACAAATCTCTCGACCAATGAAAAAACGTGTATATTAAACAGTATATCGGAAAACTGTTATTCCAAGAAGCAAAAAAATATATAGAGTTTTGATCTGGCATTTCACTTTAGTTTTAATCAAAATAAATTATGGACAAATTGGAGATCAAACAGGGCTCTATTATACAACAAACCCTGTATTTTATTACTACACAACATGTTGTGTAACGTAGCAGGAACGACAACTCTGGATAGAGAATGGTCTTGAACAAATCTCTCGACCAATGAAAAAACGTGTATTAAACAGTATATTGGAAAACTGTTATTCCAGGAAGCAAAAAAAATATATAAATAAAGCGCCGTAAATATAGATTTATTATCGAAACACGACAACAATATTGACATGACAAAATAGCCGGCGGTCTTTCTCTAAATAAACGGCGAAAATCGTCGGCTACCGGCTTCTATTGAAAGCCCTGTCTTCTAGTTCTTCCGTATAGACATATAAATCGAAGATGGTTTTTTTTAAGCAACTGCTTGGTATAGATAAGATCATGTTGTGATGATATACATCAGATTAATGTATGATTAAACTGAAAATGATAGCTGAAGGATACCGTACAAGGTTTTCGTAGTTTTGAGAGAGAAAACGGCGTGTCCTGGTCCTGAGTACCTGAGAAATATTCATGTCTTTGCTTGAATCTTTTTTTTGCACTGTCAGTGATTCATCCAGTCCTCTCCATTATTTGTTTATAATTTTGATTTTCACAACAATTCATCACTTCAAAATTTTTCAAAACCATGATTTAGTTTGAATGTTAAAAAAAGTTTCAGCCATTAAACAGACTATAAAAACCAGTGCTACCATCATTGAAATAAATGCCCATTTAATGATTTTAAAAGCACTTTATTTATCTGCATATTTTTTAAAGGGTGACCATTTTCTAGTTGAGTTCTCTTAGAACCTAGTTGACGAACATATTGACAGGGGATTAGATAAATTAAAATTATTTACTTGTCTCTGGGAAAGTTATTTGAAAAAGTCTTGAATGAGAGGGTTTTCATTTTGTGATTAAATATCTATTATTTCATTTAGAACACAAGAAAGTTGTTCCACAAAAAATCAGTAGGGAAACATGTTCATTGTGTTATTAGAATCCAGGGATCGTGCTGTCGGTCGCCAATGTCGCAATTTGCGATTTTTTTTCTTGACTGGCGACTGAAATCGGCTTCTGGCGATTTTTTTGGCGCTTAGATTTCCTTGTGTATCTATAATCACTGTGTACCGTAACAAAAATCAATAATCCATGAAATACACTACAATGACAATTTTATTACATGTTACAAGCACGTGGTTACAAGCCAATCAACAGATTATAGAATTTTTGTTTTGATTATGTAATCTTTGATCTCGCCTGGCTTGATTTACCTGGACAAAGAATTCAATCAACGATAATGTCTTTTTTTAAGTTATGACATGTACTCAAAATGCCACAGTACATGTATGTATCATATTTAATATGATATTTAAAGTGGACATAATAATTTTGTAATCGTCATTCATTGCAGGATTTGTCACAATGTCCGCCACATATTACAAACTATTTTTTTGTCACGTTTCATTTATGAAATTGTCGATATCATGTTTATTGAAATCTATCATATCCATTAAGTATTTTGAAAGTGACTGTCTCAAAAAGTTATAAACTTTAAAATGGCGCGATCAGCAGGAGTTCACAATCCAGATTGTTATCGATCTGCTTCCAGGTAACAATTGCGTTCTATTTATAGCACTATTTACAAACAGACATGTGTCTGCAATAAAAAAAAAATAACTACTGTATTTTTATTCCAATTGTTGCAATTTGATTATGAGGTCTGAGAAATAATAATTTATTTTACAACTTGCTTCAGTTTATAACGTTTGTTCTATATTTTCATTACCTACAAGGAATCTACATTTTTTGTACATAGAAATTGGACAAATTTGAAATTGGCAGAGAACATAATTTTTTTTCTACTGAAGACTACACAAATATGAGTTAATACAATTGTTGTGGTATTAGACTAAAGCACAGTAACATTTCAAAAAGGGTGGGGGTGGGTTTATTACAATTTGTGTGGTATTAGACCAAACCATAGTAATGTTTCAAAAAAGTGTGGGGGGGGTTACAATTTGGGTTGTATTAGATCAAAATCGTGGCAATGTTATGTCTTATCAGTTGGTTGCTAATTTGCAGAGTATGTTCCCATCCTAGGAGGTTTTTCATAGCTTTTCAATCTCCATCCACAGTTTCGGTTCGAAAAAATTGGCTCCTTGTAAAAATTTTAGCTGGCTCCTGACATCTATTATTTCATTTAGAACACAAGAAAGTTGTTCCACAAAAAATCAGTAGGGAAACATGTTCATTGTGTTATTAGAATCCCATTGGAAATAAGTGGAAAAGCTTTCAAATGTCTTCCTTGGAAGGATATCAACTTATAAGTACATTTTAGCCTTGAACTACTTGTTTTATTTCATATTTACATACGTACATTTTAAAACTACACTAGTATATAGTTCCTAAACTTAGTTTTACCTTTTACCTTTATTCAATAAACGCTGCATTATGAAATTTGCTGATTTGTGTTTCTTATATTTCTCTGATGGTTCCATGATGTCAAAACCTTCCTCAGGCATTTTAATTACGTATTTGTTTATTGTCTTGATAATTACCATGATATATGCTTTACGGTATCCAACTACTGAGCAAGGAAATGTCACATTCGTAAATCTAAAGAAAAAAAGTTATGTGGTCAGGACTATTGAGTATTGTTATGAAAATGCAGTCAAATTATCATTGTCATAAGATCATAATAGATCCTTGCAATTCTGTGTGTTTTCATAACACCACTGACTTGACATTTCCTAATCTGAAAAACAAGACATATGAGTTTTTACCATAAATATTTACAATAACATTAAATATTGAGGAACCATACTTGTTCCCAGAACACTTTACTCAGAAAATTGTTGTGCTTTGTCACAGGACAAGCAAAATAGTAAAATTTTGGATAAGTCGGGTATGGCAATTCTATGCCAACGCCCCTAATTAAAGGTGAGAACTGTCTTGCATTCTTTTTCAAATAGTATATACAATGTATATTGAATGTTCTGTTTTAAAACATTGAGTGAGACTCAAAATTTACTGTTGATAAAAGATTTATATGGCTTGAGTCTAGTTGAATTACTCTGTAATCTGCCATACACAGGATTCTAATAAGCAGTGGCTGCCTATGGCTATTGATGCTCTTTAGTAAATGTGTTGGCACAGATAATAACCATAGTACTAGTAGGTTCATAACCACCCTCTGTTAACTACATTTGTGTGTTAGTGGAGATCTCCTTTAGCTCAGTTGATACAGTGCTGACTTATAATGCAATAGGTCATGGAATCAAATTCCAACAGGGACAATGTCTTTTTCTGAGATAAAATATGCTCTAGTACTGTTACATATGCAACAACAAAAATGCAATTGAATAAGTTCCTTTTAAATATTAATAGACCATTTGCACATTTCCGGTGGGAGTTACTACTTCCCTTTAATGCAGAGGAAAGTGTCTACTTTCATGCAAAGTTTAACGAAAAAACATATCCTTTTCCTACTGTATATATATATACATTGTATATATACTCTGAAGAAAATTTAAATGTTGTAACAACTTAACAATTTATATTTAAATTAGTATAAAACATTCTCTGCTGATTTTTTATGAGGTCTAAAAAAATATGTGTATTCAGGGATAGAAATTAACTTTTTTCACCACAAGCAAAACTTTGCTAGTTAAATAAAGATCTACTAACAAGCAGACTGACCTGACTAGCAACCAAATTTAACAAAAAATGTATGTTATTTTCATTGAAATATGTAACAATAAGACTAAGGTTTTATGTGTTTGATTAAATTAAGCAATTCACTGTCTCTGACTATATCACATTGTGAAAAGCATCCTTGACCATTAAGTAAGTTGCTCCCGGACATTCTGGCTTCCATGATTTATTTCTTAAAAGAAACATGTACCTGATATAAACAAACACACATTAATATTTCCTGGGGAATGGCCATATGATAAAAACATACACAATGTTTTAAACAATGTTTTATTGGACAGTAATATGAAGAGCCACACACTGTACCCTAAAAAAATTCCATGTACCCCCAAATTGGTGGAGTTGGGGTACATGTACCCTGAAATGAAAAAAAGCTGTGGGTATGCTGCATCACTGTGCATGTACTGAACTTTTTTCATCTCAAATAAATTATATAATTATTACCAAGATAATAACTACTGACTGGCTTGTCTGTTTTATCTTTCATTATGTAATGTGACAGAATAATTATTGTAAAGCCAGTAAAGGAAATATGCCTGTCTGTTAATTTTTTTTTTGTTTTGTTTTGTTTTGTTTTTTTTTTGTTGTTGCTTTTTTTGTATAAAAGAGATGAGTTAGAGGTAATCAAGCTGGAAACAGAGCAATAATAATTATTTGAATAAAATTATGAGATGACTTCTGTTAAAAACACGATAATTGCTTTCTCTAGGCTCTAACCAGGCCAAAGTTGCAGAAACGAAAATCGCAATCTTGCCATTCTTGCAAGCAGACAGGCTGCATTCATATGATAGTGTAACAGCTGTCACACAACGATTTTCACAATTATTTCCTCTTATCACTGTAAACACTAGTCTATACTCACAATTATAAATCTACCTGAAACTTGGCAAAAGAATTTCGTAATTTTTGTAACGTCTCGATCGTGATCAGAAAACGTTTCTTTTTTTTGACATTTCGACTGGTAACTTGAACTGTAAAAATTACAACCAGATGTTATTTCAAAAATCGAGAACCAATATGGTTGTTCGTATTTCTCGGACAGAGACGTAAATAATATTCGTATTTCTTGGACAAATACGTAACTATACCGTCCTTTTTTATGAAGTCAATGCGATCTTTACCAATCTTACGAAAAACACGTTTGTCATAGTTCAGATACGATTCTGAACACATAATTTTTTACAACTAGCAAAATTCTGCTAGTTCTAACTTTATTCACTAGCAAAATTAAGGCAAATTGAAATTTCAACTAGCAATTTGCCTGCTTGCTAGCGTTAATTTCCAGCCCTGGTGTTTACGATCACCCGACAGACCCTATTTTTCAGCCGCCGACCCTAACTTTTTTTATTGGCAATTATTCGACCCTAATTTTTGCTAGCCACCCTATAAATTTTTACACAGAATTCGGATAGCCATTTTTGTTCTTTAGTCAGCATCAATGTTTTATTTATTCAACCGCTAGCTTTTTGTCAAAATTGAGAGCAAAGAAGGTAGAAAAACTGTGTGACTCGTCATAAAACAGCATCAATAAATGATTGCTTACCGGAAATTTTAAAAATGAAATACCGGAATCGGATTCCGGAACCAGGAACGACTATATCCTGTTTTGCTGATAGTTAAAAAAAAAAAAAAAATTAATGCCGACCGACCAACCCTAGATATTTTTGACATGTGACCGTAAACACACCTATTTTTTGTTTTGGCCTGAGGTTCAAATATCTACAAATTAGAAGTAAATGTTACTCAATGTACTTTGTCATTTCCATTGCTCTATCATGGAGCAGGAACCATTTTGCCTTCTGCAAGGGACTTTACCAATAAAAATGTCAAAAACATATAATTTTGTGTAATTGTCTATTAAATGAGGGCAAAAAAATGAGTTTTAACACCTGCAATCATTACATTGCCTATTATTAATTTCTAAACTAATTAATTAGTACATTGTGTATTGAGGTAGACAGGTGATGTATGTAAAAATACATTCCGTGTCAATTTCTATAGTATTTATTGTCATCTGTTGTGTAATATCATATTATAATACAAATCTGCCATGTATTTGAAATAGATGACTATTTCCAGACAAATTACTTAAGTTACGGTAATCAGATTTCAGCTACATATATATAATGATACTATAAATACAATACATGTAGGAAATATATGAGACAAAATGACAGGTGCTATCCATTGTGCTTAGTTTATTTTATGTAATTTAATTTCAATCTACAAACAGATACAGAAATTGAGAATTTAGTGAAAGAAACAACTTAATTTTTATGATTTAACGACAAAATATAAAGCTGAGAACGGTACCTATTGGTTTGTACATTGACATATCATAGTAAGTACATGTAGGTCAGAACTTATATATCTTACTGTATTATTTAAATATTTCTTCAGTCTGTGACAAAAACATTTTGACAAACTAGCCCAAACTGCATTTTAGAAGAATTTTTCTATTTGATTAAGCAAATTGTTTTGCAATTTTTACTAGCCCAAACAAATTGTTACTAGACTGGGGCACAGGGCTAGTGGTTTTTGGTACAGACTAATAGGTTCTTTCATACGTTGATATGGAAGACCGGTGGATCTTCCACAAGTGATAGAAATTTTATGTCTTTACACGAGTGGAGCGCAGCGGAACGAGTGGAAAGACATGAAAAATTTCTATCACGAATGGAAGATCCGGCGATGTTCCATATCAACACATAAAAGTACCTATTTCTTCCATAAACAATTTTTCCTACACGCACACCTATGTATGGCTTTCATTGATCGATACCTCATTTACATATCAGGTATTATTGTGCACTACGTCATAGTACGTGACTGAGAAATGTAGGTCATAGAGTATATTATGTTGCTTTACGATAAAAAGAGCTTTAATTAACCCTTCGACTGCGACATTTCGTGTATAACCGTAACGTCGAGTACGGTATTATTCCTGATGTTATGACCCTTTCATCAGGGTGACGTAATTTTAACAGCAATGTGACGTTACTCACTGTTTTTTTTTTTTTTTTTAAGTGGTTCTATATGTGCAATATCTGTATCGGACTTAATTGTGTAATCTAATTATAATGTATTTGAGTAACATATTCTTAAAGAAAATAAAAATAAAAGTAAATTTCTTTCCCCATGTACCATGGCGATGTTCTAAATTTAGTTCTTGTTAGAGGTGTTCTGATTGGATGTCACAACGAGTAAAGACGAGTGCACATGAAAACATTTTTACTCTGTCGTCTCAACCCGAAAACGGTCATTTACGGAAGAATGTTTCTTCTATTATCTTTTATCACAAATAAATTAAAATATATTATGTATATGTAAGACTCAGATTGACGTCCAGTCTCTAATCGACGTCCAATTCTCATATATGGCCATTTTTCACTTTCTCAAATCGACGTCCAATGACGTCACACCCGTTAAGGAATGTTTTTGAAGCAATGATAGAGAAAGGGAAAAGACCAGATTCCAGATGAGGGGTTCTTGATTAGAAAAATGCCTAAGTATTTTATAGTTACTGTAGATAAAATCCTACTTTAGCAGACCCTAACCTTAATCCTAACCCTAGCCCTCAACCTAACCTTAGCCCTAACTCTAACCTTAATATTAAAGAATGGGAAAATGCTTAAAAAACACACACACAAAATAAAAAAAACAGATTAAAAAACCAAAACTGTCGTTGCAATTATTTTTTATGGCAAACTTTGATCATGTAAATGGGCCTATAGATATAAGAGTTTGGAAAGGACGCCGATTTGAGAATATCCTAAAATTGGACTGTGATTTGAGATAATGACGTCAGTGGACGCCAATTTGAGGAGTGGATGTCAATTAGAGACTGGACGTAGATCTGAGTCTATCATATATATATATAGATTGTATATACATATGATTCAAAATGCTTGTTACTGTACATTTTCTTCAAAAAATCTAAGCTCCTTGTTAAGTTAACTTTTAAGAGATATAATATACAATTTCAAATTATATATTTATTGATATTTTCTGTTAATTTAAAACCTGCTAATTTCTTTGTAAAAATTAATTCTCTTATAATTAGTGAATTTATGTTTATTTACTTTTTTTTTTATTATTATAAGATGCATACATTGTAATACGATTTATAAATAGAGCCATTAGAGGATATCCTAAAAATAGTTAAATTATGAAATAGTTAAAACCGAATTAATCTGTCAGAAACAATATCTTTAAAGTACACATGTAAATTTAAAAAAAAAACAAATTTTGTATATTTGATTTTTATACATGTATAGATTGTTGAACTTAGTTATTTTTTTTTATTTGTGAATTTGGCTGAAAGGGTACATGGTTTGTCCGTGCAACTCCTCTTACAGTTTTTATGCTACAACGTTTTTATTTTTGTTGAATGTGATTAAACATTATGATTTGACAAATAATATATTTTCCGTGTAGACTTAATTGTCAATAATCTTGGACACAGTCAGAGTGAAGTGGCGGTATTAGTCCCGCTATGCGGACAGTTCTAATTGTAGTATCAGGGCTTTCAATAGAAGCCGGTAGCCGGCGATTTTCGCCGTTTATTAAGAGAAAGACCGCCGGCTATTTTGTTGAAAAAAAAAATTGAAATTTTATTTCAATGATGTCAATATTGTTGTCGTGTTTCGATAATAAATCTATATTTACGGCGCTTTATTTATATTTTTTTTTTTGCTTCCTAGAATAACAGTTTTCCGATATACTGTTTAATACACGTTTTTTCATTGGTCGAGAGATTTGTTCAGGACCATTCTCTATCCAGAATTGTCGTTCCTGCTACGTTACACAACATGTTGTGTAGTAATAAAATACAGGGTTTGTTGTATAATAGAGCCCTGTTTGATCTCCAATTTGTCCATAATTTATTTTGATTAAAATTAAAGTGAAATGCTAGATCAAAACTCTTTTCTTGTATCATTTCTCCATGCTTTGATGAAGTTCAAGGACATTGACAAAATTAAAGTCACAATCTCAAAAATGCTTTAATGAACGAAAATATCAATATTTGAAATTATAAGTACACTGCCTTCCCGGGGAAGACGTTTGAAAGAAAATGCAAAGAAAGTAGCAAAGGAAAACAAAGTTTGACATCGTATTTTTCAACTTCGTAAGTTGATATAAAAATGAATTATTTCCCTTTGTTATAAATATACTTGAAACAAACCAAAATTAACAAAATCTAAATATGTGATTTACAATATTGTATTATCAAACACAATAAAACCACTTAAGTTTAATCTGAAATAAAAACCTGTCTACTTAAACTGAAACAAAGACAATATTTAGCAACAACCAGTTCTATACATTACCTGTAGTAATAACACACGTGCGTAAATAGACATCCATTACTTCTTCTTCCTTCTGTATTGATATTGATGTCCAGGTTTGAACCACCAAGTATACAACTTGAACTTATATTAGAGTTGCACTATATGCACCTTATTTACACCCACAATATTGAATAATTAAAAAAAAAATCCACAAAATGTTTACTTCAAAGCAGACTTGTTTTAACAAACAATGTTCAGAAGAATATTAATATATACAGTTAGTTTGCATTACTAAAACGAGAAATGGAAAATTGGTAGCCCTTGGTTGAAAGCACCCACTGCAGGAAAAGCTTGATATATCTTCGGTCCTGTGAAATTCTTTATTGAGCTTACTGATATTGCAGCTCTCCACAGTTGTTGATGGATATAAAAAAAACCAATGTTTTCTGGAGCCTCCGGGGGGGCTTTGCCCCCCTGGACCCCCTACAAGGACATTGCCTTTGACCTGTTGGTAGCCTTTAGCGGCCCCCAAACCC
>MJUT01064901.1:889247-901573 GCA_002080005.1 Gigantidas platifrons | reverse complement strand
GCTTACAATGTAATTCTCAAAATATGTACTTTTTCTATAAAAAAAAAAAACAACATGATTGTACAAGAATTTAATTTCGAATTTTGCCCAGTTTCGAACTTAAGCTAGAAATTCTTAATATAATGCCTGTGTGTAAGTTTGAAATCAATTGGTCAACAAATACAAATCTGAGAGCGCTTACAATATATCCAGACGGACGGACGGACGCCCGGCATTTCTATATCCCAAGCGGAGCGGGGGACAATGAAAATTATGATAGTAGCAGAATATAGCATTTGTTTATCTAACACCTTTATTAAGCTGTTAAATGCGGGAATAAAGCAATTGATTCAACTTTAAGATAACAAGCATTGAATTTATATGCAAATAAATTATAATTGCACATCTTTTCTTTTAACAGTCGTGTACCAGCATTTATACGTATGATAGCTCCAAAAGGATCTCTAGAAATACACGAAGAAGCATGGAATGCCTATCCTTATTGTAGAACTGTAATAACGGTAAGTAATCTTGTGTGTATTACTGTAATGGTAAGAAACCTTCTGGCATAGTTATCCTGATGAAGCCTTCATAGAATGTGGGAAACTAGTCAATTCAATAAATGTGCCATTTCAGTACATGTACTCGGGTATTGTCTAATGTGCCATTCATTTGTGGAAGGCAATAATTGTGTATAATCATGCGTAAAGATCAAAGGTAAAATGTACAAATCATCATAGATAACAAAGTTTATGATGGATTGAGTGTTCGTAGTTTAACACCAAGGGAACCATCACTTTGTACCATATCAACACTCTTAGTTAGATTTTAATAGTGCTCACTGTAACTGAAAATAGGTCACTTTCCTAAGGGAAGGGGAGGGGGGGCATGTACCTTGTAAGCGCAACGCCTCCTAAACAGCATATTGGATTTTTATGAAACTTTAGTACTTGTAGTACACTACCTGCAGATGTGCATGAAGGAATATGGTTGCTGTCCAAAATTTAAAAGGGGAGATAATTCAACTTATACTTTCACGAAAAGGGGGGGCATGTACCTTGTAAGCTCAACTCCTACTAAACTGCAAGCGGGGGGTATCACTCAGTGAGGTCACTCACAGTTCTAGTTCATTGCAGGTGCAACCTTATAAGAAAAGGGCTACTATATTGATTGATGTATCATCTTGAAGTATAAAATGCCTTAGTGCCCTTAGTTACAGACCTGTCATTGGATCAATCATTCCTGCTGCATCACCAACAACTAAAACATGGTCGCCATATGTCACTTTCTCTCCTCCTAACCGAAGACTTACTAGAAGATGAATAAAAAATAAATCAAAACAATAGTTCATTATTGACAAACTGACTGTTTTAAAATCATGATATATGGCGGTCAGTTTTATTGGTGGAGGAACCCGGAGAAAACCACTGACCTACCACAAGGCAAACTTTATCACATAATGTTGTATCGAGTTCACCTTGCCATGAGTGGGATTCGAACTCACAACTTTAGTGGTGATAGACACTAACCATTAAACCATAGATACAGTTCAATCAACAACAAAACATGTAGCATATAGAGTTCACGAAATGTGTCAGTCCTGTCAGACATGACCATCACAATTTGGGTAGATTTTTGCTATTGACTGACATAAGATTGATATGTTGCAATAGAAAATTAATGAGGACCGATATCTTTTTCTCTAGGACCACCAAACCTATGTGCAATTTCGTGAATCCTGAGGTACATTTAGAATAGGAATACAATCAACTTTTTCCATTATCAAGTGCTTCTTAACTAAATTAACAAAAATAAAATGCTTCAATGCCTACCAGGGATAGCTAATACTTAGTGTATTAGGAGCTTAACACTAATGTATTTATTACCAGTAAAGTAATGGTGTTTTATATTAATTTACCAATAATTCTTCTTACTTTTTAAGCACAAGCCTGAATTAATATGATGCACTTGTTTTATAGAATCCAGATTATATGAAAGATGCTTTTTATATAAAGATAGAAACTATACATTTAGATGATAAAGGGGAAAAAGAAAATGTAAGTTTTGTAAAATAGAAAAATATAAATGTATGTAACTATTTTTTATTATTCACTTACATCTAATTTAAAGTCATAACATATCTGCTTACATCAGAGAACAGAGCTCAAGTGACCAATCAGATACAAGACTACACAATCTAAACCATTAAACACTATTATGGATTTTATGAGAAAAAATAGTATGCATCTTTTGAATGTAAAATGACCCCACTACTGAATATATTGAGTGAGCGATTGTTGTTTAACACCAAGTGAGCAAGTTATGAACTATATATCATGACGAGAACAAGTTACATTTCGATGAGATATTTAATATTATTTTATTGTTATTTAGGTTCAGTTTGGCTTTTTTTCAACCAATCTAAACAATTTACATTTTACACAAGAAAGAATATGAACCTAAATTAACACCAGAGAAAATAATACAGTGAAACCTGTCTAAGCTGATACAGCTGGGAGGACAAACTTTTGTGTTCAGAATAGACAAGTGGTCAGTTTGTACAGGTTAAATTAAAAAAAGATTTGTACAGGTTAAATTAAAAAAAGAAATTTGTACAGGTTAAATTTAAAGAAGATTTGTACAAGTTAAATTAAAAAAAGAGTTATACAGGTTAAGTTAAAAAAGATTTATACAGGTTAAATTAAAAAACATTTCCTACATTGGGACTTTATTTAAAGTTTGGTTCATTCAGGGTTAGGCTAAGACAGGATTCAGTGTTATGTTGAGATTATACTTTCCTGCGTACACATGAAGGCTAGTAGTTTTCACATGTTAATTCAGTTTCCTCCATCAATAAAACGAACCACTACAAAACCTGAAATATTGTTGACAGTTGTGTTAAACATATATGATTTATTATATATTGTAGGCACATAGTTTACCACCAGATGATATGAAAATCCGTAAAGTTGTACCTATAGATATAGCTAATGATCCCGTAAAACATGATGTAAGTAAGAATTATCTCCCTTACAAGCAATATGAAAATCTGTAAAGTTGTTCCTATAGATATAGCTAATGATCCCATAAAACATAATAATAGTAAGAATTATCTCCCTTACAAGCAATATGAAAATCTGTAAAAAAAAATTCCTATAGATATAGCTAAGGCCATGCAAAGTTAATTACTTGGTTCTCAGGCCCTTTTTTGTCAAAATTGATGAGGGAGGGCGGCATTTTTTTTATCCTTTTACTGCTGTAAAAAGTGATGAGGGAGGCATTTTTTCTTCTTCTTTTTTTGTGAAAATTATGGCCATGTATAAATCTTTTCATTACTTTATTGAAAATTTCAATTTTATTTCTTCTGATGGTGGCAGAAACATCACAAGTGGTTAATTTTTATGGAAACGTCCAATCCGCTGGTCCCAACGTACCATTTTTTATCTCAGTAAACAATTCCAATAATGTACAAGCTTCGGAGAAGCCCCCTATTATGTTTCCTGGTAAAACTGGCAAACATTTGTGTCGAATTTGCACAGAAACGATTGACATTTTGTCTAAATGTCAAACGGAAACACGTTTTTTATTTAAACATTGTCATAACGATGCTTTAAATCTCATTTAAGCATGATGCGTTTTAAAGCGTTTCAACGACCACGCGATATAAGAGAAAAACGGATGCGGTTGTTTTTTCCGTACGGACAGCGCTACCGCATTTAAAAAATTTTTTTTTAACATTTTTGTAAAAAAATCGGCAATGCAGCGAAGAATTTCCACATGCGGGCGGGCGGGCCTGAGAACCAAGAAATTAACTTTGTATGGCCTAATGATCCAGTAAAACATGATGTAAGTAAGAATTATCTCCCTTACAAGCGATATGAAAATCTGTAAAGTAGTTCCTATAGATATAGCTAATGATCCCATAAAACATGATGTAAGTACAAATTATCTCCCTTTAAGTTTTGCATTCTTTTTCTTTTAATAGTGTAATTGTGTAGAATGATTGTAATTTACAAAGACCTTGACGAGATGCTGCATATTTGATTTTACTCAAGTCGAAGATATTAAAAAAACATCTTTTTTAAATCAAAGCCAGTTCCTAAGGACAATTAATAACATAAGAATAAAATGACTGTTAAGCTATTTGGCTTTACGGGTATCTGATGAAGGTTATTCCAGAAACGTGATATCTACATTTTTATTAATAAATAAAACAGATGTACTTTTCCACTAATAAAGTCTTGTAATCAATACTCTATGAAATATTTTGTCTTAATTTGTACAATAGAGTTTGATTATCACATACATCACCAGAAACATCAAGAAAGATGTTTTATATGGCAAAAAAAAAATTCACATCGTTTTACATTTTATATTACTTTTGTGATTATGTTAAGACAAAGTTGAAGATTCTATTCTCAAAATGAAAAATAATATTAATTATTATATACTAATATAGATAGGTGTGAATTATGGAGATTTATCCGTGAAATAAATTCCGATATTTCACATGTGAAATATCAGTTTTTTTCCCACCAGAACTACTTTTAGACAACTATAAGTGTAGTGGTTACGTCCCTTGTTGTGTTACGGTGAATACACACATGATTGTAAACTGAAACAAGTAAACAAATGAAAAAGTTTTAGTACTTTTATAAATTATTTTAATTGAATCATTTTATTGATACATTAAAATCAAACACTTACTTATTCTAAATCGAATCATTTCACTGGCATAACACAACAGATTTAAATATAGACAAACAACGGCAATGTTAAAAGTGCATTGTAGATTGTCAATTTCCTAATTCCTTTCACCACCCCTTTTCAATGAAAAATCGTCTGCGTTGAACAATCTTTAAAAAAAAAAAAATGTCTGATCATTTTGACGCATATACGGCAGCTGTAGTCTCAAAATTTTTAGAAGAAAATGATTTTGAATTTGGAAAATGTGGAAATGCCAGAATTTAATATTCTAGATGTCCAAACAAATGTTCCAAATTCCAATGGCAATACAAATGAAAATGTATATCAAACTAAAGCCCAGTCGGGTAGATTTCAGAACGTTTCATTTGAGGACATTGATTCATTCGTTAGTTCGAATTCTGTTACACATGAAATACACACAACTCGGACAATAATAACACATCGTGCCTGGTTCAGATAAATCGGACTGACATTAGTCGCAATTGCAATGAATTTTTCCACAACAACTTTACAAATCCGCCCATATTCAAATAAAATTCAGAAACTCGTCCTTCATTTAAATTTCCATTTTTTTTCATCAAAGCGACAGCACTTGACTTGTTTGAATGTGCGGCCATATTGATTACACACTATCATTGCTCGTAGATTTATACGCGTGGAATGAAATATACAAATTAAATTAAATAATATAAAAGAAATTTTGGAAGTCTATATAATAAACAGTATAACTAATCATAGATTTTGAATATCAAAATAAGACCACTCGTGACCGAATACGCATTAAGGATTAAACTCGTGGACGGAACAAGTTCCGCCCACTCGTTTAAATCCTTATGCGTACTTCGGTTTCTCGTGGTCTTATTTTGATATTCAAAATCTACGATTAGTTATACTATATAGATTGAAAGATCTGCTAAAAAATAAAGTTCAAAATATTTACTCAAATGTTATTAATTTCTTCAGGATTATAAAGTAGAATGGGACCCACAGAAGAATAGATCAGAGAAAACTGGTAGAGGTCCATTAGTAGGTCCATGGAAGGTTTGTATCTAATTATAAAGTGTCATCGGGGCCGTCATGGTCATGATTGTATAGTAATTGGATTTACAACTACCTGTGCAATCAGTGCCTATTACCACTGAAGTTGTGAGGTCGAACCCCATTCATGGCGAAGTGTACTCAATACAACATTATGTGATAAAGTTGGTCAGTGACTTGCGACAGGTCGGTGATTTTCTCCGGGTACTCCACCAATAAAACTGAAATACTGTTGAAAGTGCCGTTAAACACTATAAACCTATAAAGTGCCACATTGATCAAAGGGCCTCTTTTGCTACTGTCCTCATTAAGTACCTGTGACTGTTTATTTGTTATTCTCGTAACTGCATCGGTGGTGTAATGGTTAGCATGCTCGCCTCAAGTGTGGTAGATCGTGGGTTCAAGCCCTGGTCAGGTCAAACTAAAGACTATAAAATTGGTGTTTTTGCTTCTCCGCTAAGCACATAGCATGAAGGAGAAAGAGCAAAGGCTGGTTGGCTCGGAAGCAGAATAATGTGCCCGTGTGGAGCGACATGTCGACCCGTGGACTGTTGTTTCAGTGAGCTAGCACTTTAAAAATCCAACTTAGCGTGTTGGTCTAGTACAGAGTGGACCGCATCATCATCTCATTGAAAATTAACTTGTTCTCGCCATGAAATAGCTAAAAAAATGATGAATTGGCATTACACAACAATCACTCGCTCACCTACTCACTCTTATTCTGGTTGTGGACAAACATGACATGAATTTTCTTAACTGACAGTTTTACTATCAGAATTTCATACTTTTTTCGTAATCTCTTATGAATTACATAATTACATTGTAATCCTTGATAAATTCATCAATCGATTTGTACAAGGAGACATAAGGCTGTAAAAAAATGCAGAAAGTGACGTTGAGCAGCGATACAGTATACCGTCTACAATAGGAAAAATAAAAACATAGGCCACCTTTCAAGGGTTATTGTGTTTAACGCCACTTTCAACAATATTTCAGTTATATCGTGGCTGTTATATTTATTATTGGAGGAAAAGGGAGTACCCGTAGAAAACTACCAACCTGTCGCAAGTCACTGACAAGCTTTATCACATAATGTTGTATCAAGTACATCCTCATGATCGGGATTCAAACTCACAACGTCATCTTTCAAAAATACTGTTTGTTAGTTTTCTCTCAAATATCTGAAATTCTAGATAACTCTTTTGTGTGAGGGGTGGATTGGTTAGTCAGGTTACAGTTACAGTAAATCAAATTGTTTTATAAATAGCCTACATAATATTCTGTTTCCTGTGGTATTATATGGACTGTTTTTCTGTCTGACTGGTTTACATGATAAATATGTATTTTTAGGAATCTGTCCAACCTGTAATGTGTGCATATAAACTGGTTTCCTGTAAATTTAAATGGTTTGGTATACAGAACAGAGTAGAAAAATTTATACAGACAGTAAGTATGAGAAAATTTCAGAAAGCCTTACTAAGTTTTTCATTACATTTCACTGATATTCTAGCAATGGACTGTTCCGACAATTCATGCAAGACACTCCATTTTCAATTTGATGACCCCATTTCATATTGTCATGTCATATACTAACCAATCATGAGTTAACTGCCACGCTATATGTTATACCACTGAAGAAGCTGTGTACAAAAATACAGCCAAACTTGTATTCAACGGTCAACCTTGGGTCAAAGGAAAAATGACAACAAGTCAGTAGGGTGCTAAATTAAGATCGGGTGATCGAGATGTTCAGTTCCAGTCAACAATTATTCATTTATTACTGCAATTGGAAATTATTTTTATTGGAAAACATGCTGGTCGCTTTTTAATGGAGGCTTTTAAACTGGCCGTATACAGCAGGTGACGGGTAAGTCACTGTAACCATTAGATGTACACAAATCTAGTGTTTTGAATTTGAATTGATGTGTATTAACACAGACGTGATTTTCTATTTACAGCAAGAAAGAAGAATCTTTGCAAATTTCCATAGACAAGTATTTTGTTGGATGGACAAGTGGCATGGATTAACAATGGAGGATATCAGGAAGTTGGAGGAGGAAACAAAGAAAGAATTAGATGAGGTAAAACATGTACACACATTATAAAATTAAGATCAGTTTGAAGATACCAGTGGGGTAATCAGAATCTGTATATCGAAAAAGGACAGACAACACAATGGTCAAAAAAAAGAAAAAGTACAAAAGGACAAACAACGATCTACAAAACATATACATAAAACTAAAGATCGAGCAAACGAACCCCAATGAAACCTAGGGTGAACTCAGGTGCTTAGGAAGGGTAAGCATCTCCTGCTCCATTAGTGGTACCCGTCGTGTTAGCTACATGGGTGAAAGGTTTCCGGATTTTTGAGGGGCGCCGGGACCAATTTCATGAATGGTGTAAATCTGTTGAGAAAATTTTCAAGGGGGAGGTCCATTTTTTTGTCAAAAAAATATCTTTATCCAGTTTTTTAAACTTGAGAAAGAACAATATTACGATTTGAAGCGAAATTATGTGAAAACGTTTTATTTTCAGTTAAATTTTATCAGAGATTTGTGACGATGCAACGAAAAACAAAATCGTTGTATTTTCATACATTTACAACAGTCAACGGGAGATAACTCAATTTATTTTACGACATAACGGAAATAAGTCGTACGGGACAGTATGCATTTCCTGTTGAAAAATTACAACAGGATCGAACAAATTGATAAAGGATTAAAAAACCGTTGGCAATGGGCGTGGTTGAATGAAAAGGACAATCGAGGACGGGAATGGAGAGACTAGTGTGTTAAGGTGGACGTTCCTGGTTGTTGTTTTTACATCGTATGCAATAAAACGATAAAATATGGAAACTAAACTCAGGAAAAAAGAGTTTGTGGTTGCATAGTGAAGACTTGTAAGAAAAATACAAATTTGCCAGGGGCAACAGTTACTGCATCAAAATTTGTATTGATGTTAATTGAAGACAACAGAAAAACAAAGCAGATACATGCATTATAGGAAAGCAATCTAGGGTATTGGTAGCATTTCCTGTTTTATAATTATTCAACACCCTGGAAAATCATGAAATTTGAGGTGGACATGACGACTTTTATTCTCAAAAACAAGGTAAATATTTTCATCTCTGGATGGTCTGGAAAACCTCAGATCTCATATTTTTCCGGGAGTTTTGCCCTCTGGTCCCCCACCAGGGCTTTACCCTGGACCCACTTGGCAGCCTTCAATGGCCCCCAAGACCTCCGTCCGTAATTTTCAGGATTTTCAGGAAAATTCACTTTCATCCATGTAGCTATCACAAAAAAAATAAAAAACAGGAAAGTAGACAGATTAAGATGTCCCCAAAATTTTAGCATTTGTCGAAAGATGATTATTTGTTTAAAAGGAAATAAAAAACGTTGATATCTAATTTAATGTGCATGACAGGTTTCTGGAATAACCTTCATCAGGTAAGGTCATAGTCACTATTGTCATTCCAGAGTTTCGGGACTTGATCCAGTGAAAAATCGCAGGGTTCGACGTAAATGATGACCCGTGGCCAATATATTTACGCTCGGGCCAGTCAAACAGAACAAAGATTGGCCCGCTGGGCCAGTTGATATTCTCGGGCCACTTGGGCCAGCAACTCTCGTTTCTTCCAACCGGTAGATTTTTTGTACTTTCGTGTCATTTAATATCGACTGATAACGTAACCCAAATAATCCAGTCGTTATATTACTCTCCCGCTAGTCGCTACATTAACGCCTGGATGCATTCATTGATCAAATCTGTCAAACGGAAATAGTAAATCGCTATGACTTATGGGTATTACGACATCGCCATTAGGCATGAATGGCACGTAAAATAGGAGGAGCTAAGCACACATTTTAGGCTTATTGTACTGCTATTTATGGGTTAACATTATTTTTGAATACCATTTTTCATAATAAGTTATTATTGGAACTTGTAAATATCATAAACAAATATTTGTTTAAGAATTATAATAACCCTCATCAAAGAAAGTAAAAATGAAATAATAAAATTGTTTTATCTTAAAAAAAATCATTATAATATATCAAACAGGATGAGAAAATAACTCACTCATTACTTTTAATAACTTCAAAGGTTATACAGAATGTAATAACAATTGTTTATCAATAAAAACAATTTCTGATTAACTTTACTTGATTAATTTCAATTTAAACAATTTAACAGAGTTTTTTTTTTATTTGCACTTTATAAATGACCATAACAATGAAAAAATATGTTTTTAAATTATTTTATTTTTCTAATTAATTACCCCCACTCCTTTTTTAATAGGAGTGAGTTTTGATCTTTAAGATATCTAAATATTAACATCAATATAAAAAAAAATGTACCGTATATTACGGACTATAGGTCGATATTTTTTTTCCTCAACACGCTGGCTTCGACCTATCGTCCACATCGACCTATACAAGGATTAAATTAAAATAATCTGAAATCCTTAAAAAAAAATCTTGATAAAAATTAGGATTTTGTTTACAGTAACCTCTATTTTGTTGTAGGTTTATTTCTGAATTACATACTTGATGTTATTTTTTGTAAATAAAAGTATACTAACTGGGTTGCAATTCCGGAAAAAACATGTTCAACATCCGGAAAAATCAATATTCAGTGTGTTAGCTAAAATCAGTTATAATATTGTATTATTTAATTTTAATTTGATTGCTCCAACAAAAATGAACATGAAAAATAAACAGGGTGAAAATATAAATAACGAATAAAAAACCAAACAAACAACAACTCAGTCGAAACAAATGTTGAACATTTATTATATATTGGTTTATTTTTGGTTACTGTGATGTCATATCTAAATATAGCCTTCCCATCCAACACGAGGTTATACCGTATTTAAAAAAATGTCGGATGTATTACCGGAACATCTCACATTAAACGTGCAGACACACTTTTTATACTTCATAATACTGGAAACTAATTATCTATTCGTTAAACTAGAATGTTCTACACTTAAATTGGTCAATTATGAACAAATAAAAAATCACCATTAGATAATCAACACAGGTGAAGCCCAGTCGGCACATTAAAAACAGCGGTCAGCTGATTGAAAACTTGCTGGACCGAGACAATCACATATTTGTGTACCATAAATTACACACAGTTTGAAGGTATGTCAATAAAACTGCAAAAGCTGAAACATTGTTTTCATACCTTGATTATTTTATTGCATGAACATCCGTTTACCACCTAATTTTGACACCCAGTCCCACAGATGGCCTGGTATGAATGATCGAGGTATGGCTTTATAAACCAGACATCTCAAAAAAACACACAAACACAAGTTTAAAAATTAAATTTTATTTAATTTAACATTCATAATATTTCATTTAGGACACATAAGAATAGCAATCTTGAGCTAATACTTACCGAAGTACATCGTTGTAGCCATGTAGGACAAATCCTTACCGATGTACAAAAAAATAAAATAACCCGTTCCATGTGACCATACTTGCCCAAGTTGTCATCGGCATCCTCGACCTATCTAAGTATTCTCCCCAAATTTTACCCGAAAAGTAGCAATTCGACCTATAGCCCGTAAAATACGGTAATAAGATTCTATGATTATTTCATTATGTGGGGGACTTTTGTCCTGTTCCCCAAAGGGTCGAATAACATTTTTACAGTGATCATATAGTAGTTGGATTTACAACTACCTATGCAATCAGTGCCTATCACCACTAAAGTTGTGAGTTTGAATCCCACTCATGGTGAGGTGTAATCGATGCAACTTTGTTGGGGGTTTTCTCAGGGTACAAATTTAGTTGGGGGGTTTTCTCAGAGTACAAATATTCTTTCACACTGGTACTAAAGTGAATGATTGTTGTTTATTCTAACATGACCTCCTTCTTTTGCTTTGTTAACAAACGAGCGAGTTATCCATTTGGTATAATCTCATTAGCACATGCGCCTGTGAATGTGACTGGCTTTTCAATTGGCAGCATAAATTGTAACCCGATAGAGGGCGCAGTATTATTCGAGTTACATAAATTGTGAGCGACATTTTCTGCAAGCGTAAATATAAATTACCGTCTTCCAACCAAAGTATACTACCGTATTTGTACTCTTAGACATATCAGAATCGAAATAAATCATGGAAGCCAGAATGTGTTTTGAGGTTTAAAATGGATTGGCTGATATTAGTAAATTTTATCCCTTGCTTCTGGCTCTGGATAAAATACTAATATCTGCCAATCCATGTTAAAACTCACAATACATTCTGGCTTCCATGATTTATTTATTAAACATCAATTTTAGCTATATCATGGCAAGTTACATTTCAACGAGATGATGATAATGTGCGCTTTGTACTAAAATAACACGCAATAGTTTGATTTTATAGTCATTTGTTTGACTTGACCAGACCTTTAATATAAGATCATTGATATATTTTATGGTCTTCAGTTTGACCCAACAGGACCATTGATATAAGAACATTGATATATTTTATAGTCTTTGGTCTGATCCTACCGGACCTATAATATAAGATCATTGATATATATTGTAGTATTCAGTTTGACCCGACCAGACCTTTAATATAAGATCATTGATATATTATTGATAGT
>MJUT01064901.1:866283-888860 GCA_002080005.1 Gigantidas platifrons | reverse complement strand
ATATAAGATCATTGATATATTATTGATAGTCATTGGTTTGCCCCAACCAGACCTTTATTATAAGATCATTGATATATTATTGATAGTCATTGGTTTGCCCCAACCAGACCTTTATTATAAGATCATTGATGTATTTTATAGTCTTTGGTTTGACCCGACCGGACCTTTGATATAAGTTGTAGTCTGCAGTTTGACCCAACCGGACCATTATTATATATTTTCAGGCCAGAAGAAAAGGAAGTATAAAAGGCACCAAAGCAACAGATGACGATGACAAATGATGACCTTGATCTTAGATACTTAATTTATAAAACACTCATTCCTTGTTTTATTTTTACTGATGATGCAATCTTTGTTTTTTATTGCCAATGTTTTTTGTTTCACTGATCAGAGCCAAAAATTAAATGGCAATAATGTCTTCAGCACAAAACCCTGTAATTTTTTTTCCTATATGTATGCTATTTATAGAATTGTTTTGCTGTCAGCCAATCGTAATACTTCTCACTATAGGGCTTTCAATTTACCCGATTTCATTTTGACTAATTATCAGTAGCTGAAATCATTGGTAACAGGTAGGTTTTGAGTTTGGTGCTTCACTGGAAAAAGTTTGTTTCACATTTCATTCTGGTTTTATGCTCAAAAGAGAACAAATATCGGAAATATATTTTTATTAAGTATTATACGGTTGCTGAACTCCATTACTGTACAGAGAATAGAATATTTGACCAGTTCTTACAATAATGATCTTGGTCATAGAATACTTGGTATATAAACACTCATTACTTGTTTTATTATTACCCATGATGCAATAAAAATAACTTTGAAAATAGGTTGTTTATTTTGTGTTAAATTATTTGTCGTCTGCTTCATAGCAACGGTGGCAGCCATGACATTAAACCAACTTGTAAAGAATGTGGAATTTCCAAACTTTTTTTTACAGTAAAGCACTGGACTTAAAACTCACTTATTTTGGCCTATCAAATTTTTCTAACTCGCATCCACATGTTTGCCCAATCATTTATTGTATGTTTGTTTATTATGTAAATCAACAGAAAGGGAAACTAAGAATGAATTATCTCCCTTGTATTTGTTGTATCGAGTTAAATGTTTCACAATCACCACATAACATTTCAAATTCCCAACTTAAAAAATGACATGATAAAAACTGATGGAACAACTCCTCCGTGTTATTTCACCATTGATTGTCGTTCTCCTTTCCACAAATTATTTCATCTGGGAACAATGCTTTAAATGGTAGTTACTGGTAAATAAGATCCTGAAGATTTCTTAATACTTATGGTATAGGTATAACTAAAATACATTGTTATAGTTGTTAAAGGGAGATAACTTGTTTACCAAGGGAGATAACCCAGTGATGTTTGGTTAGTGGTTAAACCCTAGTTAACAATCTGTTTAAATCAAGCTTAACTATTCTGTAATAGCATTTAAACCATTTATAATTTGTTTAAGACTGTTTTTTTCGTTATATTTGTATTAGTTTTACTTAGTTTTAAGCATTGAGAGTGTGTATGAGATCACGAACTGCTACTCTGGGAAAATTTGACATCTCATGTTCTCTTCGACATGATTTTTCACTACTCATATATTAAATCATTTTTATAGCATGTGTATGTCTGTGTTAAACTTGATGATGTTTTTGAGAGTTTTGTTTGATAAGAAATATCAGCTTATTCAACATACAAGTTATACAAGTCTACATCATTGTACTATATTGTCATTATTTTCTCACTGATATTTCAGTTATAACTGCATTCGTTCATTTTTTTTTCCTACAAACAATTTATATTGTTATTGTACAATTGAAATACATGTATAATCATGTTAAAATTCTCAAAATATTTGGAAAGAGCAAGGATTAGATGAAAAAATTGCTTGAATATCAATTTCTGCTGAATAGCAATATTAATACCTGTATATAAAGGTCACTCAATGGAACCTGAATATGTGTCCTTTATGAGCAGTTGCTCTTTATATACAGGTTAAAATTATATGCACTATTCATAAATGGGAAAATGAGGCTGCCCTTTATTGACAGTGATTTGTTATCTAGAGGTGCCCTTTATGTTTTGTGAATATTGTTATCTTTACAGCATGAGACTTTGATATTTAAGTAATTCTACCTGTAAAATATATCCTTAAAGTATACAAGTCTCCTACAGCTTTCTATTATATATGGTTGTACCTGTGCTAAAAATAGAATTAACAATTGAATTAGGTTGTGACATGAAATTCTTTGTAGAAAAAGTTATCATCAAAATTCCAACTTTTTATTCGACAATGCATTTCACCGAAAATGAATTGCCATACATCAGTACATCATATTTTACCAATAAATATTGACCAGTGCCAATGATGATTGTCAATTCAGTTTTCAGTGAACCAAGACAATTTTTGATAGTAGCTGATGGACATCTAGGTCCTGAGTCCTCCCCCCCCCCCATTTTTTTGAATCAGCAGTTTTCATTGCAGCATTGTCTGAATACCCAATACCCCCATATTTTTACTAGTATTACATGATTATCTCCCCTTATTAAGTATTACATGATTATCTCCCCCTTATTAAGTATTATATGATTGTCTAATGTCGAACTGTGTCAATATTTCTTCATTAACTGACATATTTTATTTAATGAACGCTGTAACAACAGTCTGTCTTAATTTTTTCCCACCTACTTGCCCAAAAGCCAAATTTAGAAGAAAAAAAATGTATTTATTCAAACAAATTCTTTCATAATTTTTCACTTGTTTTACTTGTCCCGGCCTTCAGGCGAGTGGGAGCAAAGACTGTAACATTTCACTTTTTTTTATATTTATGCAAATCAGATTGGTATGTTTTAGAGTAACCTGAGATACGTAAAAAATATACAATTTGTTTACAAACTTAAGGACCGGGTGGCTCAATGAGTTATGTAGTTGGATTGCCTAACAACTCGTACAAGCCTATCATGGCATTGGTTCGCACCAGGCTTTGTAAATTACAAAAAAGGGTGCGCTCGACTCGCAGCCAAAAGTGATAAAGTTTACCAGTTACTTTCCCATGGTCGGTGGTTCTCCTCCGGGTACTCGGGCTTCTTCCACCAATAAAACTGGTCGC
This sequence comes from Gigantidas platifrons, assembly GCA_002080005.1. Classification (NCBI taxonomy): domain Eukaryota; kingdom Metazoa; phylum Mollusca; class Bivalvia; order Mytilida; family Modiolidae; genus Gigantidas; species Gigantidas platifrons. The sequence goes on along the minus strand of MJUT01064901.1, from coordinate 885,745 downwards.
AATGATATAGCTGAAATATTGTTGAAAATGGCGTTAAACACGCTAGGAAAATAGAATAGGATACAAACTTAACAAATATGAATGAAGAACTGCTCAGATTTTTATTTTGTTTCATCTTGTTGGGCTGGTCCCTAATTTTTGCTCACTTATTATTTTCTCATTGCGTTGAAGACTACAGACATTTCTAATTACAAATTAAAGAAGTAATCTGACAAATACTGTCATCATTGTGCTCGACATCACAATTTCTAATTTCTTTATTCAAGACCAATTAAAAAGAAGTCCTCAATTTTATTTTTTTTGTACTAAATTTTAATTTTACAGTGTTTTAAGATGTATCAATATTCCATACAATATTTACAAACATAACTAGACACTCATTAATCTACACACAGTTTATGAAGTAATTTCTAAATTAAATAAATGTATATACAATTAAATGAAATTTACACCATTAATTCTTAATATTAAAGATTCTACTAGTAATTTAATATTTAATAACTTTGAGGGGAAAACACAGGTAACCAATTTTATGTTATTTTTTTCGTGGAATGGATCCACATGCCTAGTGTACACCTTACATGTAAAAATAATTTTTCAATAAGAAAATCACAGTTTAAATAATTTATTTTTTTCACATACAATCATAGAAAATTTCATTTGGATTGAACCTCTTTTAAAAGGTCACCTGTTTTAAAACACCACTTCTTCGTCCCAAGGGTGACCTCTTAATACTGGTTTGATCTTATATATTTTAGAATAGTAAAACATTCATTAAAATGTGTATTAAAGTTGCAATTTTAAAATGAAGGCAGACAAATTGTGCAGAAGAATTCTTTAATGAAGCTTTGTAAAGCTGATAAAGTATTACACTATAGTGCTAAAACTGTATTTTATGAAATGTATTATTTGTTCTAGTAGATAAATAGCTAATGACATTTTAGATAAATATCCAATGCCATTCCCTATAACAATTCTTACTATTGCTCAATGATAAACAACATTTGTATAGTTACAATGAAACATCTAAGCCAGTCATATATTTTCTTGTTTTGATTTCAACATTTGTTTCTGAGTTAAGGCCCCTTGTTCAGCCTTCTGTAGCTCATGCCATAGGACAAAAAGTGACATATCTTTCACAATAGAGACATCATTTTTATATATTTTATAAGATAGTTGAGTATACAGTACAACTGTACATAATAAATATTTAGTTCATATTTCATAAAATACAGTTTGATTTGATTTTGCATAATACAGCATTTATTTATTTAATTGTTAGATTTTGATACAGAAGTAACAGATAGTTATACTACATATATTTATTAGCTACAATTATGTGATACCCCCGGTTTGATTTAAACAAACAAAAATTCTATAGATAACAGTGTCTTTAACTAATAAAGACACGATGTAAGGTGAGTATATTATGTGATACCCCCCTCCCCCTTGTTTGATTTAAGCAAAAAATCTTCTATAGATAACAGTGTCTTTAGCTAATAAAGACATGATGTAAGCTGAGTATATGATGTTCTTATAAATCTATTTTTTCTTTCTTATTGGATGAGCAGATTTAGTTATTAAGTGGTATTTTGACATTATGGAAACTACATGTGTATACTGCATTCTGGGACTTTGAAACACTAAAACATTGTCATTGGTTCAGAATGCTGTAAACAATGAGGCATTGACCAATGGCTGAGTGTGATTGTTAAAGTACATTTCCAGTGAAACTTAGATTGAGATGAACGCAGACTACCTAAATCAAAAGAAATGGTGAATTTAATTGTTTGTGGATGAACTTTGACCTTGAAATGACTAAAGAAAAATTATACATGTATTAATAACAATTTCACAGTACATTGTACATGTATTAGACATTTTTCTTATTGGCACAATCAATGGCATTATTTTCTGGGTGGACCGAATTAACAACACGTTCATTTCGCTGTCAGGATTGAATTAATTCTTTGTTAGTAAAGTGTGTTCACATCATTAAATACAGTTGTCATCATGTAATTTATTTTTAACATAAGTTGACAAAACCACTTGTTTTTGTTTGTGAAAGATGAATATGTTTTTGGAGGCATGCTGATTTGAGCTTAGACTGTTCATTTCAGACATTGCCAACAAAGAATTTTCAGACTTGATTTTGACAGGATGTATCCATTCATAGCTCCATAAGAAATGTGCTGATAAGAATTGACAATTTTACTATTTATTATTTTGTATATTCTCAATCATGTTGAAAAGTTGATGTCTAGAAGTAAATACATAATGCCATGTCATATGTTTTGTTTTTTTATGCAGCATTTCAGAGCTTATGGAAAATTACTTTTTAGCTCACCTTGCCAAAGGCAATGTGAGCTTTTGCCATCACTTGGCGTCCGTCGTCCGTTAACTTTTCACATTTTAATCTTCTCCTCTGAAACCCCTCAGCCAAATGAACTGAAACTTGGTATGAAGTATCTATGGAAGGTCCTTTATAAAGATTGCTCATTTTGTCCCGATCCATTAACAAACATGGCCGCCACAGGCAATTCTTGTTTCTGATTGGCCGATTTTTTTAAATCTTCTCCTCTGAAACCGCATGGCCAAATGAACCCAACTTGGTAGGAAGCATCTATGGAAGGTCCTCTATAAAGATTGCTCATTTCGTCCCGATCTGATAACAAACATGGCCACCACAGGCCATTCTTGTTTCGAATTCGTTGATTTCTAAAAAAAATCTTCTCATCTGAAACCGCCTGGCCAAATGAATCGAAACCTTGATAGGAAGCATCCTTGGAAGGTCCTCTATAAACATTGCTCATTTAGTTCCAACCCGTTAACAAACATGGCCGCCACAGACAATTCTTATTTCTGATTGGTTGATTTCTAAAAAAAATCATCTCGAAAACAGCTTTGCCAAATGAATCTAAGCTTGGTAGGAAGCATCATTGGAAGGTCCTCTATAACGATTGCTCAGTTAGTTCCGATCCGTTGGCAAACATGGCCGCCATAGACAATTCTTGTTTCTGATTGGCTGATTTTTTTAAAATCTTCTCCTCTGAAACCGCTTGGCCAAATGAACCAAAACTTGGTAGGAAGCATCTATGTCAGGTAGAGGATAAATAAATAAATAAATAAAGATTGCTCATTTCGTTCCGATCTGTTAACAAACATGGCCACCACAGGCAATTCTTGTTTCTGATTGGTGGATTTCTAAAAAATCTTCTCCTCTCAAACCGCCTGGCCAAATGAACCAAAACTTGGTAGGAAGCATCTATATCAGGTCCTCTATAGAGATTACTCATTTCGTCCTGATCTGTTAACAAACATGGCAGCCACAGGCAATCCTTGTTTCTGATTAGTGGATTTCTAAAAAAATCTTCTCCTCTGTAACCGCTTGGCCAAATGAATCAAAATTTGGTAGGAAGCCTCCATGGAAGGTCCTCTATAAACTTTACTAATTTATTTCTGATCCGTTAACAAATGTGGCCACCACAGGCCATTCTTGTATCTGATTGGTTGATTTCTAAAAAAAAATCGTCTCCTCTGAAATCGCTTGGTCAAATGAATCGAAACTTGGTAGGAAGCATCCTTGGAAGGTCCTCTATAAATAGTGCTAATTTAGTTCAAATCCGTTAACAAACATGGCTACCACAGGCAATTCTTGTTTCTGATTGGTTGATTTCTAAAATATCTTCTTTGAAACAGCTTTGACAAATAAATAAAAACTTGGTAGGAAGCATCCTTGGAAGGTCATCTATAAAGATTGTGCATTTAGTTCTCATCCGTTAATAAACATGGCAGCCACAGGCCATTCTTGTTTCTGATTGGTCGATTTCTAAAAATCTTCTTCTCTGTAACTGCTTAGCCAAATGAATAAAAACTTGTATCCTTGGAAGGTCATCTATAAAGATTGCGCATTTAATTCCCATCCGTTAATAAACATGGCAGCCACAGGCCATTCTTGTTTCTGATTAGTCGATTTCTAAAAATCTTCTCTGTAACTGCTTAGCCAAATGAACCGAAACTTGGAGGATGCACCTATGGAAGGCTCTGTATTAAGTTTCCTCAAAGCAGAATGAAAGGTGAGCGACACAGGCTCAGCCCACTGAGCCTATAGTTTCCCTCAACTTGCACAAAGGTTCATGTGAAGTATTGCCATCACTCTTTGTTCAATAGCTTCCTTGTTAGCAACAGACCTCTATCAAGGAAGTCATGGTAGAAACCACATCCTTTGAACTATATAGATTCTCCAGAGGGGCCGTCGTGATCCTATGGTAGTTGGATTTACAACTATCAGGACAAACAGTACATATCACCACTGAAGCTGTGAGTTCGAACCCCGTTTGATACAACATTATGTGATAAAGTTTCTCAGTGACTTGCGACAGGTCAGTGGTTTTCTCTGTATACTCTGGTTTCCTTCACCAATAAATCTTGCCGCCACGATATAACCAAGTGGTATTAAACCCCATACCCTCCCCCCCCACAAACACAAACATGCAGGTGCTGCTGGAATGTTGCTACAAATGTATCACAATGGCACATTTAAATAAGCTATTGGGGGTAATATTTTGTTCTTAATGCCTTCACTGCCAATTTCTAGGTGTAGTCAAGGTTATGAAGTAGACCTATCTGTATCTGTGGTGTCCTTTATTTCAGGTTTAATAAAAAATATAGATGCATTCAACAGTCATGAAAATTTGAACCCCATCTGTGGTGTAATGGTTAGTGTTCTCGTCGGGTGCTCGCGGTAGATCTTGGGTTTGAGTACTGATTGAGTCAAACCAAAGACTGAAATTGGTATTTGTTAAGGGGAAAGATCAAAGACTGGTTAGCTCGAAATCGGGGTAATGTGTCCGAATGGGCCGACATGTCTATCCACAGACTTGTTTCAGGGATCTAGCACTCGAAAATCCAACTAAGCGTGTTCGTCTAGTACAAAGCGGACTGTATTATCTCATTGAAAATTAACTTGTTCTCCCCAAAATATGGCTGAAAATTGCTGAGTTGGCGTGAAACAACAATCACTCACTCAAATAGAATTATTTGATGAAGGGGTGTCATCTCATATAAAGAAACCTAAAATTAAAGGACCTTTCATTTTCTTGAGAAGCCCCTGCATTTAGAACATAGTAAAGTACTCTCGACAATATAATTTTGCCATACTTAATCATTAAGACCATGGATTTTCCCCATTGTTCCCCAAGGCAAAATTCTATTGTCTTGATTACTTCATAATGTTCTAAGTTTGTAAGAACATGATAATCCCTGTCTTCATGATAAATACTCGCTTCGTTCGTACTTATTCATGAAGACAGGGATTATCATGTTCTTACATATACTAAGAAAAGGGCCAAAGTTAGTACACCTATATGAATGTCAACCGTTGAAAGGCATGTCCACCAAATATAACAAATATGTTGTAAATCAAAACTCAAGCATTTTGATGGGATTAAGTTTCAGAGAAGTTTTTATTTAAAATCAGAGTTTTATTATTGTAATATTTGTCCCTTCCTATAACAAGATGTTTGTACCTATGTTTGACATCTTTTTATAATCTGTCTTTTGGTTTGGATTTGGATTTATTGTGTTTAACGCCACTTTCAGCAATATTTCAGCTATATCATGGAGACCCGTTTTAGCGGTGGAAGATGCCGGAGAGAACCACCGACCATGAGCAAACAACTGGTAACTTTATTACTTGCGGCTGCGAGTCCAGTGCACCCTTTTTGTAATTTACAAAGCCAGGCTCGAACCCATGCCGTATTGATGATAGGCTTTTATGAGTTGTTAGGTAATCTATCTACCTAACTCATTGAGCCACCTGTCTGTTGATTTGGAGCAAGGAATAGTTGTGTAAAGGGTAGATATCTCGAGGTGTATATGTTAGTATTAAATTTTATCAATAGTCATCTCCACTACATTGTATATGTAATCATATTTTAAGATGATTTGATTTTGATTTTTGGTGTTTAACGCCACTTTCAACAATATTTCAGCTATATAATGGCGACCAGTTTTAGTGGTGGGGGAAGCCGGAGTACCTGGAGAGAACCACCGACCATGGGCAAGCAACTGGTAAACGGATGTGAGTCGAGTACACCCTTTTTGTCATTTACAAAGCCGGGCGCGAACCCACGCTGTATTGGTGATAGGCTTGTATGAGTTGTTAGATCCAACGACCTAACTCATTGAGCTACACGGGCCCCAATATATTTTAAGATAATTACTCATAATGCATCAATAAAAAAGCTTATCAATGTATGTGTTAAAATTTGTACTTGAAATACGATGCATATTAAAATTCCAGTGGATTTCCATAGAATTATTATTGAACGTGATCCTTTAATCTAGTTATTTATTTTTAATAAAACTGAGTTCCTAAGGTAAATTTGAATGACTATGTATTGTGTGGAGAATTAATTACACAAGAAGTACATACAGACAACGGACATTATATTACACAATAAACTCATATTTCTCAAATAGTTGTAAAAATGTAAGAATTTAATTACAAAAAGGTGATTTATCACCTGTAATTATCACCTGTGTGTGTATTGATAAATATGTACACCTGCAAAGCTTCTGGACTTTGTGGGGGAATTATCAATTATAGTTCTTCTTGCCTATGTATTGTTAGTTTAGAAAATCGAACTGATAATTATATATATTCAATTAAATTACTATATTGCTATAACTGAGATATCCCCTCGGCTTGTCTACATTGTTAGGTCGTATATTGGTTTATACACGTGTCCTATATAAAAAAAAATCACTGCTGCTCTGCTGGCATCGTCTTGGAATCTACAAGAAAAGTTTGAAGATAGCAAAGGGGTAATCAAAACTGTAAATCCAAGGACAGACATTGCAGTGGTCAGAAGAAAAAAAGCCAAATGGATAAGTAATACCCTACTATATACTACAAAGTAAACTAATTACAGTGGAATCTGTCTAATCCGACACACAAAGGGACTAGGCAAATCTGTCGGATTGTGCAGGATGTCGGAATACCCAGGTTTTATTTTAGTAAACAGAAATACTTTGGGAACATAAATTTTTGTCGGATGTCACATGATGTCAGAAAACTCAAGTGTCGGATTGCACAAGTTCCACTGTATATAAAACACGAACCCCACTGAAAACCAGGGGTGAACTCACGTGCTCCGGAATGGTCAGCAGCCGTCGTGTTATTGTTATACGACACGAACATCATATGATATAGAAATCATGTTGGACACCAGTAGACGTAAATAAATACATATAACATAAATAAAACATGAACCACCTACAAAAGAAATGGGAATCGGGACTAATTGAGCATTGGTTTTTTTTTGTCTTTTTTCTTTTTTTTTTTTTGTCGCAGAAATCGTAGAGAACATCACAACAAGGAACCAAAGAGACGAAGACATGCAATTTGACAACATGAACAACACGAACCTCACTAAAAATGTAAACGATCGGGGGCGAACTTAAATGCATCGGGAGGATAAGCAGTTTCTGCTCCACATGTAGCACCCCTAAGATTCAAATGGTCGATCCCTATAATATCTTGAAATATTCCAATAATACCAGTAAATTTATTTGTAAAACATCCCCTTACCTAGTTGTTAAATATTCTACTCAATCAGGTCAAGAGGTCAATACATAATTAAAATATAATTAAATTTTTACAATAAGAAAAAAACACATAAAATCATGGAGGTTTTCATCAATCAATTCTAGATGGTGCACTATGAAGTACTATAAAAAGTAAGTGACGCGAAAGTCAAGTATCATGTAACTTTTAAATGCAAATACAAATTAGAAAGTTTGAATTTAAATTCTGAATAAAAGATAAATAAATAAGAAATAATATTATGTACTGATGTGACTCCTAAATTCTGCAAAAACCAATTATGATTTTTGTTGGACTTGAGCTCAGATTTCTGTTAGCAGCCTGTTGATCAAAGAGTTTTATTTATACACAATTTAGATTACAGTTTTTATATCTCGCTTTACATTTTATTTAAATCACCATTTTCACTAATCCGTGCTTTTTTTTATTTTATATATATAATTGTTTAATCTCATTCCATGGACCGCACATGAAGATTAGAATGAAACAATTTATGTGTCTAACATATATACACATCACAAAATAATATTAAATTCAAAAAGTCATTTAAATATCACATTTTTATCTGGTGACACTAATTTACTGGCAATAAAAAAGACAACATTTCACACTTATGTCCACATTATAGACCAAATATAGATAAATATCAAATAAAGTTTACTGTAGCTGTATTATATAGTGATATGTATGCTGATAAAATATATCATCAAATTTTACAATGCAGTCTCCCATTATCAAATGGGATTTCAGAATGTTTACAGTGCACTCTCCCATTTGTCACAGGTAATATCTGTATTGCATTCCATATGAAATACGCTAATATTACAGTCTCCGCGAACGTAGAAGAAACCTTTATTGTCGATACAATGTTTTCTGATAAATGCAGACTTTGGAGTGTCAGTAGTATCATTACTTTTATAAAGCTTACTAGAACTCTTGTCTCGGTGGACGAAATAGCTACTAAGTATGTCTTCAGGTAGCCCAGCAGCAAAGAGGAGGAATGTTCCCATGAGGATGACAACTTAAATGATTTTTCTCCTGTGGGGACTATTTCCATGTCGAAGCACCCAATGCCTCCACTGTTTATTCCCTAGGGTATCTGAAGTGGAAGATTGCTCCTCAGCTCCTAAGGAGCAATTAAAGGACTCGAGTGTTTTCTATTAATAAATTAAAAAGAGAAGTCCTTTTTGCCTATTCACTCGGATCAAAGAAGACATCACCAGCCATCGATGATTATTGTGGCATATCTTTGGATAAACGGTATTCTGTCAAGCCCTTGTCGAATCATGCTGCTGCTGCTTCTTAATGTATTGCTCATTAACTATATCACCGATAGGCAGCCATCTATCAGTAGGTTCTAGTTTCGGTCCAACTTTCATTACAAGGAGATGTAAATCCAAGGATATTGTAATCCATGATTATTCTACTGTTAATACGGCTCCTACTTGTGACAGGTCTTCTTCATCCTTATTAGCAGGACAACCTTTTGATAGTCTTCGGATGTCTCAATTCATTTAGACTGAGGAAAGAATTCAGAGAGCATTCTCCATTTATGCATCCTACCTTCCTCAAGACAAAGGGACAACGATCGAGTTGAATGAAGTAGTCATTTGCTTCAAAGAGATCAATCTCTCTTTGGGCCTCTCAGCTACTGTTGATAAGAGTACTCGTGTGAAGCACATGTGGAAAACACTTGCACGACCGCATCATTTCACTAAGAGAAGTATATAAATGGAAAGTTCACAATGGGAAAATTAAAATCATCATGACCGCACCATTTCACTAAGAGAGGTATATAAATGGAAAGTTCACAATGGGAAAATTGAAATCATCATGACCGCATTATTTCAATAAGAGGGGCCCATAAAACTAGTCTAACCCCTCCACTTTCTATTGAAGTGCCTGTACCAAACCAGGAACGTGCGTGATCATGTTTTTATGTGCTAGCCTAAGGATATATAATATTTTGCCTCCTTCTAATATTTTTATGTTGGATTTTGGAAATATTCCAACAGTGGTATATTTTGTTTTTAATTGTATTGCTAATTTGACTCTTTCTTGAGAAATCAAAAGGAAATCAGTTGTATCCTGCTTCTTCTTTGAGAAGAAATTCTACTTCTTTACTCTCACCTTGAGTAACTTATTTTAAAAGGTCACATATATTCATGTCTTGAAACGTGATAGCAGGTGGCTTCAATGTACACAGAATGGGAATCACACCAGTCTTTGTTTGAAACAATTTATCAACGATGGGAAAGTAAACATTTATGGACCTAACCTACCCTTTTAATGAAATGATGCGGTCATGCAAACGCTTAGCATGGATCATTTTATTTATTTTGTCCCATAAATATAAAGATAATTCCAAATTAATCTCTTCTTTTTTGTACGGTGGCTGATTAAGGCCATGCGATAAATTTTTGTTTATATTTTGTTCCCTCAATATAATATTTTGTTCCCACAACATGCTATTTTGTTTCCACAATATATCATTATTAATACTAATTAATTATCCCTCTCAAGAGAGGCCACCCATCTTATAAGGCCAGATTTCAAATGCACTGAGATGGGTGGCCTCTCTTGAGGGGTATAATTAATTAGTATTTTACTATCTACCTCATAAGATGAGTGGCCTCTCTTGAGGGGTATAATTAATTAGTATTTTACTATCTACCTCATAAGATGGGTGGCCTCTCTTGAGGGGTATAATTAATTAGTATTTTACTATCTGACCTCATAAGATGGGTGGCCTCTCTTGAGGGGTATAATTAATTAGTATTTTACTATCTACCTCATAAGATGAGTGGCCTCTCTTGAGGGGTATAATTAATTAGTATTTTACTATCTACCCCATAAGATGAGTGGCCTCTCTTGAGGGGTATAATTAATTAGTATTTTACTATCTACCTCATAAGATGAGTGGCCTCTCTTGAGGGGTATAATTAATTAGTATTTTACTATCTGACCTCACAAGATGAGTGGCCTCTCTTGAGGGGTATAATTAATTAGTATTTTACTATTGAGTGGCCTCTCTTGAGGGGTATAATTAATTAGTATTTTACTATCTACCTCATAAGATGAGTGGCCTCTCTTGAGGGGTATCATTAATTAGTATTTTACTATCTGACCTCATAAGATGAGTGGCCTCTCTTGAGGGGTATAATTAATTAGTATTTTACTATCTGACCTCATAAGATGAGTGGCCTCTCTTGAGGGGTATAATTAATTAGTATTTTACTATCTGACCTCATAAGCTGGGTGGTTTCTCTTGAGGGGGATAATTAAATTGTATTATTAATATATTGAGGGAACGATATGATATGTTGTGGGAACAATATGATATGTTGTGGGAACAAGATATTATATTGAGGGAACAAAATTAAAAACAATTCTCGCATGGCCTTAATCAACCACCGTATTTTAGCCACCCCCCTCCCTTTTTTCCCCATACAAAAACCCCAAAAAATAAACGGTAGTACAAATCTGTGCTTGAAAATAATTGACAATCTATGTTTTTTTTATTCTGATTTTTGTTACCAGATACAAAAAAATAATCAAAATAATAAAACTTGATTTCTAGACAAAAGTTAATGAAATAAAAAAGGACTTTTGAGTGACACAAATAGAAAAACCGCATTTATTCAATTTATTTGTTTGAAGTCTATCTATTAGTATAATATGTATTTATAAAGGACTTGTAATTCGTATGTCTGAAAAGATAAAAGTAGAAAAACTCATTAAGTTCTCTTTGAACAAAGTTATTGAATTGGAATTGCTTGTTAATTAGTTTTTTTTTTAATTTAGTTTATGTTTGAATCTAGACTTTACACGAAAAAAAAAACATTTGAAATTATTCCCATGTTCCGAATGAGTGGTTACTATAAGCACTTTAATATAGGGAAAATGAGATAAATTTTTGTATGTTTACATTTATTTTACGATCTATAGTATAGACTTCTACAAGATTTGACTAATATAATTACCGATATGCTTCATATACATACAAAAACACGAAGGTTATGCATCATTTCCAGACAAAACGACAAAGGTCGAAAACCTAGTGCAATGTACTACATGTAGGTTGATCTATAACTATGTTTTACCGTAGGAACTTTAGCAACAATGAAAAAAAGACTATTTTGACAAAATTTATAAAAATATATATTTTCACACCCATTTACTAGGCTATTTTTTTTTGACTTTGTGTTTTTCCAATTTCTGTTATAAAATGTGATAATCACAATTATCGTGTACGGAGACAGACGAGTTTTGCCGAACTTGAGAAGATCAAAAGCCACTCGCCTAGCTAGGGACACTAACTTTAACCAATATTTACAATGTTTCTATATATTACTATAATTTAACCAAGAATACTACAAATCAACAAATCAAGGGGAAATAAAGATGAATTAATAATAAAATTGTTTGACAATGCACAAAAAACGGCAAATGCTGCATACTAAAAACGGCACTACAATCTGGAATTTACAGAAAGCAAAACACAGGGACAAAACTGAACATAAGCATTTCATCTTTACATTAACACCCTACAAAAAATTTAACATTTAATAAAAACAGTTTTAATGACCATGAACATTTTGCTATTATCTCGTTAAATGGTGCTGTCATTAATTAACTGGTTTCATGTGTTGAAAGGCACAAGGTCAGGCAAGGAATGTGCCTGTGTCGGGGATAGCTTATAATCTTAAACACAGAATTCAGCCAGCTTTGAATTCATAATCTAGAAGAAATGCGAGATATTTTTGGTGGACGGTCTTTGTTGCTCATTTTAGTTTTCTGTGTTGTGTTTTTGTGTTTGTTTGCTTGATGACAGTAACGAGTGAGTGAGTGAGTGGTTGTTGAACGCAAATTCAGCAATTTTTCATCTATACTATGGCGAGAACAAGTTAATTTTCGATGAGATGATGATGATGAGGTCCTATTTGTTCAAGACCAACACGCTGAGATGGATTGTTAAAGTGCTAGCTCACTAAAACAACAGTTATAATAATGATCTCCATGTTGCAGATAGGAGATTCCCTTTTCGATGGGGTGTCAGGTTTATACGGAAAAGCATGACTACGGACCAAAAGCGGGCAACGTGTTCCGATTCCTACACGTTTAAGACCTCTTTTACAGATTTCGAAAAAAGTAGCCGCCACAAAAGACAATATTCCCCTACCTAACTCCCCATACATTTTCAGTGGTAGTCAAAAATCGTAGCACTAGTCGTCACACTCCTCCCCCATTTCTGTACCCTTCTTTTCTATTTAGATGTTGATGAACTTGTTCTTGCCCTGAATATTGTTGAATACTGTTCTCTGGACTTTACTCAGTTTTCTATCAATCAATCATCTATACTACCGTGAGTAAATGTACAAAGTTTTTTTTCTAGCCACACCTTCTCTGAACTGTCAATCAAGAAAAAAAAAAGAAAATATACTGAAAACACATACTAGCATGTGCATCGTACTTGATAAATCCCCATTTTGGTTGTTGTCAGTCGTATATTAATTTAATTAACAGCAAAATAATTAGATTCCAGACGCTCTTCAATTGGGTTCGCACAATAGCGGTTTCCTCCCAGTCTGAAAACAGAAGGACTATCGCAAAGACATAAACGCTTATACTGTTGTACCCTTAAATGGTAAAAAAGAAAATACTAACAAAGTGAACGCAATCTCTTAAATCAAAGGGAACAACCCGCCCGGGGACTTTAAAATGCGTTATGTTAAGTGCATAATTAATTGTTATGTTTATTTTAACTCTAGTTACGTATAAAACCATGGTGGATATTTTCTTCATAATCGCTTTATCTAATGATCCTTAAAACTTGCACTTGTGATCTTTTACTCTTTAACACCTTGTGTAGTGTATTCATAGTTGTCAAGAGGTCAAGTTATTACTAATTAAGGAAGGGTTTTATACTTTATATAACACCTATTTAATCCATTTGAAAAACAAAATCCTTAGCCGATTTACCACTGTGTGGGTTTTATGTAAAAATGGACGATTTATTATGGATTAAAAATTAGGTAACATTTTTTTGAGAATCTAGTAAAAAATAACAACCACAAATATTTATTGTAAAACGCTTTGTTACCCATGTAGGTAGCACACGGGTTTATGCCACCGTGCGTACAGCGTGATTATTGTATCGAATCGGAGACTCTTTAAATCCTGAATCACATCAATCACCAGGACTTTAAATGTAGCCGGTTTGTAGGTAAAGTCGTGTTGTATGTGTAGTGATTGTAAAATGCAACAAAATGATCTGTAACCTACGGAGGAAATTGGCGTTCTTTTTTCTTCTAATATTCTCCACAAATGGTAGAATTTTTAACAACGAAAATAAATTTGGGAAAAACTTTATTAACGTTATAATAAAGAATGAATTTAGAGAATTAAGGATAGCATTTAAAGGAATTCTAGTTATGGAAACATCAGCATTTCAAAATTCATCATACGAAATGCACTTTCGTCAAATATCAAACGGAAGAGATTTAATTCAACTTATTTTCCAAAATGGATTAGTGAAAGATTGTGAATTTTCAAGGGAACCAAAGCAAATTCTGGATTTTGTGGAGAAATTTTCATTGGCTGATGATATATTTAAAGACACAGACAATGGAAATGTTTTTTATTTATATAGAACCGGTGACATTAGTAACGGAATTACTGCAATCAACCATTTTCACCATAGAAAAGATTTAAAAGATTTTCGAGATTTCGTTAAAATTAAAAGTGCTAAAAAAATGTGCAATAAACTGGTAGAGAAATCTTTAGAAGTATCTGACAAATTCAACAATTTTCAATATATTCGCATAAAAAATGGAAAACCGAAAAGGAAAAAACACGGAAAGAAGAATGGCGGGAAGCATAATAAAAACAGAAAATGGCCACCTCACGTAACTGAAGGTGGAATAAGGAGCATAGATGATAGTTCGTCAATTGAACACCATCTTCGTAAACGATCTACTGTCAACCGATTTTTAATGTTTCCCGGTACAAAATGGTGCGGACGTGGTCAAACTGCTCTCCATTATCACGACATTGGTGAAGATCGTGAAGCTGACGTCTGCTGTAGAGATCATGACTGTTGTCCAGATCTGATTCCAAGTTTTACCACCAGATTTAACATCTTTAACTTCCGTTTCCATGCCATCCTACACTGTGATTGTGATAATAAGTAAGTATGTAATCATAGGAGTAATATTTGTCTTATTTTTTGTTTTGTTTTTGTTAGTTTTTATTTCGTGTGATAGTTTTTGGTTTGGTTCTGTTTTGTTTGTTGGGAGTGTTTAAACTACAATCGTTTCCATGATGTTCTTCAAAGATGTTTATAGTTAGGGGTAGAGTAATGGTGGTTAATGCCACTTCCAACAATATTTCAGTGATAATCGTTGCGGTCAGTGTTGTATTTGTGAACGAAACCGGAGGACCCGGAGAAAACCACCGATCTGCCGCAAGTCACTGACAAGCTTCACATTATGTTGAGTACACCTCGCCTGAGCGGGATTCCTACTCACAACTCATGTACCAAAAGATCACGACCACGACGGACCTTGTTTATATTTAGAGCGGTAATAATGTGCACACTTAATACAAATGTATTGTTGTGGTTTTGTTGTGAGTTTGTTATTTATTTGTTTTGCGGTGCTGTGATTTGTATCGGTTGTGTATATGTGAGTTGAAGGAGGGAGGAGGGGGTAAGCTAAAGTGTTCCTCAAACATGTTTATAATTAAAGGGGTAATAATGCACACACTTAATGCATATGTATTGTTGTTGTCTCATTTTGAGTTTTTTGTTTGATTGTTTTGTATGTTTTTGGGGAATTCAGGATTTTTTTGTGGGGAGGTTTAAGCTATATAGTATCCATGCTGTTCTTCAAACATGTTTATAATTAAAGGGGTAATAATGCACACACTTAATGCATATGTATTGTTGTTGTCTCATTTTGAGTTTTTTGTTTGATTGTTTTATTTTGTTTTGTATGTTTTTGGGGAATTTAGGATTCTTTTGTGGGGAGGTTTCAGCTATAGTATCCATGCTGTTCTTCAAACATGTTTATAATTAAAGGGGTAAAATGTGTACACTAAATGCAAATGTATTGTTGTTCTTGTTTTCCTTTGCTTTGGTTTTGTGGATGGCGTTTAAACTAACGTTTCTATACTGTGCTGTAGATATGATTTTCTCCCATTATTTCGGCGTTTTAACCCCGCTGAACCAGTGGTGGAAAAATCTGTAATCCTCGTGCCTTTCCCCGTATTAATTTCAAACGCATTAATTTCAAATTTTGAAATAAAGTTCGTGTTAAATAATGGGAGAAACAAATTCTCCTTCCGTTACCCATGTGGGTTACGATATTTCTCCACTCTCGAGAGTTAAATTAAAAATTTTAACCACTTGCCTGACGGCTTATGGTTAAAATTTTTAATTTAACTCTCTTGAGTGGAGAAATATCGTAACCCAAGGGCAACTGAAGGAGAATCTATATATAATTTGATAGGTAATAATGTGCATACTTAATGGAAATGCATTTTTTTCTTGTTAATATTTGGGGTGGGGATGGTGGAGGTAATTTGTTTTATCATGCAAGGTTCTATTTGAGCAATTAATCTGCGTCAACTGTATATTTTTAGTGATACAAATATAACTGTGTTATTGGTCAATTATGACAATAAAATAACGATTTTAAAGTATTAGTTACTTTATGGTTACAATATACTGTCAGCTGGAACATCGCAATGTCGGACTAACGGACTGTCGGACTAACGCACTGTCGAATTAAAGGGTCGTCGGATTAGAGCTACACACTCGTTAATGTCACGATTGATTTGTATATGGAAATATTTAACTGATGACCATCCAGGTGACTACCCCGACTCGCCCAAAACTATAAGAATTCCCACCAATTTCTTTTCGAAGGACATTAACATCTAAAGATATATTTGACGTTTTGGTCATCAAAATGAATAAATATTTGTATATGTTCAAGAATACATTCAAGACTGGGGGAGATATTTTTCTGATTCTCTGAATTCTAATGCAAATATTAAAACTATTCAACTGTTTGGCCGACCGTTACATTTATATGTACTTCATACTTTAATTTCTTTTTTTTATTCTCCATTTATAAGTACATTATTCATTTTACTAAATAACACAACAGCAACAATTTGTCAATGTTGATAGTACGTTAATATCAAAGTGCTTCTTAACAAAATTAACAAGAATTTGTATAAAATACAGATATACTGTCAGCTGTAATTTGTATAAAATACAGATATACTGTCAGCTGTAATTTGTATAAAATACAGATATACTGTCAGCTGTAATTTGTATAAAATACAGATATACTGTCAGCTGTAATTTGTATAAAATACAGATATACTGTCAGCTGTAATTTGTATAAAATACAGATACACTGTCAGCTGTAATTTGTATAAAATACAGATATACTGTCAGCTGTAATTTGTATAAAATACAGATATACTGTCAGCTGTAATTTGCATAGAATACAGATACATTGTCAGCTGTAATTTGTATAAAATACAGATATACTGTCAGCTGTAATTTGTATAGAATACAGATATACTGTCAGCTGTAATTTGTATAAAATACAGATATACTGTCAGCTGTAATTTGTATAAAATACAGATATACTGTCAGCTGTAATTTGTATAAAATACAGATATACTGTCAGCTGTAAATTGTATAAAATACAGATATACTATCAGCTGTAATTTGTATAAAATACCGATATAATGTCAGCTGTATTGCAGTAGCTCAGTACAACACAATTTCTTATTATGTCATGTATACATAATAAATATGATATATTATTTTGTTCATGAGAATATTTTTTGTTGTTGATAATATTACATCATCAGTGCAAATAGGTTATCAAAAGAAGTACAAGTTTTTCATATTTGACTTTGAGTTTTGATATATTCTAGAAATTTCTGCATATTGTTTATGTAAACAAATAAACAAAGTCACACTGTGGCAAGTTCCAGATTTAAAAAAAAAAAATACTATATAAGGGACAGTAAATTTGAGAGCAGTCAGTCTGAAATTTAGGATTTGTATAACAGCTGAAATTTATAACATTGTGTTTTGGATATTTACTTAGTGAAGTCACGTGATTTGAACATTAAACTACTAACATTTTCAATGCCTATATATATAAATATAAAGAATTTATATATAGGCGTTGCCTTTTATCCAATCATATTGCTTACTATTTAAACAATAAATTATTTTTGAATTAAATTTGGTCATAAGAGAAGCACATTCTCATTCTGTTGCCAATGGATTGCGACATTTCTCCTACCTGGATGGTAAAAAATTTCATATTTCACTATCTCGAATAGAGAAATGTCGTAATCCAGCGCAGGTAGGAGAAGGATAATATATATGTCTTGACATAGGACATGCGCAAAAATGGTGCTGGGCTAAACCGGTGAATAGAATCCAAATCGTGGTCATTTAATAAACTAATTTCCGGCAGTCGAATAAATCCTTTCAAAAACCTGCTGCACGACATGTGTAATTGTGACACTGTTTATAATAAAACAAAACATAAAATTATCACAATTACTTGAATAAAGATAGAAAAATAACAAAAATTTTAATTCCATCATCCGGTATATATTAGTAAATGATTCGGGTGATTATCTACATCTCATCTATCTAAATGAGCTTGAAGTAAATTATATAATACTGACACTCAAAAGCCTGCTTCTTACCTTGACCTTCGACCTTCCTATTGAAATCGACAACGAAGGAAGATAAAAACACAACTCTATTAAAACGTGATGACTTCACTTTTCCAGTAGTCAACTTGCCTTTCATATATAATATCCATTTCTCAGATGCCAATGGATCTTTTCCTTTTCACGTAGATTTTTTTTTATATCAAAGACAAGGTATAAATTGACTGACCTGACTGTATATGAGTATCACGACGGGTGTTTTATAAGAAACAGGAATTACTTGCCCTTCTCGAACACCTGGCTTTACCCTTGGTTTTTAGGTGGATCCATGTTGCTCATTGGTTTAGTTTTCTGTGTTGCGTTTTTTTCTTTGGTCTTCGTTCTGTGTCTTGTGTACCGAATGTTGCCTCTGGATTGTCTGTCCTTGATTGTCCCTTCGGATTTCTCTAGCGTTTATCTCTGATATTCATTATAGACCTGAATGGCGCCATGGGTACCATGTACAACAAAACAAAACTATTGTCTTAAGTTCTTTATTAGTCTTAGTTTATTTGTGCTTATTCACAGGCACCAGACACTATATCAATATTAATTCCATACAGTCAGTGACAAGAAAAAAATCATCAATGGAAAAAATTACACATTGACCATTTTTCTTATCATTTCCTTAAGGGAATAGTTTTTTTCATTGATATTTAGTTCTAATCGTTGACTATATGTAATTAATACTGATATAATATATAGTGTCTGTGGTTAATTGTCATTTGTTGTGTTTTGCTGATGATATAATTGTCATTTGTTGTGTTTTGCTGATGATATAATGTCTAGTGTCTGTGGTTAATTGTCATTTGTTGTGTTTTGCTGATGATATAATGTCTAGTGTCTGTGGTTAATTGTCATTTGTTGTGTTTTGCTGATGATGTAATGTCTAGTGTCTGTGGTTAATTGTCATTTGTTGTGTTTTGCTGATGATATAATGTCTAGTGTCTGTGGTTAATTGTCATTTGTTGTGTTTTGCTGATGATATAATGTCTAGTGTCTGTGGTTAATTGTCATTTGTTGTGTTTTGCTGATGATATAATGTCTAGTGTCTGTGGTTAATTGTCATTTGTTGTGTTTTGCTGATGATGTAAT
>MJUT01064901.1:850235-862924 GCA_002080005.1 Gigantidas platifrons | reverse complement strand
GTGGTTAATTGTCATTTGTTGTGTTTTGCTGATGATATAATGTCTAGTGTCTGTGGTTAATTGTCATTTGTTGTGTTTTGCTGATGATATAATGTCTAGTGTCTGTGGTTAATTGTCATTTGTTGTGTTTTGCTGATGATGTAATGTCTAGTGTCTGTGGTTAATTGTCATTTGTTGTGTTTTGCTGATGATATAATGTCTAATGTCTGTGGTTAATTGTCATTTGTTGTGTTGTGTTGATGATGTAATGTCTAGTGTCTGTGGTTAATTGTCATTTGTTGTGTTTTGCTGATGATATAATGTTTTTGTTGATGACGCATGTGAACTTTGTAAATGAGAAAGAGAACAAATGAAATTGTGTAATTAGTGCCACTGGATCAGAATGTAGGAGCGGAAGTTGTGTAATTAGTGCCACTGGGTTAGAATGTAGCAGCGGAAGTTGTGTAATTAGTGCCACTGGATTAGAATGTAGCGGCGGAAGTTGTGTAATTAGTGCCACTGGATTAGGATTTAGCAGCGGAAGTTGTGTAATTAGTGCCACTGGATTAGGATTTAGCAGCGGAAGTTGCGGGACCGTAGTTCTATGTCTGTTTTTTAATCGTGGTCACAAAATATATAAGACCAGAACAGCTTGGATATTTATCTGGTTTTATTTTACTAATTTAAATATTATATTTCTACAAATGTATCTAAATGTTTTTTGTTACCTAGTAATAGAAATGTAATAGGAAAACATAATTCTGGAGTGATAGGAAGAACATTTTATAAATTATCTGGCATTAGTCAATATGGCCAAGTATGCTGGACAGCAACATTAATCTGGACAGACGCTCTGATTGTTGGCACTGTCCAAAATTTAACAATAAAATGAAAACAAAAACCCACTACACTGTCGAAACAGATCCAAAATACATTAGAAAAAATCACAGAAAGAGGCGAAACCGATACCTTAACACACAAATACATGACCAATTACGTTCATGGCTATCTAAAACTTGATGGAAGAAACAGGTTCTTGTTTTGTAAGAAAGGCATGTCTGTTCAATCAATACATATATCATGATTTTGACCAAAAAGATAATTATCTAAGCTGTAAATATGTCCTTAACATCTGAATTCAGCCTGTTTGGAACGATTTAGGTATTTCAAATTTGGAGAGAAAAAAATTCATGAAAAAAAAGAAAAAAAATCATCGTCGGTAATTCACGCTTGATTGCACTAGTTCTTCGTCTTTCAAAAGGGGTGATGGACCTGACAATGACCACTCCTTCAAGATGAGGAACTAATCCGGCAATTTCCCCTCCCTCAAGAGGAGGGTAGGTTCACAATAAGCCAAGTGTAACCGACAATGTCTGCAGTTTTCAACGAGAATTTTTTGATAAAATTAGAGAAAAAAAAATAATCGACTTTTTGTTCCGTGTGAAAAAAAAATATTGCTGGGGGGAAATAAGCCACCATATAAAAGTTAAATGGTCGGTACCTATTTAAATTAGATGTATGTTGTACCTTCTTTAAAACCTGTTTTGCCGATGCGTTAAAGGCACACAGGCTGTCAGAATTGAATTTTTTTGTTTACATTAAAAGTTGCCAATATTCGATGTTTTATACTAATAAAATGTTCTGAACAAAAAGCTAGGTTTAAAAAAATATCTTATAATGTCGTAATTAGTGAAAAGAATTCCAACAAAAAAATAAAGATACAAAACTTCTACCTAGTACTGACCACCTTCAACAAGCTGAACATTATGTCAGAGGGAGCATATTACAATTTTAAAATGGTTAAAACTATTTCCAAATTTCATAAATTAGCATTTGATAGAGGAGACACCAGCCTTGAATGTTTCAACCAAGCCACTCAAACATATGGGCGGTGACAGCCTGTTCTAGTCAGATATTTCAATATTAATAACATGTACTAACAAGTATGTTGAGTTATAATGACCTAGACATCTTAGTTTGAACACGCCCCATTTACTGGCATCAACACTGATTTATTTATACACACTGAACACCTTGTTTGTCAGAATTATTTTTCCAATGTCTATTGAAAGACTATAGTCCTACGATATAAGACTCATTCATTTTTAACATACCGTTACTTTTAACGGATTTTTTTGTGGTTTTTGTTTTTGTTTTGTTTTGTTTTGTTTGTTTGTTTGTTTTTTACAATATCAGACTCATTACGTTTCTAATCATTTACTGTTAACGTTTTATTTTCTGTGGTTTTTTATTATACCCCCGCTCCACCGGAAAGGGGGGTATTATTCGTTACACAGTGTGTTAGTGACCTAATACGATATATACGGGGTCAGTAAATTCCATATGGGGCGAGAGTGTAGCCCCATAGTGATTTACTGACCCCGTATATATCGTATTAGGTCACTAACACACTGTGTAACGAATATATCTTACTGATTACCTTTGAATGAGGGATTTAGATGTAACTGCATCAAAACTAATAAATATGTAATTTTTGTGTTGCGTGTAAGTGATCAGGTGAAGTGATCCATATGTGACATCATCTTTGTTTTGAAAGAAAAAGGGGAGATAACTCTACTACTAACCGTGTATTAAAAACTACTGACCGTGTATTGAATATACACGGTTTCTACGTGTTCACTTTAAACCAATGATATTCCTAGAAGTTTGTAAGAAGTAAGATATACTGTTTTACCTCTGTCCGTCCGTCCCAAGATATTTTTCGTCGCATTTTTCTCAGCCACTATTGATGACAGAAATCTGATATTTGGTCACAAGCTTCATATAGGTATGCCATATTGTGGGAAGCGTTTTTTGACCCTTCAGATTCCTACTTCCTGTTTGCCGACTTAGTTGGTTTTTATACACATTGAACACATATGCGGGGGTATCATCAGTGAGTATTAGCTCACAGTTCATCTTGTTTTATTTTATTTTATTTTTTTTTATTTTTTTTTTATTTTTGCTGTTTTTTTTAAATTGTAGCGACTGGGAACGTACGTCATGTTATATAGAACTAATTTTAAGACATTTTCGATCGTAACGAACAGACCTAGGTCAAGACTTACATAAATATAAAACTAACTTTAATAGTGACATGACCCAGAGACAACATATCTTCAGGCATATTTAAGAATATCTAAGTACTTATAATTTTAATTAATTTATTTTTAAATGATGTTTCTATCTAATGGTAAAATCTAGCCAAAATATTCTAGCTCTGTGGTCAAATGATGGTATCTTAAACTACTTTAAATTAGAAATGAGAAGCTTAACAACATTATTTAGATGCTAATGGAGTTTGATATTTTGGGGTTTATATTTAAGTGTTTTGTCTATTCGTTAAATAAGCGTACTTTTAATTCAGTCTCAATGACAGTTTTAAGCGGATTTAGTAATATGTTATCATCGCGTGGATTATGTCGACGTGTGGTCTTGTTAAGAGTATGATACAGCATATTTAGTATGTAAATGGGTGGCGGAACCAAGACGGGAGCTCATTGTTTTTCTTTATACTCGCCACTCATCCCCAGATATTATTCACACCAAGTACTACAACATGTTTATATAATTGTTGTAATATTTGTCGAAATCAAGCCATGATTGGTACACATAAGTTCGTAGGCACGAGTGAATGACTGTACGGGCACAAAAGGCAACAGTTTTCGTCCCTATATCAGATTCTCCATACTTTTCCAGTGGCAATCAGAAGTCATTGTTTCTGTTGTACCGTACCTCCCTCATTTCTGTATGGTATTTATATATGGCAGATAGTGTTCCTGTCCTGAATATCAATGGTTTTGGTTAATTTATGGTGTTTAACGCCACTTTCAGCAATATTTCAGTTATATCGTGGTGGTGAGTTTTATTGATGGAGGAAACCGGAGAAAACCACCGACCTGTCGTAAGTCACTGCATGACAAACTTGATCACATATTGTTGTATCAGTAAACTTCACAATGAACGAGATTCGAACTCATAAGGTTAGTCGTGATAGGCACTAATTGTACAGGTAGTTGTAAATCCAACTACCATACGATCACGACCACGAAATTAATGCTATACAACCAACAGTCATATGTTCTCACTCTTCGATGTGTTAACATGTATACATATCGTTTAAATATTAAGAAGCTTAAAAGTACTAAAAAGTTGGCAATAAAACCCGAGAAGTAAAATTAAAGGCTTTTAATATGAATACAAATAAAAGACAAGTTTCTCAATTACCGCCTTTGATGACGAAACAGGTGCAAGTTTTACAGCACCTGTGCCATTCAAAGTTGACGAGTGTGCCAAGAAAAAAAAAGTTTGAAATTTATGTTTCATTTTCATTATGTTGTAGTAAAATTTGTGGATTTTTTTTATAAATATTAAAATAAGAAAACGTCCAAATATTACATTTTTAAATATTTTAATTGAACTTCATAAATCAATTTAGATTTTATGTGTTAAACATCTTTGTACATGTTCATGGCTGGTACATATATCTATTAAATTTGTCAGATTTTATTTAACAAAAGAAATAACATGGGAAAAAATGAAGTACTTATAGATTTGTGTCATTTGTTAAATTTTAATGGACAGAAATTAATGTATTTAGACATTAAAGTATTAATACTATCAAATAAGGTTAACAAATTATGATTGGTCAATTTATTTTATTTACATGTATGTGATAGAAAACTTGTCATTATAGATATAGACCAGAATACAATCTTTTCACTCTACAAGGCATTTCTTCTTTGTGAAATCAGAAAAAAAACCGCAAAGCGTATTAAGTGTTTCTATACTTATCTAAAGCGTTCGTTCGTTATGGAGACCTTGTCTTTTCTAAATGATCTTTCTTTCTTTTCTTTGATGGTGTTCAACGCCACTTTTAACAATATTCCAGTTATATCGTGGCGGTCAGTTTTATTGGTGGAGGAAACATGAAGAACCCGGAGAAAACCACCGACCTGACGCATGTCACTGACAAACTTTATCACACAACACCGGAGAAAACCACCGACCTGACGCATGTCACTGACAAACTTTATCACACAACACCGGAGAAAACCACCAACCTGACGCATGTCACTGACAAACTTTATCACACAACACCGGAGAAAATCACCGACCTGACGCATGTCACTGACAAACTTTATCACACAACACCGGAGAAAACCACCGACCTGACCCATGTCACTGACAAACTTTATCACACAATTATGTTGTACACCTCACCTTTATCGAGATTGATATGAGTAAATAGCTGTATACTGTCAATCGCAGTTATAGTCTTTTTAGCAAGTGCGAACTTGGCATGCCCTACAGTATATTCTAAAATGCCTTTACTCTTGGATAAATTAAAAAACAAACACGTGTATAGTAACTTTGTGTGTAGATAAGATGTACTTTGTATTACTTAATATTCAACAAGCAACACTTACTCACCCNNNCCCCCCCGATTGAGCTGATGATGGTTACTTTATATGGAATGTGTGAAGAACAAAATAAAATAGTATACACATTCAGGTATCGTCTATTTCATCTTACAATCTTCACATATTTTTTCTATAGATCACTATAGATAAACGCTTGGCTAAAATAGAATTCATTGCCCGATATATATCTCCACAGAAGTCCCAATAAAAATACATTTCATTTCTCAAAATTATTGTATTCGAATCACATTACAACCCATTTTTATAAAATTGCATATTAAAATATTTTTATAACCACTATCAAGTACTCCACATCAAATATCACCAACTTTATTTACATAAAAATTCGTTTGTTGGTGAAAATTACTTTGCACCTTAAAAAAAAGTTGACGGACCGTTGTTTATTATTGTGGTTTTTGGTAACTATATATCGTATTGTATAATAAGCTTTTCTTTTGATATCAAATTCAAACTCGTATTAAAATGTAATTATACGGTAGTAAAACAAGATTAAAGGTTAAAGTCACACAATTTCTAGTATATTATTAAAGATATTTTGAATGAATACACCTGTAACGACAATGTGAGGATGTCCATGCATGGCCTGGTTTCTTATTCCGCGAAAGCTTCATGAACCAATTTACACCCTCAATACTTTAAACCCCTCTTTTTTCCCACTCCCTTCCAACATTGTTCCTGGAATACATAGTTACTTTAAATGGCAATTTCTGTTGTGAGGCAAAGGATATGACGTTCAAATGCTGAGAACGCTGGATTTTACACCTATTAGAGCGTAACGAGGCCTAAGCAGCATTCAAACATTTTTTGTGTTTGTCCCAAGCCTAAGCAGCATTCAAACATTTTTTGTGTCTGTCCCAAGCCTAAGCAGCATTCATACATTTTTGTGTCTGTCCCAAACCTAAGCAGCATTCAGACATTTTTTGTGTCTGTCCCAAGCCTAAGCATCATTCAAACATTTTTTGTGTCTGTCCCAAGCCTAAACAGCATTCAAACATTTGTTGTGTCTGTCCCAAGCCTAAGCAGCATTCAAGCATTTTTTGTGTCTGTCCCAAACCTAAGCAGCATTCAAACATGTTTTGTGTCTGTCCCAAGCCAGCATCTGCATTTCTAACATCATATTTTCGTGGTCTTTTTTTTGTGTTCAGTGCGTTACGACGAGAGGTGGTTTTGTTGATAATTATGAATTTGAATTTTGGTGTTTAACGCCACTTTCAGCAATATTTCAGCTATATCATGGCGACCAGTTTTAGTGGTGGAGGAAGCCGGTGTACCCGGAGAGAAACCACCGACCCTGGGCAAGCAACTGGTAAACTTTATCACTTGCGGTTACGAGTCGAGTGCACCCTTTTTGTAATCTACAAAGCTGTGCGCGAACCCACGTCGTATTGGTGATAGGCTTGTATGAGTTGTTAGATCCAACGACCTAACTCATTAAGCAATTTGGGCCCCTTGATAATTATGAAATTGTTGACATCACTAATTAAGCTTTTTTTTCATAACATCAAAATTTACATTTCCTAAACCTTGGAATCTCTGGTATTAACTTGTATATCAGTGTTTGATGGGACCGTGTTTCTTATCTTTTTAGTTTTATGTGTTGTTTTTTTTTTATGTTTTGCTTGTCTTTGTTCCCTGTCTTGCGCCCAATATTGTTTATGCCTCTGGATAGTCCAATCTTAATTGCTCTTTCCGATTTCTCTAACGTTTTATGAAAAGAAAGTTGACATTTTGGTACATACAACCTGTTTAAAGGTACGACATGTTTGTAGGCCAGTTAAATGTTATCAGTCATCCTGTCCATATTTCAAAGGACCCATTCTTATACTGTATACCATCAGAAGACAATTTACACAGTGACCACAATAGTCATTTAAATTATGGGTTATCCGATGGGGAATCCACTAAATAGTCGTTCTAATCTAGCTACAATCAAAACCGCATCAACACAAACAGTTTTCATATTGTGTTAGAAGATTTGACAGAAATTTATGACCATAATGTTATTTTAATTGACAATAAACTGTTTGATACAAAATCAACACAATAAATCAAAATTAATTTCTGCTCGGGAGAAGTTCAACGAGTACTCATTATGTAGGCAAATATAGTCCCCATAATAATAATTCGAATGTAGCATAAAATTGGGATCAAACATACTGCGTTACGTACAATTGAGGGACACAAATCCGTCAAAATACGGTTTACCTAGTGACAATTTGTAATTAAATTACTCATAATATTACTTTCAAACAAATTCCCGTATGAAATCAAATTCATTCTTCCATACTATCAAGTGCAAATATGTCCTGCTATGGCAGCCATCTTGTATTTCCAATCAACAAAAAAAAAAACAAAAAAAAACAACAACAAAATAAAAGAAAAAAAACACAAACAAACAAACAAACAAAATAAAAAAAACAAAAACAAAACAATAAAAGAAATACCAAAATCACAAATCAAAACAATTAAAAAACAAGAAGGGAAAAAAAAAAACCAAGCAAAACAAAATAAACAACAACACAAAAATACAAACAAAAAAACAAACAAAACAAGACAAAACAAAACAAAAAACAAAACAAAACAAAACAAAAACGAAAAAGAAAAAACCTTGTACGAGTGTCACATAAGAACATTCCCACCATGCAAAAGTTTCATCACACATGTTGTTTCTGAGGAAGAATGTTAACCAATCGGAAAGTATAATTAGCTGATGACAACCCAAGAAACGTTTCAGTCAAGTTTGGTTCTGTTTCATCTAGTGATTTCTGAGGGGGAATGTTACGTGAAAATCTAATAGAAGCATACGACGATGGACCCAGTGGGGTGGCAAGACCTTACAATGACCTTTGATCTATGTCAGCTACAAGTGAGACAACTCTTATAGTGACAGTCTTTTTTTATTGATGGACATACTCGTATTACCCAGACGAAACCACTTACTTGCTGCAAGTAACAGATAAACACGATCACAAAATGATGTATCGAGTACACTTCACCACAGGAGAGAATCGAAATCACAAACTTCAGTGATGATGGACACTGATTACCCAACTACATGTGAATATATCTATGGTATCGTATCAATAGGGCTACCGTGGTCGTATGGTGGTTATATTACCAACTACTATGCAGCCAGCGCCTTTCACCACTAACGTTGTGAGTTCGAATCCCGCTCATGCCGGGATGTATTCGATATGTTGATACAACACTATAGTGGTAACGTTTGTCGGTGACTTTCAGCAGGTTTATGGTTGTCTCCGGGTTCCTCCACCAACTAAAAGTGAAAGTGACGTAAATCTCATAACCCCAACCCTCGCAGGAATGCGACAAGAGCGGTCTTCAGTGGTTACTACTGAATAGAAGAATTTGAATTTGATTTTTGGTGTTTAATGCCACTTTCAGCAACATTGCAGCTATATCATGGAGACCGGTTTTAGTGGAGGAAGCCGGGCTACCCAGAGAGAACCACCGACCTTGGGCAAGCAACTGGTAAACGTTATCACTTGCGGCTGCGAGTCGAGTGCACCCTTTTTGTAATTTACAAAGCTGGACGCGAACCCACGTCGTATTTGTGATAGGCTTGTACGAGTTGTTAGATCCAACGACCTAACTTATTGAGCCACCCGGTCCCCACTACTGAATATAGAATAGAATAGAATAGAATAGAATAGAATAGAATGGAATATAATACTAGTACATTGTATTGCCTAATCATAGGGCCCACATGAGGCACCATTAACAATACAAACATTCATGATTGATAAATGAGACATACACACAAAAGAAAAAGGACATAGTTTGGGGTTTTTATATTTCTAAAGATATAAATATAATTAGTTAGTGGATCATGTTCTGGTTTGTCCCCTGTATCTCGCATCCAGTGTGAAACTTTACATATGTTGCATATTCCTTAACAAGCAGTAAACCTGCTAAAAACACCATGGGACGGTGCTTCTGACACACCCCGTCTACATATTGTAGATTAAATATCACAACATAAGCGTAAACTCTAGAAGAAATATTAGTAAACAAGTTAAAAACTTACTGCAGAGTGAGGATCTCGGTGGCCGAGTGGTTAAATACCATACCCCTAGGCTACTGTAGAGGGCATGGTTGTTTGTAAATATCCGACACCAAATATTTGTTTAAAGGAAGTAAAACATTTTTCTTTTAGCAAAAAGCTGAATATTTACAATGGAATGGATTAATTGCTCATCTTTATCATAGTGTATCTATATACACACACATATATAATTATATAATAAATATACACTTCTCTTTTCAGGTTTCGATGGTGTTTAAAGCAATCTTACTCTCCCATGGCTGGCCTCATTGGAAGGATATATTTCAACATTATGGGATCAAAGTGTTTTACCTTGACAAGGGATACAATTTGCACCGAGAGGTCCTGGTGGGGATATTGCTTAAAATACGACGATCAACCTGTTGCTCAAATTAAATCTCAGGATTCTTTCACCGATTTCTAAACCCAGTGTGAACGTCAGACTGAAAAATGGCCAGTATTCTCATTACATTCCCAGGTCGTGTTCCGCAAACTAAATACTATTTACCTAAACCAGAAGGGACTCGGTAGTATAGTGGTTCAGGTGATTAATCGCCTATAATAAACAATGTCATATTACCAGTGAAGTATAAATTCCAGCCCACCACGCCGTATTGTGTAATGGAGCAAGAAGAAGGGGTCTTGGAGCCCGTTAACTGGTTAAATGCCGCCACAGTATTGTGACTGTTGAAACCCAGGACTTTGATTTCCAAAGCATTATGTTGTCTTATTTTGTGTTCAGTTTTCTGGGGTGAGAGATGGTTGTTTGTTGATGTTGGTGACCATCACTGTGTGAACTTTCTTTCAAAATTAAATGAAGAACGGAAGAAAAAAAGCAAAGTTGGAACAAAGAACTTAGGAAATTCCGGATTTCTGAATCACGAATATTTAGTTACAGTATAGGTTGAAAACTGCTAACAGTGACGTAAGACAAAATTCCAATTAATCAACCCACACGTGAGGTTTTTTTTTTGGTTGTTGTCCGATAATTCAAACATTACCATCAAATACTACAGTCTTGTTTCCTACCCACTCCTCCTCCCCCCGTCACCGACTGAAAGTCATATCAAAACCTGTGCATAAACAATTACCTCATTTTACTTCTTGTATATTACTCTACATGTATTTATGTACAATTTTCTAATAATGTTGATTGAAAATATTCTGTTAAAATAAATTAGTTGTATTTTTGACATCGTCATCATTTCACTGAATGTAACTTGTTCTCGACATTATATAGAGCTGAAAAATTGCTCATTCACTCAATGAAGTCACAAACTACAATTCCCATTTTGACATTTACCACATCAACCAGATAAAAAGAAGACGATGGCATTTCTTCTGGCAATTTTTGACCAGTTGAATCTCTCTCATGTTATTCATTTCAGTATTTGACTTATCTCCATTTTACCCAATGGGGCGTAGTGGTCGTGATCGTATGGTAGTTGGATTTATGCAATCAGTGCCTATCACCACTAACGTTGTGAGTTCGAATTCCGCTAAGGAGAGGTGTACTAGATACAACATTATGTGATAAAGTTTGCCAGTGACTTGCGACTGGTCGGTGGTTTTCTCCGGGTACTCTAGTTTCCTCCACCAATAAAACTGACCGCCACAATATAACTGAAATATTGTTCAACCAAACAAAATTATCTCCCCTTTGCACATAACACAAAATTTAGATAAGATAAGATAAGATAAAGATAAGTTTTATTTATAGTCGGCATATTTAAATAACAATACAACACAAGCCCTAGTGGGCTTTATCCCTAATAATGCGTGTTTACCGAAAAAGCAACAAATACCAATTTTAGAAGGCTTTGGTTTGACTAGACCTCGGTCGCTTCGAACCGACGATTTACTTCACTGAGACGAGCACGCTAACAGTTACACCGATAGATTAAAACATTAAGTTCACCTTTGTTCCATGCAAAAGAATGATCAACGTAGATACAAATACATTGTACCAGGAAGGAACAAATCTTATTTTGTAGAAGACCACACCGATTCTAACTGAAGTTTCTCTGAAACTGACATCATTAAAATGCTTTGGTTGATGGGTGGAGTCGTTTTTGAACAGACAGCCGTCATTCCAGTGGGCCCTAACTGTGTTCCTCTTCATGACACTTGGGTTTTTTGTGTTTGTTTGTTTGTTGTTTTTTTTGTCAAACATTCATAAAATACAAAGATGACGGTGTTCCCCAGGTTATATTATATGTGAACAGATTTCTTTCTTGTTGAGCCAGAAAATGGCCTGTTACTACACTTTATAGTCAAATCTGGTGTGAAGAAATCGACTAATTAAAAACGAGTTAAATTCGATGAGATGATGATAGCTTTGTACTAGACCAGCATGCTTTAGGATGGTACCATACACTTCAGATAAAATTTGATCTGCTCGTTTAATTTTCTTATTTTTTTGGCAGTGTGTTTGAATATATCCACTGTAATAAATATAAAAATTTTATTAAATTCCAACCAACAGACTCAGAGCTATAAATTCACTAGCCACATAGCAGCTTTTCTCTCTGTGGTTTTGATCACAGAGATGCTTGAAATATGCATACAAACATCATATGATCAAAACGTTCAACTGATTTTAAAGAGCTATCTCCCTGTAGTGTATGGTACCCCCTGAATATTGGATTTTTATAGTGTCAACTCACTGAAAGAACAGTCCACGCGTAGACATGTTGCTCCATCAGTCTTTGCTCTTTATCCTTAATACTGCCTGTTTAACGAAAAATCAACAAATACCAATTTTAAAAGGCTTTGGTTTGACTCAACCTCGGTTCGAACCCACGATCTACTTCACTGAGACGAGCACGCTAACAATTACACCATCGATGTCCTTAACCAAATTGATATGAAAACAGTAACTATTCCAAATTTGATCCCCTAAATTGTGTAACCGATCTTTGGAAATGCTTGTATCAAGTCAGGATCATTACGGTTTTCACAGTTTTCCGGTTGTTGACTGATTTTGTCTGTTTATATACTTATGAGTTTTTACTTTCCCTTTGGAAGATTGTTCGGAGTTCGGTAATTTTGTTATTACCCTTATTTAATGGGAACACAGTCTTTGCAGAAGCAATTAATTATCTTACAGCTGGACGGTCCATTTCCTTTAACAAGTAGCAGGTTTGAGTTCACCTCCGGTTTTTGATGGGGTTTGTGTTGCTTGATCTTTAGGTTTCTGTGTA
>MJUT01064901.1:816245-832769 GCA_002080005.1 Gigantidas platifrons | reverse complement strand
GTGACCCGTAATCGGAGCTTGAAATTGTAAGCAAATTTTGTGACGTACTACACATAAACAACATTTAAATAGCGGCTTAGACATGAGCAGATAAGTTGTTCCGTCAACAAAAATTAGACATCATCACGTCCGTTTCTATATGAAACGTCCGTTCCTATAATGATTATTTTGTCATTTTCTGACTATACTGTTCAGTATGATTGATACCGTTTATTGCTCATTAAGAAGCTTTAGGAAGCTACATGTTCTCAATCCCAAAGACCGAAAATTGTTTGCAAAAAAGAAACTTTGTGTTATGGTCGTGATTATTGACTCTGTTTGGCGTCCCAGATATCTGTTCCAACATCACGTTTGTTAAAGTAAATGGAAACAATACTTTTTTGTAGAAAATAAAGTGTAAATAGAAATTTGATTTTGTTGTTTTTGTTGATGGATTTTACACCGAAACAAATAAGTGTAAAAAACAGTTGGATAAAGACAATATAAAGAGAGTGGTCAAGCATCACATCCATTGTCATCACATCCGTGCAAATGTCAACATCACATCATGCTACAATTATAACTGATTTTTTAACATGGAAACTGTCTAATGTTGCTAGATGTCTAGAATGGATTTCTTTTACATCACTTGATAGCAAATTTCAAAACCAGTTTCAGCCATTGATGAAAATTACATTGTAATAACTTCTCAAAAATGGGTGTTTGCCATTGTCAATATTTCGTATGTCAAACTCTTAGATATAATAACAATATAACATAATCTAACTTTTTTTAACAGCTTAATTTGATCTAAATTAGATTAATTTCAATTATTGCTGGTCTTTATAACTATCCCAAGTACACAATTATTATCAAAAGATCATTCATTTTGTCAACATCACATCTGTGACACACTTGGGACTATCTATTAAATTGTTCATAGCTCTTTCATTTCCAAAGAAGTTATCTTTTCTTATATCTCAGGTGAAACTAGAGACTCTCCTGTTAAAAAATATGGAAAGAAAATTCAATTTAAGGTTTTTTGAAATTTTATTGATCATGTCACACTTTTATCCTCTTTTTCATGGAATGACTCATATCTCTCTGCCTATTTAAAAGTTTAACACATGTCAATTTAGAATAAAACTAGATATCATCGAGATGGAATCCATCTTTGTTGGCCCCGCCATAAATAACTTGTGGTAAGAAATTTGTAAGGACAGACTGATGTTAACCTCAGTAATAAAACATTTTTGGAGATAATTGATTCATTTGAAAAGTATAAAGTTCAAGATCAATAGTTGATTTTTACCCTGTATTGCCTAGTTTTGCCCTGCTGGATTTAGTGTTGTATTTATGAATCAAGTAATACCAATCCATCAAGTGGTTTCAGAGAAGAAGATGAAAATGTGAAAAATTAACACAGTTTGTTACGGTAAAATCACTAATTTGACCTTGAGGTCAAAGATCACCAACAATGGTACACGACACATCGTCTGGAGGTGGTCTACCTACATGCAAAATATGAAAAGCCTGTCTTGAACGACAAAAGAGTTACAGCACGGACACGATTTGTTATGGATGCACAGACCAGTTTGACCTTGAGGTCAAAGTTCAAGGTCAAAGGTCAACAACAATGGTACGAGACACATCGTCTGGAGGTGGTCTACCTACATGCAAAATATGCAAAGCCTGTCTTGAACGACAAAAAAGTTATAGCCCGGACACGATTTGTTATGGACACACGGACCAGTTTGACCTTGAGGTCAAAGTTCAAGGTCACAGGTCACCAACTATGGTACGCAGCACATCATCTGGAGGTGGTCTACCTGCATGCCAAATATGCAAAGCCTTTCTTGAACGACAAAAAAGTTACAGCCTGGACACGATTTGCTACGGACGGACGGACGGACTGATGACTATAGGGCATCTGCCACAAAGTGGCGGGGCCCTAATAAATTGGTCCTAACTTATAGGATTGTTAGGCTTAGATAGAGTTCAGAGTTCACGTCCAGCATTCTTATGATTGTTGAGCTTGTACAGATTTCATGGTCCCACAAATTGATTAGCTAATATATTGTCCTATGAATTTGTCAGCTTAGAGGTAAGAGAGAGTAACTTGCAGTGCACAGGTTTCACAATCCTACAGGGTTCACGAAATTGCATATGGGTTTGGTGGTCGTAGTGAAAAAAATGTCAGTCCTCATTAATTTTCTATTGCAAAATACTAATCTTGTATCAGTCCTTAGTAAAATCTGTCAAAATTTTGCTGGTCATGTCTGACACTGTGACAGGACTGACATATTTCGTGAACTCTGTCCAGAGTATTCTTAAGTTTAATCTGGTTTCACTGTGACAAAGGTCCTAAAGATTGCTAGATGCATTTTTAGGTTTTATGGTTCTAAAGATTTTTTAGCAGATAGACTTCATAGCCCTATGGACTGTTCACATTAGATCTAGGTTTCGATAATAAAAACATTCATATAAATATACAAACTTGTGTCTTATCATAGATGTACATTCCCTGTTTATCAAAGTGACCTTCTTCAAGTTCCTCTTTCATGTTAAACGGTGTAATCTGTATCTCTCCATCAAAATCCACTGTCCCATCTTCCTGACCTTAAAAGATACATTTTGTACATAAAACATGATGCATGTATGAGCAAATAAATGTCTCTGTATTGGTTAGCTTGTAATCCATGAATGCTGATGATCGTGAGTTCTATCACAGGTAGGATCAAACACGACACTATAATTGCAAGCATACAGCATTAAGACTGATTGATTCAGATTATGAGTAGAGAAAAACATATCCCTACATGTATGTATTGTTTCTCCAGTGAAGTAGCCCTATTCAAATCCAGCTCAGTGTGTTGGTCTAATACAAAACAGGCATCATCATGATCATCTAATCAAAGAGTAATTTGTTCTGTATAATGGTTTATTTGGGCGAGTGATTGTTTTCTTAATACTAAATGAGCAATTTTTAGCAATATCACGGTGAGAACATGGTGCATTTGATAAGATGATGATGTTCGCTTTGTACTAAACCAACATGCTTACATGTAGTTCGATTTTTCTAGTGCTAGGTCAATAAAAACAACATCTTAGGGACAACATATGCATATTGCTCATCTTGGACACATTATTCTAATTAAAAGCCAACCAGTCTTTGCTCTTACTCATTATTGCTACAATCATGCTTAGAGGAGAAGCAGCAAATACCAATTTTATAGTCTTTGGTTTGATCCAACCGGGGATTGAACCAACGATCAACAGCACTCAAGGCAAACACACTTTACCAATACACCACTGATGCATTTAAAAAAAAAAGATATCTGGTCAGTAATATACAATCGAAGCGAGCTCTTTATGGTAAAAAATGTGTACCTAGGATTTTTTGACAAATTTAATCTTCTTCAATCTTCAATATAGCTTCACATATTGATGGATATATTTTTTTTCTGCACATTGTAAACATGTTCCGTGAAACACACTTACACACTCTACCAATGAAGTTCTTCTTAACATAAAGTGTAAAGGTGATACTAAATCTCAGACCCTCTCTCGTACGTCCGATACTGAAACCCGGAATCTGTGTGTCATTTTGTTAGCTTGTTCTACTTATATTGCTATTTTCAAATTTTGTTAAATCTCTTCTGATATACATATACTGACAAGAACATTTTTTTCTGCGTGGAAGTTAACTTTTGAGATCTCGTAAGGAACGAGAGTTCGATTGAATGGGACTTGATTCGACCCTAAAAAAGTCGTCCCCGATATACATGTATCTCGGCACTGGATGAGCGTGAATCAAATTGGCAGATCATTTTCAGATTCGCAGGCATTCATGGCAGTGCCTGTTTCATATTATACATTTAAATGTTTTAAAAACCAGCGACTTGGCTCCTTACATTATTTTTGTCCGTTACATGGCATTTGCATACAAAAAAGTATCACCAAAGTATAATTTTTGTTTGTTTGCTATTTTGATTCTGTTCTGGGATTTTAAATTAATATCAACATTATATATTCTTCACCACATGCATTTTATGTGATCTGACACATTAATATTAGGCAGTGTAAAGGTATTCAATACTAATTAAATAAGGGAAACATTTTTTTTAATAACCAAAGCCAAGACGGCAAGAGAAGGGGGATAACTCAATCTTCCCAAAACAAATTTGAAGAAAATAGTGCAAAGAGGACTAGTCGTGCCATTAAGGCCATAGGATTAGGACTGATTTCCAGAATGAACAAATAAAAAAAATTATCTATCATATGAATTCCACTAATTTCTAAAGATTTAAAAACGTGTAGGCCTACAAAACAATCATTATGGACATGATAAAATTCCGCGATTTTTCAAAACCTTCAATATCATCTTCGTGCATAATGTCATATTTTCCCGTATTTTCATCTTCTTCGTCGCTGTCTAATGAATGTTTTTCCTTAAAGCGACGAGCAGCATCGTCGTCCAAATCTTCCAAGTCCTTAATAAATTCATCTGCAACTTCAACATCGTTCTCTGTTCGTTTTCGCTTCGACATTTTTGTTTTTATTTTTCAAAGTTACTATAAATTTAAGAATCAAAAGTAAAACGAAAATAAATGTTGGAAATAATTTTGTTATCAGTTTGTAAAATAATTTTTATTTCTATAAATGATAGCAAACAATTAAAACTTTTGTTAATATTGTAATTATTGACAATAGATAGAAAATTATGTCAATAATTTCTGTGTTTCGTTTTCTTAATATGGGTAAATGTAAATTTACAATTGTTTAAAAATGGAAGCAAGCACTTGGTTACTGAAGAAACCTTTCTAGTAATTAATTCATGTTTTCTACAATACGCGAGCTTATGCAAATTATTTAGATAATCAGATCTTTTTATCTTAACCATCCCAAAAAATCACATGGAAATCTTTTTAATTGTGATATACTGTGACGGTGTAAAAATATTCTTTATTTATCTGATTTGAACTTGAAATGATGAAGCATTGAACTTGAAGGACAGATGGGTCAATCTGTATTTAGATTCTGTAATTTGGTCCCATGGAGTAAAGACATGTCCACTTTTTCAATGGAAAAAATATCTGACAGAGTTAAGATTTTGTTTTTGGTTAAATTGTATGTTCAAGCACAGTCACTTGAAGTCTAAAAAATTAGAAAAAAAATAAATACCCATTACATACATAGTGTGGTGGTACAAGACTTTGTATCAGGTTGAGTCTGTTGTGTGAACCAGTATCACTACGAGTTGCTTTTGAGTTGTGATGCGGTTTGTTCACGCAACAGACAAGACCTGATATAAAGTTTTGTACCAACACACTACAGAAATAGAAATAAGGGCCCCAGGAGGGCATATACAATTAACAATTATGATTGATATACAACAACAATACATCAAAACAAATATTCACACTGAAGTATCAAATGTATGTATGTAATACGTTTATCTAACATTTCAATAAAAACGAGTTTTAAAAAAATAACAAGGGTTGAGTTAAAGTTTGTACAATACTCTCAGGGAGACTACATTTTGTGCATGACGTCACATTATTTTTTCCGTTCATTCACCAACATAAGGTTACTGTGTTTTGTCTCGCATTCCAATGATATGACGTCATGTAAAAGTAGTTCGGCAGAGAATGTCTCGTGCAACGTCGTGCCATTCTTTTATCACCACAGTGTGGTGATACAACATCTTGTATCAGACAGGCGACTTTCGTTAATTTCGATGGAAAATGTACATAATGTTAGATAAAATTATTTATTATAGATGTCCAAACTTTTGTTTTTATTATTTTTTTCCTTAATTTTTGAAACTTCAAGTCACTGTGGTTCTATCCTCTATTTTCCACAAATCTAATTCAAGTTACATGTTTATATTCTTTGTCCGCTAAAAAAGGTCAACTCCTACGGTCGGTCACCATTTTGGAATGCACTGTCACGTGAGTTCAGATGTCGATGACGTCATTTAACTTGCAAGCTGTGTCCAGAAATAGATAATCGATTTACTTTCACTTTGATCAAGACGACAATGAGATTTAAACAGATAAGAAAAGATATCTAAAGGTTTTGGTGCCAAAATGGTGCCATTTTACTACTACCATTTTGACTTAATAATCAAAGTCAAATGTTTCCAGAAAAACACAGTCCGTAGTAGTGGATAATTTGCATATCCTGTGTTTGCTTACATTCCACTGCACATCTTGACCTATCTTTACAACTCTATTAGGTAACGGCAATTGTATTGTTTTCGTTTTGAAAAGTAATTCCTTAAACAATTTTCAGATTTTTAGCGGGAATTTGTGGGGAATAAATATGATTTAATATAAATTACATGTTATTGGACATGGATAAAATTGTACTTGAAAACAGAGATATTATCTGCTGAAAACAAGTGACAGCAAACACAATTTGATGAAAAAATGGGGAAATATAGGAAAAGCAAATAAAAAGATATTGAAACATACAATCTTCTAGGTTTTCCACTTGACTATTTTATGGTTGACCGATTTCAAGTAACATGACTTGGGTGCCATTACAAAACATATGTAAACGAAAAAGGTCAGCGAGCCGACATTTCTTCATCAAATTAAGCGATGTTTTGGCATTTTATTTGGCTTAAGTGCCCAAGTAAACATGGCATTTATCTTTGATATACATGTAAATACAAAAATGTACCAATTTGAATGAGAATTGTAAGGATATGTCTTAATTGACCGATTTACGGTCACAGGTGGATAAATTGCTTTCTATGTTGGGGCTTTTCTGATATTACATGTAGTAACTGGCATGAAAGTCCTTAACGGTCACAATATTATCAGATGAACTTTGCTTGTCCAATCAAATTTCCACTTGGCAAATATTCAGGTACCGAATGTACACTTCCTGTCTAAGAAAATACATGCATATGGCATATTTTTTAAATTGAGTAATTATTGTAGCACCTGGATGCAAGACAAAATTCTTACATTTAAACAATTTGTTCAACAATTCTATGTACCACAAACAATAATAACAAACAGTTGATGATTAATGGATATGATGCGGAACTTTTAGATTTAAATGCTAATACATATTGAAGCAAAATTTATTGTAAATAGTCAACTGAACCTGTTAAATCGAGGAATCCTATTCAGAACTGGACATGCTGTTGCTCAATATTTCACTTTAAACTTCATTTGTGAACTGATAAAGAAAAGAATGGTACTTGACCGTTATTGCTGTCAGATTTTAATCTGACAGTCAGACCAATTGGATGAAAAAACATCTTGGACCAGAGTGATTTATAACTGTCAGGACCGACGGTCCAACAAATTTCGATATTTCTGAAATTTCTTGTATATACAACTAGATTAGTTATTTCAGAAATATGAAATTATGAATAATTATAATAGAACAATTTTAGTTTTGTACCAATGATTTAAGTAATAAAAAATGTTTAATATTGTTTAAAACAGGTAAAAGAATGAAAATGAATGTACTAGAGCCATCATCTCGCCTAGGAGTGGCATTAGATCTTATTTTGAAAACATTGATATCAACACAAGACTTTAATGAGATACAGACCAAGAACTGGGAGGCTATAGCCAGATTGATACCTGATACAACGCCAGGACAGGTAAGGGACTGACCATTTAACTACTGAAGGGAGGTTGTTATTGCCTGATAAATACCTGACTCAACTTCTAGATTTTATTTGCAGATTGTATAATATAAATGACAACTTGTACAATTTGACAGCTGTATGTTGAGTTTATGGCTTTTTTGGGGAGATATGTTTGATTAATAATAATTTAAAGAATGTGTAAAGTTAAATTTGTTTTATTAATAGAACAGAATTTTGTAAAGAAACCCTGCACACACAAAAAAACTGGATTAATTGTATGTTAGAATTTATATGCATGCTTAATAGAAACTCTTACAGCTGTTTATTTTATTTTCTTTTAACATTAATATGTACCTGTTCACCTGATACACATTTCAAATCAACCACATCGGTGGTGTAATGGTTAGCATGCTCACACCTCGAGTGTGGTATATCATGGGTTCAAACCCTGATCGTGTCAAACCAAGGACTATAAAATTGATATTAGTTGCTTTTCCGTTAGGCATTAAGGAGAAAGAGCAATTACTGGTTGGCTCTGAATCAGGATGTGTCAGAGTGGAGATACACGTCTATCCGTGGACTGTTGTTTCGGTGAGTTAACACTATAAAAATCCAACTAATCATGTTTGTCTAGTACAAAGTGGACCTCGTCATCATCTCATTGCAAATTAACTTGTTCTCATCATGATATAGCTGAAAAATTGCTGAGTTGGCATTAAACAGCAATGAATCGCTCACTTACTCACATGTCAAATCTACTTATCAATGAAAAGTTTTCTAATAATTATTGATAAAAATTAGGATTATTAAAAGAAAGTTGAAACATTAAGATTTCCACCAATATCAACAAATTTAATTTAAGAACCATTGCTCACCTTAAAAAGTTAAGTCATTAAATACAAAAAAAAAGCCATGACATTTACATATGGCAATGTAGATCCTGCCTTAGGACAGGCACAAAAATGTGGCAGGGGTCAAACCTCTATTGTATTCATTGCTTCAAATGCAGCATTTGAAATTCACTTCTGCTCCATTTATTTATCATGCTTGTTACAATAGGTTGCAAGAAGATATGAAGAACTGTTGTTGACGGGAGATGTTTATGCCTTAAATCAGTTTGAGAAAAATTACACAATACCTGGTACTTCTTCACAAGTTAGTCTGACAGAATCTGATCTCAGTAGTAAAACAGGTGGTAGTTGTCCTGGGTCAGCATCGCAAAAAGGTTGGTGTAATAAGACCCTTGTGTTTCTTTAGTAGTAAATTACATTGTACCGTGATCTGATGTCTTTTCCTATATATTTAACTTAGAAATGGGCACCTGTCACCATTGCTGCATAGTATAATTCTAAAAAAAGAAATCTGAAAATAGAATTTGATTGATATCAAAGAAAAATGATTTCCTCTTTTTATTTGGAAATGAAATGGTTTTAAGTTTATTTGGTTTATGGTGTTTATTGCCACTTTCAACAATATTTCAGTTATATCGTGGCGGTCAGTTTTGTTGGTGGAATAAACTGGAGAACATGAAGAAAACAACCCACCTGCAACAAGTCATTGACTTTATCACTTTATCACAAAAAGTTGTTTCGAGTACACCTCGCAACGAGCACGGTGCTAACTCAAGATGTTAGTGGTGATAGGCACTGATTGCACAGGTAGTTTTTAATCCAACTACAATATGATCACAACCACAACAGCCCCTGTAGAAATGAAATGTGTCAAACTTGATCCAAGCATCTATTACAATGAAGGTATATGCCATGTTAAAATAGATATATATTTTAACCTTTATCAATCATAAAGTAAATACAAATTTTAGATGTATAAAGGTAAAAATGACCTCTTTAGCCTAATTTTATCCCAATAACATCACAATTATGAGACAATTAAATTGATATTTTAATGTCTTAACCATTTAAATTAAATTTCGTTTTCATATTTAACTTTCAATAGAATTACCAATTAAAAAAAGAATATGACACTGCTCAATATAATCTTCATTTCTTGAATGATTTCAGAAAGAACATAGAAAGCAAAATGATTGTATGGTTTTATGGTGTTTAATGCCACTTTCAACAATATTTCAGTTATATCGTGGTGTCCAGTTTTATTGGTGGAGAAAACCATGGGACCCGGTAAAACCACCGACCTGCCGCAAGTCACTGACAAACTTTATCACATAATGTTGTACTCTTCGCCCTGAGCGAGAGTCAAACCCACAACATCAGTGGTGAGAGGCACTGATTGCATAGGTAGTAATAAATCCAACTAGCATACATATTAATATAAGTTAAAGGTCAAACATGATATTAGTCTTTTATTTGTTTACATAGGAGATAAAGATGAGAAGGATGCTAGTGAAACTAAAAATAAACACAGCGGAAGAAATAGTGAGGATCAAGGGTAGGTAACTCTGATTATGTAAATGACCAAGGTACTAGGATAGGCATTAGCTATGCATCTGTGACTCTTTATGTTTAGTTTTACCATCATTGACAAAAAAAAATGTTTAGAGCTACGGTTCCTTCTCTAGAATATCAATATAAGTAATATTTGTTTATTGCTACATGTGAAAGATGAGATAGTCATACTTTATAGGCATGCTCAACAAGCCACCAAAGGGATGAGTTATACCCCCATAAGTTAGAAAGGATAGGTAATAATTATATTCCTGGGTTGTGATACTGGTTAAAAATATGTTAGAATGCTAATGAGTAAAAGACAAAAAAAAAGATATTGGTAATTTCCGGTACTTTCTAGGGTGACATTTATTATTAAGCTTCAATGTACAGTGTACCCTGGTTACACCACCAGCTCTTTAATCTGCTACCCTAATTTTTTGCCATCAAATTTAAAAGTACAAATTTCAAAAATTTTATAGTTTATATTTAAATCAAAATTTTCTTTCTCGATATATTGCTACTCTCAGTTATCACCAAAATATAGCTGTGATGTAACGATTGTGAGCGTTACAGTTTTACATTCATTGTTTTACTGATCTACAAGTCTGATGAACATTCCACACATTACATGTATTTGATATTAATATATTTTTTTACATTGTAGACCAGTAATGACGATCCATGTGTGTGATGAAGGCAAAAGCTGTAAGTACATGTACATGTTGTAATGTATCTGATTGCATTGCAATGTTTTGTGTAACTCTTTTGTGTGAAGTTAGAAAAGTAGTTCCTAATATAACATAGTCGACATCAGGTTGTGCCAATACACAATTCTTCTTGTTTAGTTGAGAAAGATGACCATGTTATATTAGGAACTACACTTTATTAACTTCACACAAAAGAATTACACAAAACATTGCAATGCAATCAGATATATTTCACATGAAGTATCACATAATTATCGCTCAGTATTTGTATGGAATATTGTTCTGTCTGAAGTTTATTATTAATTTATATAATGATGACAATAAAACATTAACCATCTGTAATTAGACATACAGTGACACCTATTTAAATTGAAACACATCGTGACCAGCTTTTGTGTTGTTCAGTTTATACAGGTAAAATGAACAACGATTTCAAACTTTGGGACTTTTAATGTTCAGTTTATGCAGGATTTCGGTGTATCCAGCGTTTGGATTAGACAGGTTTCACTGTAGCATTAAATTGAATCACATGGTCACATTGAATAACATTGCAAACTGAGAAGTTCTTCTTGTTTATAAAGGTACATATAGCAATATATGGAGACCACACTTATTTGAGAGGCCATTGTTGTCGTATTGTAGTTGGATTTATAACTACCTATGCAATCAGTTCATATCACCACTAACGTGAGTTCACACCCCACTCAGACGAGGTGTACTCGATACAACATTATTTGATTAAATTTGTCAGTGACTTGCGATAGATTGGTGGTTTTCTCCGGATACTCCGGTTTCATCCACCAATAATACTGACCGCTATAATATAGCTGAAATATTGTTGAAAGTGACGTTAAACACCATGATAAACCCAACCAATCCTATGGAAACATTTCTATAGAATTATGGTTCTCAAATGTATGTTTTGTTATCATCATTTGAAAATATACTGAGACTGCCTGTGTGGTGTAATGGTTGGTGTGTTCGCATCAAATGAGGTATGGCATGGGTTCAAGCCCTGGTCAGGTCAAACAAAAGACTATAAAATTGGTATTTGCTGCTTCTCCACTAAGCACACAGCATTAAGGAGAAAGAGCAAAGACTGGTTAGCTCTGACTGTGAATCAGGATTATGTGTCAGAGTGGATCAACATGTCTATATGTGGAATATTGTTGCTGTGAGCTGGCTCTAAAATAATCCAACTACATTTGTTGGTCCAGTGCAAAACGTGCATCTTCACCATCTCGTCAAAATGTAACTTGTTTCTGGGCATGATGTAGCTGAATAATTAAGAAATAAATCATGGAAGCCAGAATGTGTTGGGAGTTTTAACATGGATTGGCAGATATTAGTATTTTATCCTGAGCCAGAAGTGAGGTATAAAATTTACTAATATCCGCCAATCCATGTTAAAACTCAAAACACATTCTGGCTTCCATGATTTATTTTGATTATGATATGTCTAAGACTAAGAGTACAAATACGGTAGTATACTTTGATTGGAAGACGGTAATTTATATTTACGCTTTCGTAAAATGTTGCACACAATTTATGCTTCCAATGGAAAAGTCAGTCACATTCACCGGGGCATGTGCTAATGAGATTATACCGAATGGATAACTCGCTCGTTTGTTAACAAAGGGAAAGATGGCGGTCATGTTATAATTGCTCATATTCGTTCAACAACAATCACTCACGACCTGTACCTCTATTACAGTAAAACAAGATTTCCA
This sequence comes from Gigantidas platifrons, assembly GCA_002080005.1. Taxonomy (NCBI): domain Eukaryota; kingdom Metazoa; phylum Mollusca; class Bivalvia; order Mytilida; family Modiolidae; genus Gigantidas; species Gigantidas platifrons. Next base: position 820,330 of record MJUT01064901.1, on the reverse strand, counting down.
TTGTCCCCGTGATCTCTTAGTCCAAGAGATGAAATATTTTGCTGAGTATTTGTCGACTGATGCTCAACGTTGGGAAGAGGTTGACATATCTGTCCATTGTGATGTACAGATTTTTGATTGGTTAATGAAATATGTCAAACGAGGGTCAAGAGATGTGCCAGAGAAACCGAAATTAGGTGAGTAAATTTACGAAGAATGTTGGATGGTCAAATGTAATAAAATATGTTGATATGAAAGATTTTTTCCACGACTTTTTTTGTATTTTCATGATTATTTTCAGTTTTCTTTTGTATAAAGTGTAACATATTGATACTGGCAGTCTTTATTTTGGTGCTTGCAGCCAACATAAGCTAAAATTTCACTCCGTGAACATAACCAACAGTATTCTGTGAAAACTTACTATTATTAAGGTTCCAGAGAAATATTTAAATACAATACAAATTTTTCAATTTAATGTAATTATCTTAAATTAGATATGGGATAAACAAACACCAGATAGTAATGTTTACGTTTTATAAAATGGTTTGTTTGAACAAGGCTCCTGTTTTATTGCTGAAGTAAATACAGAATAAATTGTTTGATTTTTTGGTGTTTTAACGCCACTTTCAACAATATTTCAGCTATATCATGGCGACCAGTTTTAGTGGTGGAGGAAGGCAGAGTACCCGGAGAGAACCACCCACCATGGGCAAGTAACTGGTAAACTTTATCACTTGTGGCTGCGAATCGAGTGCACCCTTTTTTGGAATAAATTGTTTGATGTCCTGCTATCTTAAAACCTGTCTAATGTGACCATCCAAGGGAAAACATATGAACACTAAATACAGGTTTATTTAACTTGAAATGTATTATGAAGGGTAATTAAAATTGAAATCAGATGACATTACTGTTTAATAGAGGTGGTCACTAAAGCAAGTTTGACTGTAGATAACTACAAACTTAGTTCACTTATTTTTAAAATGTCATAGTAGATACCCTTGATACATGTGTGTTATCTGTATTTTTCAGAGGCCAACAATGTGATATCCATTTTAATATCATCAGACTTCCTTAAAATGGATTGTCTTGTAAGTACTTACGTATTTTAAAACCTTCCTCATGCCTTTAAATATTGCCATGACAATAAAGATCTACATATATGACTGACATGTAAGATATTAGACGAGAAGTCGATTAATTTCAATAAGTATTTGATTATTTATTTTTATTATTCTGTAAGATTACATCAATACTACTGTCTTAAAGTAATATCTTATATTTCTTAAAGGTGTAACAGGTACATATATGTTATCTGGATGTGAATTGATTGATCCCAAAAATATCAGCCTGCCGAGCCAGAATATGAAGTTTGTTGGCGAGTGAGTGAAGCGAACGAGTCACAAACTTCATATTCTGTCGAGCATGCTGATATTTTTCAGTATCAATCATATTCACATCCAGATAATATATTTTTTTCCATGTAATTTGTTTCTAAAAAAAAATATTTCCATGGAAATTGAGGGAGTTAGGTTTATGGTGTTTAATGTAACTTTTAGCAATATTTCAGTTATATCATGGCTGTCAGTTTTATTGGTGGATGAAACCGGAGCACACAAAGAAAACCATTGACCTGTCGCAAGTCCATGACAAACTTTATGACATAATGTTGTATCGAGGTCACCTCGCACTTAACTGGATTTCAACTCACAACTTTACTGGTGATAGGCACTGATTGTGTAGGCAATTGTAAATCCACCTACCATATGATCATGATCACGGCGGCCTTGGAAATTGAAAGATCCCAGTAATTTAAATTCAATAATTCTGCTCTACTTTTTGAACGTTCTAATTTATTCAAATTTATTTTATATGTTTTAAATATTTAACATTTCAAAAATATATTGGAAATCTGATTTCTGTAACATTTATTTTAATTTTAGGTACAAGAATGTATAGAATATTGCCATGGTAACATGTCAGCCATTGTTTCTACACCATGTAATATGAATTGTATCAATGACAAACTTGTTGGCAGGTAAAATATTTATCCTAGATTTATATAAAATTAATGAATTTAGAAAGAAATTAAACAAGAGTGAAAATGTAAATTTGATAAATAGATATGGACTTGGTGTGATTTCTTTGTCATATGGAGGGCCCGGGTGGCTCAATGAGTTAGGTAGTTGGATTACCTAACAATTCATACAAGCCTATCACCAATACGATGTGGGTTCGCGCCGGCTTTGTGCATTACAAAAAAGGGTGCACTCGACTCGCAACTGCAAGTGATGTTTACCAGTTGCTTGCCCATGGTTGGTTGTTCTCTCCGGGTACACCAGCTTCTTCCACCACTAAAACTGGTGGCCATGATGTAGCTGAAATATTGCTGAAAGTGGCGTTAAAACGCCAAAAATTAAAATCAAATCAATCAAATCTTTGTCATATGTAGACAGTTGGGTTAGGGTTATGATGTATTTTGCCACTTTCAACAATATTTCAGCTATATCTTGGTAGTTAGTTTTACTAGTGGAGAAAACCACAGACCTGCCACAAGTCACTAGACAGTTGTGTTCTTAATTGAATTTCACTTGACAGATTCTGTTGAAATTTTAGCATGAAGATACAGTCAAATTTGTTGTTGAAGACCAATGAATGGATGATTTTATTTCTGAATAGTCAAGTATTCAAGGTTTCCGTGATATATCAAACTAATGATACCAGGAATGGGTCAAATTTACCTTTAAAGGCTTTTTACTTGTAGTAAATTTTCTGGTGTATTTTAAAAGTTCATATTTATGAATTTTAGGCATAGGTGGCCATAGTGTGTGTTTCTACATACATGTACAACTTTCAAAAAGAAATTTTTAAGTCAATTTTCTTATCCTAAGAGTACAGTAGAACCTGTCTAATCTGACACACCAAGGGACCAAGGAAATGTGTCAGATTGTACATGATGTTGGAATACTCAGGTTTTATTTTAGCTAACAGAACTACTTTGGGACCATAAATTTATAGCGGATGTCGGAAAACTGAGGGGTCGGATTGCGCAAGTTCCACTGTATTATGTCAAGAAAACTTTTTTTAAAAGAAATATATGGATTTCCAAATCACTCATTAACAAAATGATGCTGTGATCTAGATTTTTATCCTTTGATTTCTCTCTCTCAACAAACTTTCTGACAATACACACTTGTCATTGAACCAAGATGACTGATCATAGTACACACTTGTCATTGATCCAAGATGACTGCCACAGTACACACTTGTCATTGAATCAAGATGACTGCCATTTCTATATAATACATTTCTTCCAATAGAGTTAGCATCCACAAGTTACCCTTACATGTACGTGTATAAAATTGTAGGATACAATACATACCAATTGAATCCCGTTCACCAGTTTAACCCTGCCACATTTTTGTGCCTGTCTTAAGCCAGGACCTTGATTTCTATCAGTGTTATGTCATTGTCATTTTTGTGTTCAATGATTTGAGGTGGGAGGAGGTTGTTTGTTGATATTGAGTGTTTACCATCACTGCTTAAACTTTCTTTTCATAAAACCATATTTTTTGTAACTATGAATGTATGTGAACTGTCTAAATAACATGGCAAATACTCTTATCATTTGTTTCAGAATTGCTGATCTATTTACACACAATGAAGCAGATGACATCAAAGACAGAAAAGACAAGTTTAAAAGGTCAGTAGGTCAAAATGTGTACTCGATCTGTTGATAAGAATTTGTACTCTATCTGTTGGTAAGAATGTGTACTTTATCTGTTGGTAAAATGTGTACTCTATCTGTTGATAAAAATGTGTACTCTATCTGTTGGTAAAAATGTGTACTCTAGCTGTTGATAAAAATGTGTACTTTATCTGTTGGTAAAAATGTGTACTCTATCTGTTGATAAAAATGTGTACTCTATCTGTTGATAAAAATGTGTACTTTATCTGTTGGTAAAAATGTGTACTCTTTCTGTTGATAAAAATGTGTACTCTATCTGTTGGTAAAAATGTGTACTTTATCTGTTGATAAAAATGTGTACTCTATCTGTTTTTAAAAATGTGTACTTTATCTGTTGATAAAAATGTGTACTCTATCTGTT
>MJUT01064901.1:786173-803010 GCA_002080005.1 Gigantidas platifrons | reverse complement strand
TGAGCAATACAGGCTCATGTGAGCCTCTAGTTGCTGATTTATCAAAGAAATTAATAATCTTTTTTTTCAATAGAACTTTTATACTTTACCAATTTGATTCTTAAATTATAAGTTTTAAAAAAAATAAAATTGTAAGAGTTATTTCCCTTGTGATGGGGGAAAGAGTACCTGTTTCTAGCAAAAAAAATTGAAATTTTGCATAATTTGGGTATAATTTTCTTATAATTTGTAAATATTTTAACCTTGTAAAAAAATAAGGGAATATTTTTAGCAACTGGAAAAATGCGGTTACAACATTTATATTTTGTACAGATTATGAGGAAAATATATTGTGTTGTTTTCATTTGAAATTTACATGATAGGAAACCCTTAAAGGGAAATAACTCTTATAAAAACATATAATTTTAGAATCAATTGGAAATATGTGATTGGTCTGTTATCTGGTGTTTTGGTTTTAATTGGTTTTCCTGGTTTTATGTTAATATTAATTACGTTACTAATTATTATTTTCAATTGCTCTGTTTACATCTATCTATGTAATCTGAGCCCATCCCAATCAAGGTTTTGTGAGTTTGACCGATGATAGCAAGGTGTACTTGATACAACTTGTTGTGACATATAAAATATTTGTTGTTTTCCCTTGGTACTTCACCTATAAACTGACCCCCATGATATAAAGGTGTATTTAGAGTCAAATATTTCCTTCAAATTTTACTGGTGTGTCTGTTTCATACACATATTTGACAGTTGAAACACCAACTCTCTTCCAATACTTGATGAACCCATTAAACATGTTTGACAACGTGTTGAGACTATCAAATTTGTGTCTGAAACAGACACACAGGTAAAGTTTGAAGTGAATCTGAAGGAAAAATTTGACAATGTAAGTGTACCTATTAACTTTTGGCTATCTTTTTTAGCGTACCTGATGAAGGTTATTCCAGAAACGTGTCGTGCGCATTAAGTTTAATATCTATGTTTTTTCTGGGTTTTTTTTTAACTAAGATATTCTGTAATCAATAATATTATCAAATTATTATTCCTTTTAGTGATCGGTTTACTTATTTCTTTAATACAAAAAAGAAAGGTAACAATTTTTAAATCTCATTTTTACCTCTTTTATTGATTTCACTGATATTGATTTAAACAGATTTAATTTCTTGGTATTTTTCATCTTATATTGTATAAAATGGTAGGAACTCTGAAAAAAAACTAATATTTTTGTTGCTATGGCATATTATGTGCTGATTTGCAATAAAATTATCTTTTTTTATCTTAATAACAAAAAGTCAACATTTTAAAACTGATATTAAAGGCAGATATTTAAAAGAATTTTGTTTATCTTGTTTTTTTCGTGATGTCATTTTTGGTGAATTTATGTTTACTCCCCCAATATTCAGCTGTATTGATGAGAAACAGGAAGCATTTTATAAACACATTTTTATGTACTGTTAAACAGGAATTATACAAAGCTAGTAACATTCCAACTCTACTTAATCTTCTGAACAGTCAAACAGTGACCAGTCTATTGAAATACAGGAAACCAGTCCATGTACATTAGAATACAGCTAAACCTGTATAAAGGGTATTAAAGGGACCCTGAAAATGTATCCTTTATGAGAAGTTGTCCTTTATATACAGGTTAAATTTATATGCACACACTAATCATTAATGGGAAAAATGAGACTGCCCTTTATAGACAGGGATTTGTTATATAAAGGTGCCATTTAAGGCAGATTTGACTGGTAGAAAAATGTAACGGACCTAAAGGCATTTGAAGTCCAAAGTTTGAAATAGGTTGCAATAGTAAAATTATAGAAATCATCAGCTGATGAACCAGGAAGTAAAAATTTTGTTTTGTCTGAACCCTCATTATGATATGCAGATAAAATTTGAACTAATGAATATCCACTGGTTTATCGAGTTCATGTCCTGGATGATACAAATTTAACATATGATTTGATAGATAATTGTCAACCAATCAAATTTCATGTTTACATAACAAGATACATTTATATTAGAATTTAATGATAAAGCTGGAAAATGACATTTGAAAAAAACCCCCAAAAAAACCCCCCCAATTTGTATGATTGATTGGTGTTTTACGCCAACATTAGTAGTATTTCTGCTATACCGTGGCATTCTATATGTCTGACTTCAGTGGATTAAGTAAAAGGAGATATTAAAACACTAGCTTTGTATAATGTCTGCTTTGTATACTTATCTATTGTAGCACTGTTGTAATAGAAAACACTATCGAGGGAATTTAATGAAAATTGGAGTGTGGATCTAACTTTTTATAACAAAATCAAGATGTCAATTTATTCTTCCGAAAATTAACATGTACCGTAGTATGAATGTTAATCTGTGTAAATAAGGCTTTACATAGTACTATTATTAGTAGACAGTCAAAAAATTAAAGGTATGTAACAGAACAAGAAAATAGTGTCCTTTTAATACAGGTGACTGCTTAATAGAGGTGACCACATAGACAGGTTTGACTGTATATTGTTTTTCTATGAGGTACAAAAATTAAGGTTAAATTGTATCTAATTTTGGAATGAATGAAATTCAAATTAATATATGAATTTAAGATAAATATATCATGCATTACTTAACTGATCAATTAGATTGTATGTTGAGAACATAGTGCAAGTAATTTTTTGAAAGATAGAAAATTTTGGTATTTAAGATTTTGATACAAATAAAATTTCTTACATGGAAACAACTATAGTGTTTACTATTACAAACAATGCTATAATAATAAGGCTACGCCCCCCTCCTGACACTACAGTCTTTGTATGGGCATACAGTTTGCTGTGGGTTATGGGATATCTGTTGGTGTAAGATAATACTGTGACGACACTCGTTTGGTGGTTCAGAATGATTTTAGTTTTATTTTTTACAGCTTATGGTAAGTGAATGCAGAATTTTGTGATCAAAGCTTTGTACACTGTTCTGCACTGTAAATAAAGAACTATGTTTTTATATTAAACATGGAATTTTTCAATATTACGCTTTATGTTTAAATTTTTAATGATTAACTGTGATATAAATCTGGCTTATGCTAATAGCTTATTTGCATACTATTTATTCAGTATTTAAGATTTAGGGAATTTTAATTGTAATGTTTAATTTCCAACTATATATACAACTTGTAAATATATTGATATTGCATTAAAATATTTGTGGTCATGATCGTATGGTAGTTGGATTTACAACTACTTGTGCAATCAGTGCCTGTCACCACTAAAGTTGTGAGTTCGAATCCAGCTCATGGCAAGGTGTACTCAATGCAACATGATGTGATGAAGTTTGTCAGTGACTTGCCACAGGTTGGTGGTTTTCTCCTGGTATTTCGGTTTTCTCCACCAATAAAACTGACCGCCGTGATATAACTGTAATATTGTTGAAAGTGACGTTAAACACCATAACCCTACCCCCCATGAAGATGGTGGATTGATTGTCTTTTAACTATTCTTTGTGATGATCCCTTTGATAAATAAACAGGAAAATAACGTATTTTATTGCTTCTCTTTATCATACACAATCTGGGTCTCATTCCATAATTTTAAATGGCCGTTTCCACATTTTGCTGGAGCTTTATATTTCATTGACATATTGTGTTAAAAATTTAAAGTTTGTGTTCTTTTTTTAATTAAATTTTTTTTTTATCAGATCTGTAGTCACTAAGCACATTTGTTACGACACAAGATTGTTTTTTGTCACATCTACTGGGGCTGTTTAATTGTAAAATAAGTACTGTTGATATTAATGTCAAGTTTTTTGTGATTAAACCTGGTTCTCAGTAACTATTAGTTCTATATAAATATTCTTAAAGTACTGTTGATATTAATGTCAAGTGTTTTGTGATTAAACCTGGTTCTCAGTAACTATTAGTTCTATATAAATATTCTTAAAGTACTGTTGATATTAATGTCAAGTTTTTTGTGATTAGACCTGGTTCTCAGTAACTATTAGTTCTATATAAATAAAACCACTATATAGAGACCACACAAGGGAACCTAGAAATGTGGCATTTATGAGCAGTTGCCTTTTATATACATGTTAAAATTATATGCACTATTCATTACAAGGAAAAATAAGACTGCCCTTTATAGACAGTGATTTGTTATATAGAGGTGTCCTTTAAGGCAGGTTTGACTATGATTGGTCCATGTTATAAGGTACATACTAAACAACTTCTCGTCACCTGATCTTGTCATTATTGTCACTGATTCATTGACGTTTTTAAATTTGGTTCAAGTTTTCATGATTAGGTCTATTACTCAGTATAGTTAAACAATTAATGGAGTGTACACACATGTCAGTCTTATTACCTGATCTTGACCACATTTCCAAAATATACATCTTATTTGATTAGATGTTACCAAACAAAAAACCGTTCGTGCATATTTTAAACTGAGTAAGGATAACTTCCACTGATATAATCTGAAGATCTTTTGTTATTACACTTTCTTGTTTGTTTTCAATATTCAGACAGTTTCATTGGACAATGACTAACGTGGGGTTTGTGTTGCTCAATCTTTCCTGTGTACAGATTTTGTAGATCATTGTCTGTCCTTTTGTTCCTTTTGTCTTGGCCATTTTGTTTTCTGTCATTCTTTGACTTATGGTTTCTGATTTCCCATTTGCAGTCTGTCAAGTAACTCCTGATTTTCCTGATTTTGAGCTGTTCCTGATTTTTTCCTGAATTTGTTAGATTAACTCCTGATTTTGAACTTTTTCCCCACAAAAAAAAAAAAACATTATAATATGTTGAAATTATTTTAGTGTAAAGCATCTTATCAATAAAAGGAGGTGAGGAAAATGGCCTAAGTAAGACCTTTTATCCTGCCAATTACATTCTGACATTCTGATAATGACCTTCATCTGGAATCAAATACACCATGCTTAAATTTATATATTATGGCCTGAAAGCTCTTACATTGTACTTAGAGGGGAGGAAGGCACCCATTTTTTTGTTTTTTTGTATGGTTTTATCACTTTTTATATAAAAAATTCCTGATAATCTCCTGATTTTTAACTAAAAACCCTCCTGATTTCCCAAATGCAGTGCTTGACAGACTGCATTTGGCATTTTCAATCTTTTCTTGTGTGGCTGCCCTTGTATTATTTGTGAATAATTAATAATTCATGAGAGTAAAATTGTCCTTGTTCTGAATCGTATCGTATCTTTATAAGCTTGAACTTTTTGCCACATGCAGCATGATTATTTCTGAAATTTTCAGCCTGAAACCACATATTTTATTGCTTCACCACAATTTTTTCACATGATCTTATTTTCACATTCTTTTGCATTTTAAGCATAAATTTAATGATCATTTCAGCAATAGTATATATATTTTAATTAGATGTGCCATTTTGAAATTAAAACAATAATAATGTCCAGTAATTAATAAAATCAGTTCCATCAGCACTATAGTTATGAGTATGAACCCTGTTCATGGCAAGGTGTACTCAATACAACATTATGTGATAAAGTTTGTCAGTGACTTGTGACAGGTCGGTAGTTTTCTCCGGGTACTCCAGTTTCCTCCACCAATTAAACGACCGCCACTATATATCTGACACATTTTTGAAAGTGGCATTAAACGGCATAATCCAAACCAAGTATGGTAATTAATAAAAGATAACTATTTTACAGAATAATTATGTCAGCAGAGTAAGATAAGTAACTAGTTTCACATTATTTTTTTTTTATTTCCTACGGTCGGAAATAGAAAATAAAACCCTTCCTGTATTTTTCAATCCACCTTTGTAAATACCAGACCTTTATCTATTCTAAACAAGAATTACAAATGAGTTGTGATATGATTTGAAAAGTTTTACCACAGTTAATAATTAAACTCCGTAGACCCCCTTTTGAGTCAACAGATTAAGCAGTGAGGCTTTATACCCTGATGTATCATAAACCAAATTATGTTCCATTTCAAACCATATTTAAATGCCATTTTCTTACTAGAGGTGAAAAATTATTATGGTATGATTCCAGTATCAACACAAAAATATTCTTTTTCAAATGTTAATAGCCTTATTAGCTATTATGCACTTTTATTTTTATTTTATTTTAATTTTTATCATATTGATTGATAAATACACATATAGAATAACGGCAGTCGTAAAGGTTGAGACAGTCAAAACTGACGTTATTTTTGTTCAGTACCATCATACTGTGTTTGACATCACACTGATGACTGATAAATTTCAGTATCATGCTCAGTTCTTTTATACTGAATACATGCATACCTGTCAGTGAGATCAAAGGAAAAATATATAAGTTACTGATAAACATAATATATCAACATTCTAAATACAGTTGCCATGGATTATTGAACAAAAATAACTTTTTTTTATTGTTTTATCTTATCACAGTGAAATGGAGTTTAAATTATTTGACAATGAAGAATTTGTGTGTAATTCACATAAAGACGGAACAGCCATACATCCAGCGTTACTGGCAGCTGTGGACGATGATAAAAAGTCAGAGGTACTGGTATTTTTTTTCTGATTTTCACTGATGGGGGTTTTTGTCAAGATATGAAAGGGAAGTAACTCGTGCAAATACGGAAAAGCAATTCATCCTGCATCACTGACTGTAGTAGACAATCCTAAAACTTGACATGAATTTTCAATGTGGTGAGTCACATTAGTAAAGGAAGAATATAGATGTTAATGAATGTGAGGGACTATCCAAATTTATTCTAAATCACAAATTAAAGTAAAGAGACGTCTGTATTACTAGTAATGAGACATAGGCTATTTTCAGTATTGTTGTCTTCTGAACAAATAAATTCAACACCTTGAATAACATACCTACTACGATAGGTAATCAGCTGAAATAACACAACATTTAGAATATTTTATAAATGTGAAATAAGGGAAAATTATTACCATGGTAACACTATTCACATCTGTTTGTTCATATCTTTGTAACAGATTGGAAAACCTCAACCAAGGCTTCAGGCTCTGACAATGGAGAGAGAGCTATCATTTGAATATGACGATGTTGGACTAGGTGAAAGTGATGATGAGGTTGGCGATGATGAACAACCCAGAGGTACAGGTAAGTTGTGTTTGATAAAGGTGTACAGGTAAAGTTTGCAGTGAATTTGAAGGAGCAATTTGACTGTGTAAGCACACTTTTACATGATAATGTTTTTTCTTAGTTAGTACCTGTAATCTAGCAAATGTAAACGAGTAAGTTTGAATGACAAATATTTCTTTCTCTATCTATTTTCTACAGCACGTCGAGCTAGAGGTATAAAGAAATCCATGGTAACCATTGATCCTCAGGCTATTTTAATGGATGCTCCAGAGTTTGAGTAAGTATCATAATTATTATTATGTAGAGTATATCAATTCTATGTTATGAGTCAGTTTATTTGCATTAAATGTACATTTTTACATTGAATTAGATATAAAAATATTTCAAATACAAAAAAAATGTACTTAATCACTTATACTAGTGTGTACTCAATACAACATTTTATGATCAAGTTTGTCAGTGACTTGCGGCAGGTCAGTGATTTTGTGCGGGTACTCCTGTTTCCTCCACCAATAAAACTTTGCACCACAATATAACTGAAATATTGTTGAAAGTGACTTTAAACACCAAAACCCCAAAACCTGTTGTACTAGTTATGGTAAGGCTGTCACTATTTTTATAAGCACTCTCTGTGTACATGGTTCCTTATAAACCAAAACAGACCTGTGTAAATGTACAATAACAATCTGCTGAGACATCTACCAACAGAAGAAAGGTAGCTATTTTCCCATCATAGATGGTAAGCACATATTAACAGAGGTGTCTTTTACCAGGGACTTCATATGGTGGATTACTTACCATAATTAACTGAAACCAAGTCCTTCTCAATTTGTAATCAGATATAGACCACGGGCACACAATAAGTGCAAGTTTCTCTGTACATTGACATCAAATTTAAATGATGATTTGATTTTTGATTTTTGGTGTTTTAATGCCACTTTCAGCAATATTTCAGCTATATCATGGGGACCAGTTTTAGTGGTGGAAGAAGCCGGAGTACCCCGAGAGAACCACCAACCATGGGCAAGCAACTGGTAAACTTTATCACTTGCGTCTGCGAGTCGAGTGCACCCTTTTTTGTAATTTACAAAGCCTGGCGTGAACCTATGCTGTATTGGTGATAGGCTTGTATGAGTTGTTAGATCCAACGACTTAACTCATTGAGCCACCCTGACACCCTAATTTGAATGATGGTTCACATATTACATCAAATATGAACTTATAAGAAAATCCTATTAACTGGACAAAATTGTTTAAATATCGAATAATTATGAATGTATAAAGAAGGTTCGGTTAACTGTTTAAACAATTTACTAACCAGATAGTTGCTGTTGCCAAAATGTTACTGGTTACACGGATCGACATGACAACCTTGTATACTAGTATATTATTTTTAGGCAAACAAAGAAATCTACCTGGGATACAGGAAGGTCTATGAGATATAACCAAGATGCACAAAGACAAGAAGGTATTAATAGACAGTCTAACATGCCCATGTGGTCACCTCTATTAAGCAGTCACCTGTATTAAAAGGTCACCCTTTTCTTGTCTTGTCATAGAAATATTCATTTGAATTGAACCTCATTTAAGAGGTCACCTGTTTTAGAAGGCTACATTTTCTTTGTCCCAAAGGTGATCTCTTAATACAGGTTTGACTATTTATTGCAAGCATAAGCTCGCATAAATATACATTTAACAAAATTAATTCCTATTGGTTAATTTTCCATGCATAAAGCAGACTTCTAATATGACGGCCTATATATCGTCAACCAGTATATGTCGGTATATATCTACCTTTTGCACCTGCGCACTCAAATTATCGATTGGAAACCAAAAAACATAATTTAAAAAGTTTCTGTAATGAATAAAAAGCCTACAAGGTCGTTTCTGTGAGGTCATGCACAACTACACATAAAAAAAAAAATTTCGAAAAAAATACTTAAGACAACCATCTATCAACTTTGACTTTTGTAATTTATTGTCATCCTGTGGACGTAGTTTGCAAGGGATGTTGGTGATATTGACACAAGTTGGTTACTGATTTATTTTACGATTTTGTGAGCATTTTACTTGTTTAAGTAGCTAAATGCAAAATGCCATCAAATTGGAAAATATCAGTAACTTAATTACATCACCATCTAGTTATCAATGTAGGAAAACTACAGTAAACAATACATGAAGGTTACTGTTAGTGCATTTTGTTATACATGCGTGACACACATCAATGGAATGTATGTGTGTGTACTGGGAATCCCCAAAGGTAAATTTTAAAAACAAATGAAAAAAATCTATAATATTATTACTCACACAATAGGAGTTTGATTCAATATATGTGCTCAAATTGCGCTGATTCCGTCATATGTGAATGGGATAAATGGAACAGCCATTGTGTGGCGGATTCTAAGGTGTCCTAGGGTCATAAAAATTACCGTATTTGTCATATTAGAAAAGAAATAATTCATGGCAGCCGTAGATTTGTGTACATTTAACCATGGGTTGGGCATTTATATTCATATTTTATCTCTCGCTAGCGCTCGGGGAAAAAATAATCGAATATAAATTCCCAACCCATGGTTAAATGAGCACAAATCTACGGCTGCCATGAATTATTTCTTAAGTAGCAAATAAAAGCGGAAATCAGAAGTAGAAATTGATATTGATGGAATTGTTGACCTTTTGTTGATATTGATGGAATTGTTGACCTTTAGTTGATATTGATGGAATTGTTGACCTTTTGTTGATATTGATGGAATTGTTGACCTTTTTTTGATATTGATGGAGTTGTTGATCTTTTGTTGATATTGATGGAATTGTTGACCTTCACTCTTTAACCTTTTTTTTCATAACCTAAAAATGTACAAAAAGATAGCCCAATGAATTGTCTTTGACCACTGTATTACTATATTCTCTTGCACTCAATACCTACATAATGTATCACCATTAACGTTGTGAGTTCGAATCCCACTCAGGCAATACAACATTATGTGATAAAGTTTTTCAGTGACTTACGGCAGGTTGGTGGTTTCCTCTGTGTACTCCGGCTTTCTCCTCCATTAAAACTGACCGGCACAATGTAACTGAAATATTGTTGAAAGTGGCATTAAACACCATAAACCAAACCAAACCACTCAGTATTACATTTCTTGTAAATTCTATTTGTATTCAGATAAATTAAGTATTCTCTATTTACAGATCAGAGAAGAATGAAAGAAATCATAATTTATTTAACAAAATTACGACTGAATCCAGAGAGAATTGATAAGCCTAAAAAAGAGGTGTGTAAAAATATATTTTTCTTCTTTTATGTTATCTTATGCTAAATCAATCTTCATTAAAACATGCTCATACAACATTGACATAAAACTTGGTATGTTTTTTTTTTAGGTTTATGGTGTTTAACACCACTTTTAACAATATTTCAGTTATATCGTGATGGCCAGATTTATCGTGCAGGAAATCGGAGAAAACCACCAACCTGTCGCAAGAAACTGACAAACTTTATCACATATTATATGACTATAAATATCCTAGATTCTGATTGGACAAAACACTACTTCACTCTCCATTTCAAAATGTGATGATCACCGCTCAAAAGTGCACGTGAGGTTAACATTACTTTTGAACATTGTAGCATGTATCTAAAAATAGTAACAGGGAAAATCCAGGTTGCTTATTATGAAAATGTATTCTCTGATTGGTCGATATTTAAAGAAGCGGTTCTGCTATCCAATCAGCGTTTTCCTAACAACAGCTTGTAATACATCTTCTTGTTTTATGTCTACCCCACGTTGTTTTCCTTTTACGACATTTTGTTTGTTTTGAATTTTATTTCATCTTCCGGTGAAAGTCACAGGTAGATAAGAGGCTCGCTCAAGTATTACCTTGGGGAACCGCATATTTTGTTGTTGTTTTGTCATGACTATTACAGTGAAAAAAAACCCCAAAATATCACTAACTTCGGATTTACTCATATAATAAAACAATTGATGACTTTGGATTTCAGTTAATACCACGATTATATCAACCCCAGAGGTCTGATTATCACCTCGGCGGATGGCCTCGGTGATAATCGGATCTCTGGGGTTGATAAATCATGGTATTGACCTCATCCAAAGTCATTAATTGTATAATGTTACATCGAGTACACTTCGTTTGAGTGGGGCATTAAAATTTGTAAAAATTATTGTTGGTTAGTTGACCAAGAAAAGATTACTGTAAATTCAGAAATTATTGCGAAAAATGCAACTGATGTGAAATCGTAATAATTAAACCTCGCATTTCGGAATCATAAGTATCCATTTGTACTGGAGGACTTCATGCTTCGCAATAATAAAAATCGCAATCTATGAAAATTTTCGAAGATCGCAATAATAAATGAACGCAGTAATTTCCGAATTTACAGTATATAGTGAAACAGCTTGCAGGGTTATGATAACAATCTATCCATTCAGTTCCTAAAATAGCCCTCATAATAATTAGTCCTGCAGTGTAGAAAAAATCAACAAGATATATTATCTTTCCTTAGTATCAGACTATGGTTGAGAAGGTTAAACATTTTAGTATTTATCACAACTTTCAGCTATGACCATGACTAGAATAATTGGGGTAACAAACTGGTCTGGTAACAGACTAGGAGAAAAATAACACAGAGAAAAGCACTACATTTTCTATTCTTTTTGGCCAATAAACTGTTTTATATTTACACCCATGTGCTAATACTTTCTGATTGCAGTTCCTTGGAGGTCAGTTCTGTAAAATAGAATCACAATGGCGAGCCAACAATTTACAGAACGCCCAGCGACCAGGACTAGGAACATATAGGTATGTTGTAGTGTTGCATTGGAAGCCTATATACACATTTGTGAAAGGAGACGTTATTCAGATTTATATATGATGAGAATTTTATTATGATCAAGTTTTAAATGTACAGTGTAACCTATCTAAACAGAACCTCCTAGGGATCAACTTTTGTGTTGGCAATAGACAGGTGTTTGGTTTATACAGGTTGAATTAACAAAGATTTCTTACATATGAAGTTTGATATATTCAGGATTCTGGTTTATCCAGAGTTCAGTTTAGACAGGTTTATACAGGATTCTGGTTTATTCAGGGTTCAGTTTAGACAGGTTTATACAGGATTCTGGTTTATACAGGGTTCAGTTAGACAGGTTTATACAGGATTCTGCTTCATTCAGGGTTCAGTTTAGACAGGTTTATACAGGATTCTGGTTTATTCGGGGTTCAGTTTAGACCGGTTTATACAGGATTCTGCTTCATTCAGGGTTCAGTTTAGACAGGTTTATACAGGATTCTGGTTTATTCAGGGTTCAGTTTAGACAGGTTTATACATGATTCTGGTTTATTCAGAGTTCAGTTTAGACAGGTTTATACTGGATTCTGGTTAATTTAGGGTTCAGTTTAGACAGGTTTATACTGGATTCTGGTTTATTCAGGGTTCAGTTTAGACAGGTTTCACTTTACATGAACTTGTTCTGCACACACAGTTTATTATATCAAGCAGGGTCAAATTTGAGGACGATTAAGACACACTTCAGCACATGTGTTCTTTTGTTTTGTTTTTAATGTTTTATTGTTTATATTGTTATGTATCCCAAGTATGCATGTACACATCGTATATAACTATGCATGCATGATATTTAAGCCAAAGTATCACTTAAAAATGAGTGGATTTTTCTGTATACCCATGTCATTAAGAATCTGGAACATTATATTTTACCCATGATAGAATATCAGTCTGTAATTTTTGTTCAAATCAATTAAGTTCCCCTTAGGCAAGATATTTAAAATCTATGCAACTGGTCAAGGACCAAGAAAAGGCAGATCAAGTTATATCTTGGACATAGCACATTTTCAGTTATTGAATTATTCCCCTTGATTTTTCGAAAAATACTTTTTTCTCAAGTTTCCGTTCAATAACTTAAATTTGTTTGGCAATGTTTTTTTTCACCACAATACACAGGTCAGGATTGAATTTAGTTATTATTTCTTTTATGGCTCTTTAATTGAAAAATGTCATTTGTGGTTTGAAATTTTTACACAATATTTCAACCACAATAGGCTGTTCAAGTGTAACTTTTTATCCATTTTGCCATTTGCAGTTCCTGAGTTTTGCCTCTATTTACTTAAGCTGGAGTGGAGATATTCATGTCCTATGGACACTTTCTTCCATTTTTCTGCATATGCATTCTCATTAAATTTTTTACTTTTCAAAGAGTTACTTCCCCTTTTCATCAATTTCATTGCATTTTCTCTCTTGATGACTCAGATTCTAAATTAATTACACAGAATTTCATTTTTTAACGTGACACTGCTGGTGTGATTTTTGATTTGAATTTCACATTTAAAAATCATATGGAAACTAAATCAAATGAATTGAGATGTCGTTTTAGAATTACGTAGAGCAAATTAAATTATTTAATAGTATGAAATTTATAATTGGAATACAGTCAAACCATGTTATTTTGAACAAGGATAAGTCATTGCCATGGGAAACTCGGAAGTCAACGTCTGGTTCATGTGTTGAAGGCTTTACTTTATTTTATAACAGGCCGCATGGTCATAGAATTTTCGACTACGATATTGCTTTACTTGTTCTTGAAAAATGGCCAATCCGAACACGGTAACCAATTCTTATGAGTTCTGATTGGACGATGCTTGTGCACAAAAGTTTTATGACCATAAAGCTTGATAACTTAAATACTGTGGGTTATTTCAGTCTTTGCATTAATTTTTTTCAAATACTTGCCCAAAAGTCAAATTTAGAAAATTTTCTGTTTTAATTGTCGGTTGTTCGAATCCAGTTTTACTTGCCTCGAGCTTCGGGCAAGTGGGTTAGCATGAAGACTGTGATTTAAAAGTAAAATCATCTCTCTTTTCAACCTTGACACAATGAGGTTTGACTGTATTGCCATGTTCTAATATGTTATTTGTGGTAAATGAAATATTCAACATTGGTGATGAAAAAGATATTATTTGCTGTGATTGCTTCACATAGGGGTAGACCTATTGTTGGTGGTATACGACGAGAAAAATCACATATGTATTGAGCCAGGTTTGAATAATTTATATTTTAGCATGCACACCATTTCACTAGCATGTAGCTTTTATTCCTATTTGGTGTATGTTTGAGAATTACCAACCCCTCAATTCATTTATATTTTATTGTGTGTCTTGTACTATAACATTTTTTATGTATTCTCAGCATGTGAACCCTCTCAGTGTATTTATCTTTCATTGTCTCTTGTGCTATAACCTTTGTTATATATACTGAGAATGCCAACCTCTTAATTTGATTAATTCTGTGTTTGCACTTTTTGACATAAATTGGCATAAAGACTGATTTACATAATCCATCACAGCACTATTACAACAATATATGACTAGCAAGCCACTGTTTGCCTCTGTTTTATCACATCACCATGACAACAATCTAAGACTAATAAACCATTGTTTGCCTTGCAATACTCTGTAAAGTGATATCGTGGGAGGTAGAAAAAAGTACCTTTTATAGACAGGTGCCCTTTATATAAAGGTTCAAACTATATGAATTATTAATACAGGGATGGGAAACAATTGTACTCTATAAACAGTGATTTATCATATAAAGGTTTCCTTTGAAGCAGGTTTAACTGTACTTACCAGGGTATATCATATAAGATGTCAAAATAAAGTACAATTAGTAATTTTTGTCTCTGTGATTATCTCGCTGAATTGTGATCCTTCTCTTGGTAGAATCTTGTCATAAGCTTTAAAATGGAATTTTAAGCTTCATTTTGATTACATAACAGACCGTTCAACAATTTTTTTCCGGTTATAATTAAGAATAATGGATGTTGGAGTTTTAAGTCATTGATTGACCAACTTCTTTTTCTGTTGCAGGATTTTTAATAAAAATCAAATGAAGAATTCAACTGAAAATTTTAGAGAATTAAATATAAATAATGAAATGAGTTTGAAGATACAAAAGGGGTAATCAGAATCTGTAAACTGAAGAAGGGTAGACAACACAATGGCCAAAGGAAAAGGGACAAAAGGACAAATAACGATCTACAAAACATAAATGTGATATTAGTTTTCTGTCAAACCTTTCAACTTGTATTTTGGTCTTAATCTACATATCAGTACTTGGGAATTTAAATTGATATTTTATTTCTGAATGTTTTTAGCACTTGTTATAATTCCCTGGCCCTGGCATATATCTTTCAACTTCTAAATTTGTAACTGAATGCATGGCATATGTGGTTTACAAACTTCAAATTGCCATTTTCTTTCTCAATCCTATGACTATGCTCTAGGGGACTAATCCGTTGTAATTCCGTGTATTTACTGATTGACTGGGCCCGTGGAGTATGGGGTTGGTAATCTCTTTAATTGTCACTTATTTTAACGATGCACGTTTTTTTACAGGTTTTTGTATCTTTAATATATCACTTCTACAAATCTGTCAAAATAACTTTTCAGAACTTATTTCCTTTTGACTTATATTGTTGGTTTTCAGTTGTACCAACTGATCTACTCTCAATCATTGAATCTGTGGCTTTTATTTATTATTGAAATGTTTTAATCAACAATTTAAATATGCTTGCATAAAACTGTACTGCTCTCTATGCTAAAATATTTAATGAACTTTTCTTTCTGTTAATTAAACATTGATTTTAAAATTTCTCATCATTGAATTTAAGATATATCTGAAAACCAGAAAAAAACACACACTTGTAGGGTTTAAGGGTTAATATGGTGCTTAATGCCACTTTCAACATTATTTCAGTTATATCATGGCGGTTCTTGTTTTTGGTGGAGGAACCTGGAGAAAACCACAAAAAAAAACTTGTATACTGTGTGATGACAGGAAATTAAACAAATGAAAAAAAGAAAAGAAAATACATTATTAACCTTTCAAAATCTACACTAACAATGAATATAGTGAAACCTATATGAACCAAACTTCCTTGGGAACTACTTTTGTGTTTGGAATTGATAGATGTTCTGTCCATACAGGTTAAATGAACAGAGCTTTTCTACATTGGGAAGTTATTTGAAGTTCATTTTATACAGGATTCATGTTTTTTCAAGGGTTGGTTTATTCAGGTTTCACTGCAATTCACAAAAAAAATAATATACAACATGGAATTTCTGTAATGAAAATTTATATGTTAAAATTAAAGTCCAGAAGCATACTATACTAATACACATATGAGTGAAAAAACTAACTAACTCAAAACTGGGTGTAAAACTCCTATATTAGTCTATAGTTAAATATATACAATGTGTTTGTCTAATACATATCTGTATTAATTCATTTTTTATTACTATAAATTTTTGTGGATTCTTGGAAAATGATGTTTTTATTTGAAAATTAATTTTAAGTACATGTATTTTAAATATTTTACTTGTTTTTGACTTAATTCATATTCTAATTTTCTAAATTTGTACTTGTGTAATGTGGAAATGAATTTGTTCATGAGTGAGCGATTGTTGTTTAATGTCAAGCGAGTAATTTTTACAGCTATATCATGGCAAGAACAAGTTACATTTAATGAGATGATAATGAGGTCCGCTTTGTACTAGACCAACACACTGAGTTAGATTTTTATAGTGCTAGCTCACTGAAACAGCAGTCGGTTGATAGATATATATGTCACTATGCTCTGACACATGATAGATATATATGTCACTATGCTCTGACACATGATAGATATATATGTCACTATGCTCTGACACATGATAGATATATATGTCACTATGCTC
>MJUT01064901.1:735579-773109 GCA_002080005.1 Gigantidas platifrons | reverse complement strand
TAAGATGTGCATGCTAACCATTAAGACTGGAACATACACTACCATACTTAAGATGTGCATGCTAACCATTAAGACTGGAACACACACTACCCCACGATGTGCATGCTGACCATTACACAATCTATGTGGTTCACTTGACGTTTAACAACAATCAATCAATCAAAATAAATTCAGTGATGTTAGGTTTCAATGATTAAGTTACAAATTATACACAGAACAGTCTTGATAAGGTTTTGATATTTTAATTTTCATTTGGTATTATATAATGAGAACTTAAAATACTCCAGAGCACATAATAGAAATAAAAATACCTTGGCACAATAGATAACAAAGCTGTTTAATATACATCTTAATCTTCAATGATATAAAACAAAAATACTGCAACTGCAGTACATTTAGACAAATTATTTTAGAATTTAACATGCACCTATATTTTACTGTTTTCTTCTTTATGTACTCTGTACAATTTATATCTATAATTTTTTTCTAGTGGAAGAATTGTCTCCCTTGTATAAATGCAAGTTATCTCCCTTATAAAAGTTTACATAATAAAACAATATAACAATAAATTATTTTACATTGTCAGTCATACCACTCAAATATTTTCTTCAGTCAAAAGCCATTCATACAAAATAAAAATGTACATTCAATAATAACAATAATACAGAAAATTTATTTGTGGAAGTGAATTTGTTATTCTAAAACTCAAAACCACTGTACTTCTTCAGAAAATAATTTTAAACTTGAAAGAAAATATAAAAACTAGGATGGAATCCACATTTCAGTATTTTTTTACCACCACTTTTCAGATTTTCATACATATCTTGAATTCTTGGAATTCATTGAAATGCTCAAACATTAAATATATGTTCACATAATGTGAAACATATCTTTAAATTCACAAGCAAGAGTTTGGACAAAAAAAAACATGAGATTTATAGTAAATTTTGAAAACTTCCATTGTTAACTGGATGATGGTGGAACAATAGATGCTCCTGCTAGTTCCTGTCTCCTGATGTCGGTTGTTATTGACAACAGATCCTGAATAAATATGCGGATCTGAAAAAAGTAACAAATTTCCCAATTATAACATACAGTCGTTTTATACAAGTTGTAAAAGTAGTATATTAGGCACAAAACAGAGTCAGTCGCTGCAGTATAATAGGGACGGATAAGAGCTGGTGGCAGCTGTGGCATCTACTACGATGAAGATGGGACATATGCAGATGACATGAATGTGTCTGATCGTTTCAGGTCATGTACAATGTCCCTCAGGTCAACCAAAAACACTTGAATCTGAAAAGGTAAGAAAAAGTCGAGATTAATTTTCAAATTTTTGATAAGACTGCAAAATATATATAAAAAAGATGTGCAAGTTTGGTTAAAAGGTAACAAAAGGAAAGTGGAATAAGAATAAAAATATAAACAATGTTAATGGAAATTTTCAGTTGTAACAATATGTTTGTCTCTCAGTACAATATCATGAATATTTAAACAAAATACAATTCTTCATGAAGGTGCATACCTTCTTATATAAAGTTGATTTGTGACAAATACAATTTTACTTGAGACATTCAGATAAATTAGCTGATACATTGTGTTTGTACTGTTAAGGTTATAAATGGGAATGCTTAAAATAATATGTAGACAGTTAAGATTTAAATTCAGCCAACAGCATTGTGGTTACTGGATCCGAACAATACTAACAAAATTAGCAAAGAAAAAAATAGTGTAATGCATAGGAAAGAAAAAAATAGTGTAATGCATCTTAAAATAATTATTAGGGAAAGTTTAAATATACAATATGTTTCATTGACTGTTACTAGACAAATATGGTATACAAATAAGAGTGGAAGGGAAAACAGGAAGAGGAGATAAATCAGGAAGGGGAGATAACAAAGTAAGGGGAGATAATTCATAGCTTATGCCCTACCTACTATTTCAATAAATATTTTACTTATATTTTGAGCTCTTACAAATAATTTTAAAATATTGTTGCTTGCAGTAATGTAAAGAAAATCAGACAAATTATTTCAATTAAAGATCAAAGAGACGACACCTGCTATATGATAAATAAAACATGATCTACACTTTATAAATACTTAATAATATGATATACATATAGATAAATCACAAGCATGCTATTTTAATTTCTATCGAGATCTCACCTTGTTTTGTTGGCGACGTTGGACTTGTGCTGCACCAGCTTGGTCATGAGGGGAGATTACATGTTATACATTAGAAAGCTAGGCTATAACACAAGCTAACGTGCAACACATGCGATCGTGACACTTAGTACGTGTACATGCTTTTATACACAACACACCATGGAATCTAATTAGAATGTGTGCCACACGTGTCGTGTGACATTTAGAGTAATTTACACTTAGAATGTATTTTAATGTGTAATATTTGGTAACACTCACAGAGATGTTTTGGTTTATTTGTGTATTAAGATGATATTATAATGTAAGAACAATTATAGACAGTGCTAATATTAAAAAAAGACAATCTTTGTTGAAATTTTTGGTTTATATGCACTTTTAATTTTGGGTTTATGGTTAGGTTTATGGTGCTTACACCACTTTCAACAATATTTCAGTTATAGCATGGCTGTCAGTTTTATTAGTTGAGAAAACTGGAGTACCCACAGAAAACCACAGACCTGTTGCTAGTCACTGACAAACTTTATCAGTTTTAATGTTGTATTTGTATCTAATACAACATGCCAACAAGACATTTTTCCCAGTGCATCTTCGTCGCCAGTTTTTAAAACACTGGTATTCCCTATCCGAGAATATGTTTAAAATCTAATCATCATAGGACGAGCATTATTCATTTGTACAAATTTGAAATTTTGTATCATTTAATACAAGGATTATTAATATGCCTGACAATTTAAAAAAAATTGTTAATCAATATTAGCTATTTGTTGTTTACAATTTTCTTTTAACAGTCAATATTTTCTTAACCTTCATTATGATATAAGTGTTGAGAAATTATCTTTATTATACAATTTGTACTCTGAATTTTGACCTTTAACTTTTGACTTTTAACCAAAACAATATACAAGCTTGATATACTATTCATTATGACGAATTTCCAAAAATGATATTATTGTTTTGATGCAGTTAAGCTGAACAGGCAAATCGGAATAGAAGGATTTACGTCACTGATAAAGGGAAAATGGCAGCCTCCATGTTTAGCGGGAAATTTAAAATCAATAAGATATAAACGTGTTTTAACATCAGCCCTTGTAAAATTTTCATTAAAAAAGTCCTATTTTCATATTTTGATTAGTTCTAAATTCTGTAAAACCCCAAATCATCAGTTGGTTTCGTTCTCCTTTAAAACAGGAAATTTAATTGGACGATATCCTGCATAAAATACAAATTAATTTAACTTTGCAATTAATAAGGTTTTCAATTGTTACATGTAAGATTTATTTTTGTATTTGGAGTCATACACAAATCTCGATAAGGTTTTCCCAAATCTTCGGGCAAATGATTTTAAAAATTACCAAAAAATGTTTCGAATAATTAATGAATCTGCCATTTTATTTATGTCTATATATAGAACTAGGAATAACTTCGTGACTACTCTACACGACTAAAGTGTAACCTATTAAATAAGTAATTATCACCTAATATATAAATATTACAGTTTTGATATGACAGTTAGTCATGTGATAGGGTAAGATTATAGTCTAGAACTGATAAAAGCCAGTGATGCATGCAATGCTATACAACATATAATCTTAATACATTTAGATGCTCTTAATTAAGTAATAATCTGGTGTCTGAATTTGAAACATTTTTCGTGCCATTCTAACACATTTAATAACATAAGAAAAGATATGTGCTTGCGGACATATAACTTTTTATAGGCAAATTGGACATTTTCCCTTTGATGTGTGCCGCTGATAGAGTCTTGATCATTGAACTGACCTTGGCTTCATCCACAAAAAATATCAGGTCAGATCGTAACTCACATGCCCAAGTTTATAGACGTAAAACACATTATGACACCATCGATAAAAACAATAACATCAGTTCTGAAGCCAGTGAAGGTCTCAATAGACATTATCACAATCATCCCAGCTCGTCCTTTCGGACACGCTGAGATATTATCGGTTAGCACTAATGTCTGTCTCGACCTTCATAATTTCCGTTATTCTATAAATAATACAACCAGATTTACATTTAAATAAGAGAATCTAACTGTTTTTAGAGAAAAATGATAAGCAACAAATGGGAAGTTAACAACTGAAACTTGGAACTCATCAAACTGAAAAAACTAAATAATAAAAAATTAATACATAAAACACACAATGTAGCATTGTCTTCTATACAACAATTGTACACATATTCCACCTGGAATGTACAAATGTAGGTATATTGTCAAGATAGTACAAACGTTGTACAAACTTGTTGATAACAACAAAAACAACCCCCCCCTCCTTAACCCCAAAAATGAAAGTTAAATAGACATTTAATCTGAACACTGTTCTGTTCAATCATATAGTCTAGGGATAATTCTGGTTAGAAAATAAAATATCTGAAAATCAATGAATATAGCTGAAACCATCTTCACCCCCTTTCAAAAGTTCCCTTTTTTAACTGTTCTGACCGTGTTCTGCAACTTTCGGAATATTTTTATCAGAGCAAAATAGCTGAAATTAGTTAAATAACCGGAAAAAAAAATCATCCCTTATATATTAATTAAAGTGGAATCTGTTTAAATTCACTTGAAAAGCAGCTCAATTCCAGATGGAATATTTTGTACAGACAAACAACACGAAAACACACATGTCATCACAACATTGTCTACGGAGAAATATGTATTTATTTGTTTTAATAAAATGGAATATTTGTATAATATGTTTAATACAAATAATAGGAGTAATTATGAATGTCAAATTTTAAATCTGTTGGTACAAACTTTTGTGGTTTGTGAAAAACAAACTCAGTTTCTTAAAATTACAGAATGTATGGACAATACAATGAACAATAAGTGCATTTATCTAATGACCAGCAAAACCACTGAAAACTGACACCTAATGATGTTATTGGTACAATATTTGACCGACCAATCACTACCAGAGTTTTCGTTCTTGGCTCTGTCAGCGTCTCATCTTTTAAAACTAAAACAATCTATTTAAAATTAGATGTCTACATTAGTCTACAAAACAACCGATAGAAAATAGGGAGCAAGTGCAGAGATCTAATTTTAATTAGATTGAAACTAAAACTAAATTGATCCAAACAAATTTCCCAGTAAGGTCATTCCTAAGCACAGTTTTCAATTATACTATTTATCTTATACTATTATCACAGATTTTAATAATTTTAGGCTTGTTTACATGGATTATTGCTCTATAGTGCACAATAAATACTTATGGTCCTGTATTCTAAACTTCACATAATCGGAACAGAATAACATCCGAACAATGTTATATTAATTTCCGTTCCGATTAATTCCGTTTTTTACTGTGATATTCTTGCACATAAATTTGAATTATTTGATGCATTGACAGATGTTGATGTGAGATCAAAGATAGATAACTCTGGTAGTGATTGTCATGTGACAAGTACATCACCAATAATAAAGATTGAACAGAATTCAATTCTTTCACAAACCCTACAGGAATATTTATTTTAATGATTGGGTCAGTTAATAGATACTAAGAAACATCTAGCAAGATGACAAGTTAGTATTTATCCAAAATATACAATAACAGACTTCCTGGAGCTTCATTTTGTTAGAATGTCATTGGATGTTAACTTTTGAGTTTCCAAATATCTGTTTTTTTGTATATACAGTGAAACCTGTCTAAACTGAACTCTGAGTAAACCCAAAACCTGCATTTACAGTACCATCTACTAAATGTCTATGTAATTTGAACCTGTGTAAAGTAAACACCTGTCTAAACTGAACAAATTCTTCAGTCCCAAAGGTTTAGACAGGTTTTACTGTACATGTAAATGTATAAACGAACCCCATTAAAATCAAGGGGTGAACTTGGGTGCTCTGGAAGGGTTAGTAGTTCCTGCTCCACTAGTGACACCTGTCCTGTTAGTTTGCAATGAGTTTTTTACATAATAGATGAACAAAGACAAATTACAAAACTAGCAACAAATATTAGATATTGTTGGTCTGCAAAAATCAGCTGGAATTAGTAGAAATCTGTTAAATGAAAACAGCTGCTAGTTTTAGCAACTGTTCTTACAAAAAAATAGTCAAGATATATGTATGGAAAAATATTCAAAAGGCACAAATATGGAACTGATATTTTGTGAAATATCATGTTTAAATCAAGACTGGAGTTCAATAAAGGTATTAAACCACTAATTCACCAATCAGAGCTTAGAACATATACAAAAGTAGTCCCTTTTAAAGAAAAAAGTTCCTTTCGCTTTGTTGTATTGTGAAAAATACTGAATGGAATGGAATAATAAAAAAATTGATAATTGAAGTTAAATATATAAGGATTATTTTGAGCCCAAATTTGATGGATATAGTTTTATTTTAATACTTCTATGCAGGATTTGATGCATGACCTATAAATACAGAATTTCCGGGGGAAGACGGAGCTATTTTTAGAGTAGGTCAGGGTGTTTTCCACAGCCTGGCATTTCACTGCAAGACTTTAAACATCCCATGATATTTTGACAGAATGTAGAGGAATCATGTACAGTTCAGAAAATATACAGTCTTGGAAAGGTTAAACTTAAGATAAAATAGCCAGGTAGGCTCGAAAAAACACAAATTCAGTAGAAAATGTTAAAGAAATTAATTAGTGGTTTTATACCTAAAATGATATAAACAGATTTCTAACAAAAATTCCAAGCTGTAAATGTTATATATTGGGTAATCTAGCATTACTAGAAATAAACAACACTGAACACAACCAAACAGTATCACAAAAAATGTAAAATGTGTCAATCTGGCACATAACAGATTTCTTGAGATACTTTAAAATATCAACAGTATTGAGTTTTTACTCAAATTTACATAGATTCAATCCAGTAACAACATTTGAGTGTATTCAATATTCACCATGCATGGCAACTAATACTTTATGACATTGAATGTTTTTACTTCATAAAGTAGCATATTTTCCTGTATCCTAATGTAAATGATCTTTAACTCTTCAATACAATTTTTTCTTCTTTGGAATTATTTAATTTTGTAATCTAAAAGTTTCATATCCACTTTTTGAGTCTCAAATTAAAGAGGTGACAATAAAAATATATTGTCTAACAACAATAATTGACCAAAACGGACCAAAATGTACACAAAAATAATCTAGTAATACATGATACAGGTGTAACCTAGGTAACACATGATACAGATGTAACCATAGAAACACATGATACAGGTGTATCCTAGGTGATATATGTAATCTTACCTGTGCTAATTGTTCATGTGTTTCTTCTTCTTCCGCTGACTGTTTCTGATGACGTTTGACTAACTGATACAAATTACGTGCAGCCCTGTTAAGAAAAAAATATGTATTTTACTGACAGAAACAAATTACGTTACAACTTTACCACAATATTTCAATTATATCATGGCAGTGAGTTTATTGGTGGAGGAAAAAATACGTGAAAAAAAAAACTGAGCTGTGACATCTATTACATAAAATTATAGTAAATACACCTATGATACAATAGAATTTCTAGTCACATCTTTAGTGATGATAGTTACCAGTACAGACTTCATAGAAAGATGAAAGTCTAATTATTGTCTTACTTGTGATATATCATTACACAAATATCTATAAGGCTGAAAAAGATATTTGTTTGTTTTGTGTTATTAATGAAATCTATGACATAGGTCCAATTAAAATAATTTCTTGTTGCATTTTTTTTTACTTTAAAATTCTTAATTATGTCTCTGAATTTAAAAATAATTGACGAGCACCAAAAACTAGAGGCTCACGGGAGCCTGTAATCGCTCACCTGGTTTTCAATTTTACATCTAAAGTTAATAGAAAATGAGGGTGTTACACATAATTTTGAAAGTGGGCCACCCAAAGATCATTTCAACTAAAATTTATGAGCAAAAGATTTTGATGTGCTTTTATCTCATAATATTCCTAAACGGAATAAACTGGCTGAAAAAATATCACAGTAAAACCCAGAATATATGTTAAGCTACTCATTGCCATGTAGCTGCAGTTAAAATTTGAGTTCATTTTGATTTGTAATAAAGCAGAAATTGACAACTAAAGAAAATTCTATTTTTAGTAACAGCAGCCATTTTGAATGGAGAGTGGGGTTGTCGGACACAATATTGAAAGGGGACCACCCAAGGACCATCCCTACCAGGTTTGGTTTAATTTGGTTCAGGGGTTTCAGAGGAGAAGATTTAAATGTGAAATGTACGACGTACGACGGACGGACAACGACAGACGCCAAGTGATGGCAAAAGCTCACATGGCCTTTGGCCAGGTGAGCTAATAATATGATGCAAGAATAAGCTATGAAATCTATGTATTCTATGTATTCTATATTTGGAAAAATGGGGATAGTAAAAAACTGAAGAAGATAAAGTGGTGTTTAATAGCAAGTGTCAGGGGTTTTTTTTCAATAGGATTATTTCATGCATTTTAATTCTACAAATTGTCCATTCTTTTACAGGGTTGTATTCTTGACATACTTATATTCATTTTAATTCTATCCAGGTGTCACAATTTTTATTTTTAGTGGTATTCTTCATCAGGTCATATTTCTTACATTTTAATTCTAAAACACTGTATAAAGTGATTTTGCTGTAGATGTACATATATTTTACTCAGACCTTTCAGTAAGGGGCAGTACCAGGTACTTTTACCTGCCTAAAATGGTCTTTGGTACCTCCTGATTTTAAAGAGTGTTGTATAAGATATTCATGGAAATTGTTCCAAGCTTAATAAAAAGTACCACCTGTAAATAGTGAAGTACTGGTAGACTTGAAAAATATTGAAAGCCCTGTTTACTTACATTTTAATTCTACCAAGTGTAAGAGTTTTTGTAGCAGCAGTATTCTTAATATGTGTCCATGCAGACTCCCATTTTACAGCCTCACTTTGAGCTGAGTCTAGTTGTGTTTGTAACCCTGACAACTGATTATTACATGATAAAATTTCATTGTCTTTTTCCTAAAAAAAAAATACAACATATTTGCTTGATATTATAACTGTACCGAATGTGAAAAAATTAAAATACATAGATCTATTCACATTTAAACAGATTAGTCGCCAGTTACCAATTAAAACTTCCATACTAATAGAGGTTTTTGGAAGAGAGAAAATATCACCAACACAATATGTTTATCAATAAGGTTTATGTTGTCAAGGGAGACAACTCATGCAATTATGTCTTAAACCAAATATGTTAAGTATCTCTTTAGAAGAAGTAGAGCTGAAATATATTATGATGCCTTCTGATTGGACAGTCAGCTGTCTAGTCCAAAAAATACATTTACAACAATTGGAGTATATAATCTATAGACAAAATCTGTATAATAATTATAATTGGTGATCAATTAAAAATTATTTTCAAACATTATATAAATAACATATAGTTGAGAGGGTGATAGATCAGATTGTTACCCTGGCCTGAGAAAAACATTGTCAACCAAGGCGAAGTTGAGGTTGACAATGTCTTTTTCGAAGGGTAACAATCTGATCTATCACCCTCTCAACTATATGTTATTTAATTTATTATACTGAATGTTTTCACTTTCTTGTTTGCAATGATGTTTTTTTTCTCATCTTTATGTTTCATTTCATATTCAGTCTATTCATTTTTACAGATGTTCAGTAATTTTGCTAGGCTCTAAATGAGAGGGTGACAGTAAAAAAAATTGTTACCCACTGAGCCATGTGTCAGAGCAGAATGTTACCCTCATCTTATCCAATAAAATTACATCTTGCATACATGAAGTATAATAATATCTTTTAATGAATGCCTGGCATACTTTATTTACCCAGATATGAATGATCAGTATAATTTATCTTATAACTTACTTCTATATATTTTAGTAAATTTTGTCTTTCTTTCTCTATAACTTCTTGATTTTTCTGGTCTTGTTCTAACAAATCCTGTAAATATAGATCAGAGAAATAACATTTACTGGTACATAAAGTTGACAATTTCTATTTCTATATTTAGATCACACTAAAATCTCTTCAATTGTCCGACAGTAGGTACATGTATTTTAATATAACATTAACATAAAATTGAATAAAAAAGGTATTGTTACTCGTGGCTCACAAAAGAATACCCCCACCTTATTATTTGAAGACTAGCGTAAATTTTATACAGTGATAAACAATAAATAATGGTTTTATTGCTTTATATACTGTGGTTTGTGAGGAGTTACCACTAAAATGTTACCTAGACTGCATATATATATAATGGCTTAGATACATGTATGATCTAGAATATTGAAGAAAAACGATAAAAAAATGTTTTATCCAGTTCATGAGTAAATTAGTTGAACTTTATGCCCTATACTGACAAAAATACATTTGTACATGATAACAAATCCCTAAATCTTTTAAAAAAACCTTCTTTGGTTAAATTTTGAGGGACAACTGTATATCTAATGGACCTGAACTTAAGCAAAGTATTTTTGGTATAAAAATATTAACTGTTGATAAAACTTACGGCATGTGTAGCAGTGAGTGTATCATATCTAGCTATAATGTCCCTCATTTCACCGAACTCCTCTCCTGCCTCTAACACTTTTTCCATGTATGTGTGATAAATTTTAAATTTATCTAATTTTTCTTGTAACTTTGATTTGTCTTTTTCTAAATTTCCTTTTTCTACTTTCAATCTGTAATAGACATTAATATTCAGTAAGAAATCTAAAAATCTAACACCAAACTCTTTGACCATTTGGATCTATTTAATTTTTCATAAATAAACATCCTTATGAAGAAAAAAAAAACTATTTTAGATTGTCACAAAAGATATGTTTTGCTTAGATTTTGACACACAACCTGCTGCCAGTCATTTACAAATTTAATTATCACAGAAATTTGTATCAAGTAAATGCCATGTGCAAGAATTGAAACTTTAGTGGTGATAATCGCTAATTGCAAGTATATAAATCTAACCAAAATATAATGATGGATGTAAAACAGGGACACACAAATGCCTTAAAGGAGATATCTTGTCCTGCAATTGGCCAACACAAGTGGTTGCTAATTAACAAGTTTTCCATTATGTATAAGACTGCTACATTCTACAAACAAGAGTATTTAGGGAAAGTTGTGCATCTGATACTCCGAAACAACTAGCATATACCCCATTTAAAAATTGTCAATTTGGGGTCAAATTTCACTGTTCTATTGTCTTCTGTATGTTTGGTTATTTTTCTGATCATTCATATGCATGAACCCAGGTCCTGAATTACAAATGTATGTCGGACAGTTGTAAAGTTTAAACAATTGGTTGAAATATTGTGACAAGGGAGATCATTTGAAAATATACAAACTTTTCAATTTCTTTGTCTTTTTGTTTCTTTGATTCCCTTTCTTCTTCTGCCTTTTTTAAAGCTCTCGCTTTCTTTGAATCATTTTCCTGCAATCAAATTTTAAAATATTAAGACACAACATCTATGTTTATGTCAATAGCCATAACTAGGTGTCAATAGAAAAAGGATACTTTGGAAATTTCAATAAAAGAATTTCAATAGACAGTTAGTGGAGGTGGTTATGAACCTACAACAGTTCCTATATAACCCTAGGAAGAGGAGTGTACCTGTTACAGTAGAGGTGGTTATAAACCTACAACAGTTGCTATATAACCCTAGGAAGAGGAGCGTACCTGTTACAGTAGAGGTGGCTATGAACCTACAACAGTTCCTATATAACCCTAGGAAGAAGAGCATACCTGTTACAGTAGAGGTGGTTATGAACCTACTACAGTTCCTATATAACCCTAGGAAGAGGAGCGTATCTGTTACAGTAGAGGTGGTTATGAACCTACAACAGTTCCTATATAACCATAGGAAGAGGAGCATACCTGTTACAGTAGAGGTGGTTATGAACCTACTACAACTCCTATATAACCCTAGGAAGAGGAGTGTACCTGTTACAGTAGAGGTGGTTATAAACCTACAACAGTTCCTATATAACACTAGGAAGAGGAGTGTACCTGTTACAGTAGAGGTGGTTATGAACCTACAACAGTTCCTATATAACCCTAGGAAGAGGAGCATACCTGTTACAGTAGAGGTGGTTATGAACCTACAACAATTCCTATATAACCCTAGGAAGAGGAGCGTACCTGTTACAGTAGAGGTGGTTATGAACCTACAACAGTTCCTATATAACCCTAGGAAGAGGAGCATACCTGTTACAGTAGAGGTGGTTATAAACTTACAACAGTTCCTATATAACCCTAGGAAGAGGAGTGTATCTGTTACAGTAGAGGTGGTTATGAACCTACTACAGCTCCTATATAACCCTAGGAAGAGGAGCATACCTGTTACAGTAGAGGTGGTTATGAACCTACTACAGCTCCTATATAACCCTAGGAAGAGGAGCATGCCTGTTACAGTAGAAGTGGTTATGAACCTACAACAGTTCCTATATAACCCTAGGAAGAGGAGTGTACCTGTTACAGTAGAGGTGGTTATGAACCTACAACAGTTCCTATATAACCCTGGGAAGAGGAGTATACCTGTTACAGTAGAGGTGGTTATGAACCTACAACAGTTCCTATATAACCCTAGGAAGAGGAGCGTACCTGTTACAGTAGAGGTGGTTATAAACCTACAACAGTTCCTATAACGTTAACTCGTCGTTAAAAAGAGGAGCATACCTTGATGATGATATCTCATTTACCAACATTCAACACAACCAGATATCCAATTCTGACCACAGGGTGCCAGTGTAACAGTACAGCATATTTTATCGCTGAAAAATGCAATGTCCACGATGGAATTTGATCCCAGGACATCTAGTATTGTAAGCCATCACTCTACCAACTGAGTTAGAGGAGATCTCCACTAACACAGTAAGCAGAGGTGGTTATGAACCCACAACAGTTCCTTTTAACCTTAGAAGGCGTGTAAATGTAACACTAGTTTAAAATAAACAACATTCTACATACCTTCAGGAAATGATCAAACTTTAAAAGTTGTTCTTTTAAATCACACTCCTTTCTTTCCAGTTCTTCTCTTCTTTGCTGCAAACTTTCCATCTTCATTTGAAATTCCTAGAGTTCAAAATAATATTGAGATTTTTACCCTGTCTAAACCAAACCCTGCGTAAACCGAAAACCTTCCTAAACCAGACAGACTTTACAGTCCCATATACTAAATGTCTATGTAATTTGAACCTGTGTAAACCAAACACCTGTCTAAACTAAACAAATTCTTCAGTCCCAAATGGGTTTGGTTTGTCTTAGACAGGTTTTAATGTACTAAATTTCAAATTTATGCAATGCCTGTACATAATAACATCAATATCATAGTCAGAATGAGTCATAGCAGGTTTTTTTTGTGTGGTAAAGCTAGAAATTTGTAGTCTGGGACCAATCCAAAATTAATGGCCCAAGCACTACTAGGGCCAGGCCTACCTAGTTTAATCCCTGCTGCATTCTTGTTTGATGCTTACTTGTTTGCAGAGTTTTGTCATCTGAGTTGCAAAGATCAGCATTGGTGTTCTTATTTGTTGTAAATAGCATGAAATAACTTGCTTCACTTTCATATTTATAAGAAAGTAATATAAGGCCAAAATTAGAATATGTTTGCTTGCCCTCTGGCAACTCAAAAATTTTGGGATGGGTAGGTAGGTAGGAAAAATATTTTATTTTAACTTGCTTCACTTTCATTAAAGAAAGTAATTTCTCCCATTATTACGGCGTTTTACCCCCATTGAACCAGTGGTGGAAAAATCTGTAATCCTCTCGAGGATTAAAATGTCTTGTGCCTTTCCCCGCATTTGACGGCTTTTGAAATAAAGTTCGTGTTAAATAATGGGAGAAACAAATTCTCCTTCAATTGTCCATGTGGGTTACGATATTTATCCACTCTCGAGAGTTAAATTAAAAAATTTAACCACTAGCCTGACGGCTTGTGGTTAAAATTTTTAATTTAACTCTCTTGAGTGGAGAAATATCGTAACCCACAGGCAACTGAAGGAGAATCTATATATAAATGTAGGACAGTATGACTTCCAGACTAATAACAGCAATTAAAATGATTGATTATGTCTTCACTATGTATGTTCATTAAAAATTATTATAACTCAAGAGGGGGATTGGAATCCCATAAACTAGTTTAACCCTGCCACATTTTTGTATGTGCCTGTCCCTTGCTAGGATCTTGATTTCTGGCACCATATGTCATGGTCCTTGTGTGAGTATGTTCGATGATTTGAGGAAAGAGGCAGTAGTTCGTTTGGTTGAAATTAATGGAATTGTTGACTATCACTGTTTAAACTCTCTTTCCATAATTAGATTTTTTTTAAACAAATCATACCAACCTCTTTTTGAGCAAGAAGAGCTTGATCTACTTCTGCCATTTCTCGTCGCTTTTCAAGCAGACGTGTTGCTGGTGTCAGATGATCATCCTCCCGCTCTGGCATTTTGCTATAAATAACAAAAGTTATATGAGATATCTCTGCCTTTTCACATGCAAATAGTAAACGATAGAAAAAGTGATTTAAAGTTGAAGTAATATTCTTTGTCATACCAAGGGCCGTTGTGTGCGTGATCGTATGGTAGTTGGATTTACAATACCTATGCAATCAGTGCCTATCACCACTGATGTTGTGAGTTCGAATCTCTATCAGGACGAGGTGTTCAACATTATGTGATAACGTTTGTCCGAGACTTGTGACAGGTCGATGGTTTTCTCCAGGTCCTCCAACAATAAAACTGATCTCCACGATATAACTGAATTACTGTTGAAAGTGGCATTAAACACCATAAAAAAAATCTTTGTCATACAATTTAAGTTTTATCTTCATATTTTGAAAAGAAATTAGTCAAATAGTTTTCCTTTCTTCTCTATATTAGGTTACTTTTATAGCAGAAGTGGTTATATTTTATAAATAATATCAAAAGAAGGACCAACATTAGAGCAAAACAAGTAGGATAAACAGACTCGCAATCGGCTATGAGAAAGGGAAAATGGTCTTAGACAGCCTCTGGAACAAAAAACTTATCCACCAGGAAATGACAGTATTGAAATTGATTAGAGTTTGGACACATGCTTCCACTTTATTTCTGTCATTTTGCATTACAATATTATGTAATTTTGATTGCACCTTCGGTATTCTTACGTTTATTAAATATCATATCACACGTGTTCTTCGATGTGCATGATACTAAAGCATAAGTGTTTTATATGGACATTGCCAAAAATACGCTTCTCATTTCGAACTCTAAAAATTGACTAAAAAAAAATATTATTCAATAAAAAAAATGCTTTAAAATTGAAACGTACACCACGAGGGTGTCCTCGAAGGTCGTCTTGAAATATTCTTCTAGATCCACAGACATCTTGCTGGTATTCCTCTCGTTATCTTCAATAAGTCAACAAAAACAAAAATCAAATAATAAAAGCCTTCAATTATCCGCCATTTGTAATCAATGGGAATGTTGTCACGACAACGTTCATCTAAATAGAATGGTGCGCGTTCGGAATTAAACCAAACTAACTCTGCGATCACCAATATCAAATTCATAAAATTTCCATCGTTAATAAAAGAAAAATCGACTATTGGTATACAAAAGGTCATCCAATATGACATGATTATAATATTTTGGCTACACATAGAGTTCATGATAGTAATGGTAATTACGATGATGTTAATAGGTGAAAAAAATGTCGACAAAGAGAAATAAAAGAGATTATGATTAGCCTTTACCGTCCATATGCAAATACTATTTTCATTTTTAGTTAAATGCATAAAAGAAATTCAGATAAGTTTTTAATTTATTCTCTGGTAACAGAAGGTAAAACATACCAAAAGTCATAAATTATATTACAAAAACTCTTCCAAGATTAACCATTTTCAGACAGTATTCTGTTTTGTATCAAATTTAGAAAGACCGTTATTTGAAGTAGTTGCAACGTTATTATGAGTCATTGTTTTGATTCGTTGAAATTGATAGCTAATTTCAACCGAGGCTAAAGATTTTTGTTTATTTATATTCATCCCTGGGTAGCCATCAGGGAAACTCATGTGACTCATGGGTGAGGTTGATAGAATTCNTTTATAACAGCACAACATAAGCTCTCAAGAGCTTTTCAAACCGACATGCATAATACAATTACATAAATACAGCACAATAAAACATGAATGCAATGCAAATACATATACTTGGTATCCAGATGATATTTATGCATACATTTCTGTCTTGACCTCTGGACCCCTACAGCCAGTGCGCATGTGGCAAGTGCCTCGCTGCGCACTAACTGTCATAGGATCAGAAGTCAATACAGAAAATAGATGCCCACATTTATAGCATACATTACACATATAAGTACATTCATGCAAATTATAAGCACTCTAAAATTAACTAAAGAGGCAAATCTACTCAAAACAAACATAACATATTTGAACTTTTAAAACATTTATATAGAAATAGCTAAGCACTATAAAAATTAAGCAAAGAGGCAAATCAACTCAACACACATAAAATATTTGAACTTTTAAAATATTCATGTAGAAATAGCTAGGTACTAAAAGCAGTCTATATTTAAGCAAATCAACTCAAAACACAGATACAATATTCATGCACTTCTAAAACATATTTTAAAATATTCATGTAGAAATAGATAAGCACTAAAATAAAGCACATTTTAAACTAAAAAGCATATAAAGCAAAAAAGGCAATAGTAATGTAAATTTCATGCAATGTTTATTCTAGAAAAATATTAAAACTAGCAGCAAGCATTGCAACGGCACGAGTTGCCATTCCATGAGTTTATTAAATTTTTGAATTGATTAAAAGATGTTTGTGTTCTAAAATGGTTTGGCAACTCGTTCCACAGTTTAGCAGCAGCATATCGAAAGGATTTTAGACCATACCTCGTGGTTCGTACTGAAGGAATTTCTGTAATGTTGTCGTACCTAAAACAATATTTAGTATCTTTAATTTTGATTAAGTCATGTAAATATGAAGGACTTTCTTTATGTAAAATTTTATAAACTTCAATAGCCATAGTTCTCAGCCTTCTCACTTTTAATGTTGAATATCGTACAGTCAGTCTTGTGTAATATATATAAAAAGACTTTCATTGCAAAGAAAACACAGATATCCTAGCTATTCTTTAAATAGTGTGCAATATCAAATTCATAAAATTTCCACCGTTAATAAAAAAAAAAAATCGACTATTGGTATACAAAAGGTCATCCAATATGACATGATTATCATATTTTGGCTACACATAGAGTTCATGATAGTAATGGTAATTACGATGATGTTAATAGGTGAAAAAAATGTCGACAAAGAGAAATAAAAGAGATTATGATTAGCCTTTACCGTCCATATGCAAATATTATGTTCATTTTTAGTTAAATGCATAAAAGAAATTCAGATAAGTTTTAAATTTATTTTCTGGTAACAGAAGGAAAAACATACCAAAAGTCATAAATTATTTTACAAAAACTCTTCCAAGATTAACCATTTTCAGACAGTTTTCTGTCTTGTATCAAATTTAGAAAGACCGTTATTTGAAGTAGTTGTAACGTTATTATGAGTCATTGTTTTGATTCGTTGAAATTGATAGCTAATTTCAACCGAGGCTAAAGATTTTGTTTATTTATATTCATCCCTGGGTAGCCATCAGGGAAACTCATGTGACTCATGGGTGAGGTTAGTAGAATTCCGAACACACTGAGAGTCTGTTTTTTTGTGGGTTTTTTTTTAATAAATAAATTGTTATTTGTTTGTAGTAATACGTATATTTATTTTTAAAAATACTTTGTGCAATATTCGACAAATTGTTTTACCTTACCAAGAAATATCCTTTTGAAAATTAACTTCCGTTTGTTTACTTCCGGTTATTCTTTTTCGAGGTCAAAACAATCTTACAGCAATGGCAAGCACAGCTTTGAAGCAAATATTTGCCCGGACACAGTCAATTTCAGCTTGTCATGTCCAGTCATTATTCAGAAATTCAAGAAGGTACAAAAATTAAGCTAAAACACGCGAAGAATTCGCCAATAAATCTTGTAGGATAAACTTTGCAGACGAATTTTCTACAGCTGATTTTGCCTTCTTCTTCTTTAAGGTTTCCAGTTTTCCATCTGTATATGTAGATGATTAATTAGTTGTGCATACGTGGCCTATTTACATCAAAACTTAAGTTAAATTAATAATGTATATACATGGGAACAGTGCAAGTAACAGACTAGAGTGATTAAAACTATGTACAGGAGATGAGGCTAGTTTAGTTGAAAAGTGGAGAGAACAGCAGGTGTGAGCTGTTCTCTAAAGATGTAGGGATGTCAGTTGGGAAACGGTATTTCAACAATATCACGCCACACAGTCTCAAGGCACTATATCAATATTAATACCGTACAGTCAGTCTTGTGTAATATATATAAAAAGACTTTCATTGCAAAGAAAACACAGATATCCTAGCTATTCTTTAAATAGTGTGCAATATTCTAGTCTTATTAATTAGACTCATGATAAAAAGTGAGTGAGGGATTGTTGTTTAAGGTCAAATGAACAATTTTTCAGCTATATTAGGGGAAAACAAGTTATATGATTAGATTATATAAGGTGATGATGATGTCCACACCTTCTAAACATACTTCTGCCTTCGTTAGATTTTTATAGTGCTAGCTCATGATCACCCAAACAACTGTCGCTCCACTCGGACACCTTATTCTGATTAAAAGCCAACCAGTCTTTGCTCTTACTCATGAATTTGGCATTCTTATCAAAGAAACGGCAGTTATTAATTTTATAGTCTTTCATTTGGCCTGAACTGCAGCTCGAATCCACGATCTACCGCACTTGAGGCAAACACGCTAACCATTGCAGTTAAGGATATTAAGATATTTATTATTAATGATTTTTGATATTATTTCAGGTGTCTTAGCTCATCACAGATTTTGACCAAAGATGATGATTCAGAAAGCAGCAAGGGTGGATTCCTACGTAATTTATTACGAGTACGAACATTAAATCCAAGTAAAGAATCCCACTCTAGTCTCTTGTCTACAAAGGAAACAGTCTATGAAATACAATGTTAGTATTTTTGTTCTTATTAATTGATAAGAAATAAACATATTTTGATTAGAAATATTATTTTATGTAACTTTTCATCTTATAAATAAATAATTCCCATTTAAGGGTTACCCTAAAATTTTCCCAACTATCAATTTTTTTTTAATTTGCATCATGGAATAGTTATGCCTAAATACATTATCTGCCAAAGTTTCAAAAAATTTCACAGTGCCGTTTTCTCCATAGCACATTCTAAATATAGCAATTTTGTGGGTATTCTGGATGCCAGATGGTAATACTAGTTTCGGAAGATTCTAATAGATATGCACATTTATTTCTGATTGAAAGGGAATATTTTGGCTTAAATACACTTGAGAGTGTTGTTGTTGAATAAATATGAAATATCTAGCATATCTGAATATCCTGTTTGGAGATAATCACGTGCAAAACAGTGGAAACTGCAAAAAAGGGGGGATGCCCCGAGGATCACCTTGGTATTAAAAATCGGATTAAAAAAATTCCTGTCAATTAATTTCCACCAAAAAATGTTACACTGAAGAATAGACATATAGACATCATTGCACCAATTTATACAATCTTTTACCGTCCGATTTTTTAAATATTTAAATTTATGTTTTTCATGGCACCCAGAAAAAAAAATGAAATTGTCGAGGAAAGTTACCACACACCCATCTTTTGCTAGTTTCTTTGTTTGTGAGATAAAAAATAACTAGTTACCAGTAACAAAAAACTTTTGAATTCTTATAATTGACACAGTGGATGTCCAAATTACCAAATGACTGCATTTGTCTTTTTTATTTCAGGTTGGCTGGGGAGGGGTGGTTTGAGGGTGACTATACTTGATTAAATCATTAAAAAAAACCAAAAAAAAAACCAGACAGCCACCCAGCTGTATTGTTAAATTCCTTTAAATTCTGTCCTCCAGTTGTATTCGTTTGATTCTGATTATTCTTTATTTGTCTAGGAGAAGGTGACGGCGGTATAAGAGAGGATCAGATACTATTACAATTTTTTTCCCAAACATAGCTTTCTAATTTTTACTACCATATAATTTGCTCTATAGTTTCATAATATCTAAGATTCTGATGAATATATTTATTTTTTGTTTTTTACAAATCCTTGAAATTCAATAGAAAAAGGTTGTCACACAAATTGTATTACATTTCTAGCATTTTTGACAACATATTTCGATGAACATTTTTTTCTAGAAAGAGATATTTCAATGATATTTTGTGGGCATATAATAATAATAATAATAAGATATTAAAATACAAGGAGCACAACTATGGAAAGGTAAAAGGAAAAGGAGTCATATTTTTTAACTGGCCAAATCCAATGTAAACAATCTTTATCACCAAGAAGCTTGGAATTGAGGTGGAATTTTCAAACGCACAGATGATCATATATTTGAGAAGACACTGAAAATAGAGTTATCTCCCATACCCCAGGTCTACACCCTTAATATCTCTTGAGTTGTGACCTTTATGTCCTCGAAAATGTCATCATCTCTTTAAACTTGAATGAATCCAAGAAAAACGAGTTTCTCTTTAGAAAAAATATTTATGATTCCAGTAAAAACAATAATTAAATTGTTTTCTTTAACTTTTGATTTTCCTTGGAGTTTCTTATTAGTTTTCTTTTATTTTTACTTACATCCAAATCATTTCTTGTTCAAAATATAATTGTTTGATTCTAAGTATCTTACACAAACTTATTTGTTTTATTTCTCCACATTTTTCACCAAACTAATGAATTCACTATGTATGAAAATACCATAAAAAAAGTCCTTTATCATACATATACAAAAAATGTATGTACCATTTACTGTGAAATACTTTCCATGATCATTCATTGAATATAAATTTTTGTGGATTTGACAGCTAATCCATGAACTGAAAAATTCAACACTCATTTTAAAATGTGATTTTTTTTCTCCTTTACAGGAACACTACTAATAAAAAAGAAAATGTCTCTAATTATACCCCCCCNTACGTTCACAAAAAGGGGGGGGGGGCATGTACCTTGTAAGCGCAACTCCTACTAAACTGTAAGCGGGGGGTATCACTCAGTGAGGTCACTCACAGTTCTAGTTTCATTTTATTTTTTAAATTTGAATCCATAAAATTTAAGAATTCATGAAATTTGTGGTAATAAGTCTTATGAACATTCCACGAAAATTAAAATCCTCTGATTGAAGTTGTTTCACAATATTTGTTTTACATTTATAGAATAAAATTAGATATTTCCTTGACATATATTCATATTTGTATAAAACTTTTTGTGCACTTTATGTTGTGCTTTATATTTAAGGGAGCTATATTTTTGTATTTGAATATAAATTGTATTATCATGGGAACATGTTTTTCTGTTCCCCTTGTGTTTAACCATGAGATTTCTTTTCTATGTAGTTCATGCTGTGAAACCTGAGTACATGGAAGACTACCTTATTCAGTTGTAAGTAGTAAACATCATAATTATTTCTTTTCAATTTCAGATTTTTGTTTGTGTTTTGACAATTTTAGATTGTAATTTATATTCAACAATTTGTAACTCGTCTAGATGGGTCTGTGACTCACAATTCTATTTAGAATTCCTCAGGATGAGTCAGTGATTTGAAACTCGTCTAGATGATTCACAATTTTAGATTTTTAATTTAGAGATACTTGCAACTCCTCTGGATGATTTCTTGACTCACAATTTTACATAGTAATTTAGAGATACTTGCAACTCCTCAGGGTGAGTTCATGACTCACAATTTTACATGGTAATTTAGCAATTTATAACTTGTCTAAGATGAGTCTGTGACTCAAGTTTTAGATTTTAATATAGAGATACATGTACTTGTAACTCATCTGGATGAGTCCTTTATACAAGACTTTCCATAAATTAAAAAAAAACAATTAGCAAAGAATGCAGCACATGGATTTGGGCCAGGGAAAAATGCCTGTGTTTCTGCTAATATTCTTGAAAAAAAATAGGGTAGGTAGATTTTCTAGTTTCAGTTTGTACGGGACAAGGATCTGTTTTTAATAGCACTTGTCAGAAAATGGCAATAAAAACTTATAGGGACTAAATTTTAAAAATTAGAGTAGGTAGGGTTAGCTGAAACACAGGTATTTTTTTTCATTGACAGTTTTGGATTGGGAATTACGAAAATGAAATCCAGCAAGGATCTCAGTAATTTATTCATGATAAAACACTTTTTTTGTGGAATAGCTTGGTTATTATCCCCTCGCCAACGAAGTTGCAAAGGGATATAGTAACACTAGAGCTGTCCTTCCGTAACATCCTTGTGAACACTCGACTAGAATCAACATCCTTCAATGGATTTTGAACAAACTTGGTACATACATTTACTTATTCCTTAAGAGAATCTGGAACCCTGTTGATTTTCAAGGTCAGAGGTCAAGGTCACCAAGTCAAATTTTTAGGCGAGGGGATACGCCACACTTTGCATTGCCCTTGTTAAGGCTTTAAGTGTTAAAGGACTTGAAATGTAGATGTAAATAAAAAGAAGACTATTATCATAGGATTCGTTCTCAATGTAGAAGTAAAGTGATCTATTCATAAAGCTGATGTAGAATTCACAGTCTATGATTTTAGACTTAAGAAGTTTGTTGGTGCAGAAACAATTGTTAGTTAATTAACACAAATATATTGTGTTACAAGTTACTGGCCCAAACTTAAAAAAAAAAAAAGGAAATATTAAGGGGCAATTGCAATAAAAAATCAATTAAGCTTACTGGCCTGATCAGATTTTCAATGTCAGGGAAAAGTCAGATGGGANAGGTTTGGTATGTAATTGTATCTCATGAATAT
Organism: Gigantidas platifrons; assembly: GCA_002080005.1. Taxonomy (NCBI): domain Eukaryota; kingdom Metazoa; phylum Mollusca; class Bivalvia; order Mytilida; family Modiolidae; genus Gigantidas; species Gigantidas platifrons. The sequence continues at coordinate 750,070 of MJUT01064901.1, read as the reverse complement.
CTAGGTCAAGTTCGATAATGATGATTTTTCGACAAATCTAACCAGAGTTACTCCCCTTTTTTTACTTCAAAATGGTCCTTGGATGGTCCCCTTTCAGAATTATGAGTGATACAGGCTCACCTGACCCTCTAGTTTACAGTAGTTTCAAAATTTAATCTTACGATATAACCTTGGCGTCGGGGGACCAGTGGCCAACGGCCTTTTATTTTTTTCATTGACAGTTTTGGATTGGGAATTACGAAAATGAAATCCAGCAAGGATCTCAGTAATTTATTCATGATAAAACACTTTTTTTGTGGAATAGCTTGGTTATTATCCCCTCGCCAACGAAGTTGCGAAGGGATATAGTAACGCTAGAGCTGTCCTTCCGTAACATCCTTGTGAACACTCGACTAGAATCAACATCCTTCAATGGATTTTGAACAAACTTGGTACATACATTTACTTATTCCTTAAGAGAATCTGGAACCCTATTGATTTTCAAGGTCAAAGGTCAAGGTCACCAGGTCAAATTTTTAGGTGAGGGGATATGCCACGCTTTGCATTGCCCTTGTTAAGGCTTTAAGCGTTAAAGGACTTGAAATGTAGATGTAAATAAAAAGAAGACTATTATCATAGGATTCATTCTCAATGTAGAAGTAAAGTGATCTATTCATAAAGCTGATGTAGAATTCACAGTCTATGATTTTAGACTTAAGAAGTTTGTTGGTGCAGAAACAATTGTTAGTTAATTAACACAAATATATTTGTAACGTAATTGTGTTACAAGTTACTGGCCCAAACTTAAAAAAAAAAAAGGAAATATTAAGGGGCAATTGCAATAAAAAATCAATTAAGCTTACTGGCCTGATCAGATTTTCAATGTCAGGGGTCAATGGGACCAATGTTAAGGTTGCAGACTGAATTTGTATGCACTTGTTAATATTGATGTTATCTTAAATAAGCCTCATTAGTGTTTTTTATTTGAAATGTTCCTTTTATACCAGAAAAATAACAAAGCTTGCTTTAATAAAGTTAGAATAGCAGGATCCAAAATTATGAAGGGCCCAGGTCCGTGACCTTTCTCTATTGACATCAGATTTGTACATTGGATATTAGTTAGTTATGAATTGTAAGGTACATTGTAATAATATATTGTAATGTTTGCTTTATCACAGAAAAAATTAAACCAGTTGCATAGATTTTCTTCAATTTTTTTTAACAAGAAACAAGTAAATAACCTTGAGAAATGTTTACAATTGCATTAACAGTTCTTAAAATAAAGTAGTTATATAATCCTGTGAAATATGCAGTTTGCTCTGTGTTGTTTAAATCTATTAAATGATTGATAAATATAACTAATAATCCACGAGTGAATAAGAAAATCAACCAATAGAATATCACTTATCATTGATAAAGACTTAACTAAAAGTTCAAATGAACTGGCGGTATCCAATTTTGATCCTGGTTAATCCACTAATACATTTAATGAAAAGTTCAATGACTTGGTTCTTTCATTTTATAGTATAAAATATTTTCCTAAATATTCTTTGACCTTGGCTTGACCTTCCTTTAATTCTTTAACACTTACAGAATGTTCCATAACTTAATTATCATGTGACTACCGGTAGATCTTTACCAATTTTTTAATTAAATTTTCAGTCAAACATGACCAAATATTTTTTTGTATAAACTTTATGTAATTAGGGGACCTCATTTATGTATACTTCCACTATTAAATTAATTACTTTTGTATATATTACTAAATAATTATAAGGGGAAGTTGTGGTCGTGATCCTATGGTAGTTGAATTTACAACTACCTATGCAATCAGTGCCTATCACCACTGATGTTGTGAGTTCAAATCTCGATCAGGAAAGGTGTACAACATTATGTGATAAAGTTTGCCAATAACACTGACCACCACGATATATACAGTATACCCTCGTTATCCTTCTACCTATTGGATCAATCCTTATTTTGGCTATATATCAAGGGTGAAATATACATAATATAAACTGCATAATTTTTTGAAATTTGGACTTTGAAATTTGATGTCGCTAGGCGAGGGTAGTGGATTAAAGAGAGGCGGTATAACACGGGTATATTGTATAAATACAATGTAGCAGGTTATTTAATTAAGGTTATTATTAGAATGTAGATATGACTACTGACACATGTAGTTATAATTTTCTCATTCCCATTAAACTGTGACTATTAAAGTCAAGATTCTGATGGAATTATCAGACAAGTAAAATGAGGAGTAGGTTGAACTATGACTATATAAGTCCAGATTTTGACCCATGATCGCAAGACCATGTCATATCCTGAGTTTATAGAACCGCCCAATGAAAAGTCTTGCTCTATATGTAACTGAATGAACTACATAAATGTATTTCTGGACTTTTTGATGGAAACACATAGATCTTTATATCATAAAACAAACAGATTTTAAAATGTTAAATATCTAAAGTGGAAAAATATTGTAAACCACTTGATACAGGATATTTATATTTACAATAGAAGTTATCTGTATAATGAATTATAATTTACTATTCTGAAGTTGTCATTGTCCCCCGACGCTTCGTCGAAGGGGACTATAGAAATGGGTATCGTCCATCCGTCCGTCCATGTGCTTTTTGGTTTCCAGATGATAACTTGTGAATGAAAATTCAGATTGAAGCTAGGTTTGGTATGTAAGTGTATCTTATGAATATCTAGGTCAAGTTCGATAATGACAATTTTTCGACTATTTTTACTAGAGTTGTGCCCCTTTTTATACCNTTTCTGGACTTTTTGATGGAAACACATAGATCTTTATATCATAAAACAAACAGATTTTAAAATGTTAAATATCTAAAGTGGAAAAATATTGTAAACCACTTGATGCAGGATATTTATATTTACAATAGAAGTTATCTGTATAATGAATTATAATTTACTATTCTGAAGTTGTCATTTCATAATTAACATGTTTTTCGGCCATTAGCAATTTCTTTTTTATTTCAGCTCAAAATTCCAAGACTTGATTCACGAGAAACAGACAGGCGCTGAACTAACTGCCAGTTTTACAGTGGAAATAGGGGATCAGGATGAAGCCAGTAGGTATCAGGGGAATGGGTAAATAAGGGAGGAGGCCATACAAGTGGGAGATGGAGGAGATATGAGAAATAGACAAGTGTTGAAATAACAGCCAGTTTTACAGTTGAAATAGGGGATCAGGATGAAGTCAGTAGATACCAGGGGAATGAGTAATGATTAAACATGGGAGGGGGACCATACAAGTGGATAGAGGATGTATGACAAATAGACAAGTGTTGAATTTACTGCCAGTTTTTATAAGGGATCAGGGTGAATCCATTAGATATTAGGGAATGAGTAAAAATGGAAGGGGCCATAAAGTTGTGGGATTGAGGAGATAAGAGAAATAAACCTCCAGCTTTACAGTGTTCCTCAATCTCTAGTTCTCTGTGTAGTGTTTTGTAGATCATTGTTTGTCTTTATGTACTTTTTCTTTTAGATATTGTATTGTCTGTCCCTCTGATTCATTACCACGTTGGTATCTTCAAATTTTTCTTATTTGTGTTTTATATTCCAATATTAAATTGGCTAAGTAGTGACAGGTGTACATTCCATCTGTTAGTATAAATATACATTTTGTATATGTTAATATGCCTAATCCAATTACCATGAGAGGCTGTCATGGTCGTGATCGTATGGCAGTTGGATTTACAACTACCTATGGAATCAGTGCCGATCACCACTAACGTTGTGAGTTTGAATCCCGCTCAGACGAGGTGTACTTGATACAACATTTGTGATAATGTTTGTCAGTGACTTGTGACATGTCTGTGGTTTTCTCTGGGTATACTGGTTTCCCGCAACAATAAAACTGACAGCCACGATATAACTGAAATATCGTTTGAAAGTGGTGTTAAACACCATACCCCCTCCATAGACCCAGTTACCATGTATATAATTGTGGCCACCAAGGCTCCTCTTAACTGAACTCATTTTTAAAAGCTAATATGCATTGTTATTAAGATCAACATTTGTTTTGTTTTAGTACACATATGGGAATATAAAGGAGGATATCCAGTTTTAAATAGTGCCACAGAAACTTACAGAACAGATAAGGTTAGTTATACTATCATGTTACAACTGAGGTATGAAAAGGATACAGTACAGGGACAAAACTTAGTGTTTTGTCTGCATTTGTCAGCTCCCTAAAAAATCAATTGTGTTTTTGTTTTGTTTTTCTTTGTCTTGTGTACCCTATGTTGTCAGTTTCTCTAGATTGTCCATGTTTGATTGCCCCTTCGGTATTCTCTAACGTTTTTAGCAGCCCTACAAAATGTATTGGGACCCAGTCACTGAAGTTGCAAATGAAATATTAAGAATTTGGTCGGCCAGCTGGCCTACATTCTGAAAATGTTCAGGGAACCAGGCCAAATGTGAGTAGTCTTTGGCTACTGGGCCCTTGTTAGGTTTTATCTCTACTCAGTGCCACTTAGACAAACAGATAAAGTTAAACTACTTAATTTTATCCATATTCCGTAATTTGGTAACCCACAACTGATCATGTTCCGATACTCTCCAATTAACACCTGTGGATAATTTCATATGAAAAGTACAGTTTCTGGTTTGCTCCATAACTGAACTGCTTTGTATATAGTAGTTTCTATAGCAACATATTAACATCAATCAACTTTAGACTGATTGTACAGATAATGAAGGATACAATCTTATTAGTCAGTATATAGCATTCATTGTTGATAACCCATGTGTAATTGTGGCCGGTTCATCTCCTTTTATTTTGCAAGGAAATCTTTTTCTTTTTAAAAATTGGGATTTGATTGGCTGCAAAACAGTGGATTGGAACCAATTAAATTGTTTAAAAATGACCCATAAGCATTTTTTCTGCCAGATGATCCACAGGTGATGAGTGGAGAGTGAGCAAGATCAGCCATGGTTTACTGACGATGCATGTGATATGAATTTGTTGAACTTGAAATACAATTAAAAATGAAAGAAGAAAAAGTATGAAGTGAAAACATAACTTTTCTATTTCTAGGATTTTATAGAGTTCAGAATTGCCAGAAATAAAATGTTAAGATCCAGAAAGAATCAGATATTATTGGGATTTAGTTTCTGGCCTAAACCTGAGCCTCGACAGGAGAAAAGTATTTATGAAATGAGAAGCTATACATTAAAGGTAGGTTTAAATTTATATCTGTAACGATAACAATCGTATGAGTTGTGTATTTGAAATAAAGTTGTATCCTAATTGAAGCATCCTGGCCTTACAGACATAAAACTTTCTAGTAACTTTTACGAAAGATCCAAAAAACTTGTAATTTTAATTAAATTTTCATTTTTGGAAGTTTTCTTGTTTTCAGGAGGGATTCAGAATAAAAAATCATTTATTACAGTAATGATAGATTATACTTTCAAACCTGTCAATTTGGTCACCTCTTTTAAGCAGTCATCTGTATTAAAAGTCCACTTTACTGTAGTGAACCATATTTTACTAGACATATACCACTTTGAATGAATCTATATAATTTTCAGTATGAATGGATATTTTGCCCAGTAAATAAGTACAATTAACCGAACCCGGACAGAACCAATGTTTACTGGACTTTTCACAATGTCAAATGCACCTTCAGAATGACAGAGATTTGTATAACAGTTTGACTTGAGTCTGATTTATATATAACATCTTTACCTATTAAACGACATATATCTATATATTATATGTATATTTCAGGCAGGAACAATGATAGAATGGGCAAATTGTTGGTGAGTACATTATGAGTACATTATAAAGGATTAGATGATTTTGACACACGGTGGGAGGGGGGGTTGTAGTGTACATATCTAGTATCATTGATTTGTTTTGTCAGAATGAATTTCTCACAGCAATATGGCATCAACAGTGAAGTCAGATGCGATGAGCAGTCCATTTTGACCAAAGCACGTAAACAATTTTATGTTTATCGAGGGTTTGTTGACCCTCGTCTTCGCTAGCCAAGGGTTAAGATCCGCTCTACTCATCTTCACCCTTGGCATCGTTAGGCGGATTTTCGTAATTCCAGCGCACTGCCACCTGCTGGATTTTGACAGTTACGCCCCTTGTAATGATGTCATTTTCAGCCAATCGACACAAGGCTGTCATTTCCTTTCGTTTGAATGCCCTGAAAATTGACTCAAGATTATAATATGGCTGATTTTCAAGCAAAGATTTGTGAAAAATTAAATATAAACTCATTGACAGACAATCAGAACTCGTGGCAAATCCTGTGAATCTCATCCATTTTTATTTTGTTGACATTTTTTCTACAGAACATGTGCTTTTTGTAAAGCACGTTCTGATTGGTTGCTGCTACCACTAGCTGCATTACATATAAACTGTCACCATGTGACCTCGAAAATCCGTCTAACAATGCCAAGGGTGAAGATGAGTAGAGCGGATCGTAACCCTTGTTTAGCGAAGATGGTTGACCCTGCATCAGTGACGTTGGTATAACGTCCCCTAGTTACACATAGAAATCATTGAAATTATGTTTTATCACCCCTCGATAATATACCACTTATATTTATAGTAACAGATTGTAACAATTGGATTCCTCTGTGGCCAAGTGGTCAATGTTATTAACTTCTGACCAAAAGCCTAGCACCACTGACATGATTTAGCACCCTGAAGGTCGAGACACCTACCCAAGAACGTGAACTTCAGTCTTGGCTTTCCTCCTTACATTAAGTTTGGTAGTCAAAATATTTACTGAAATGACATTTAAAACATATTATCCTAGTCCAATTATCCCATAATAATGATGGCCCATAGTTGAGGAGTAAAGGATAGCTGGTAATTTATACTACTATGCAATTTCATTACATTATTCTTGAATATTCGCTTTAAGCCAAATGCAGTATTTTTCCCTCTTTATCATAACAACAAGTGTTAAAATAGAAAAATAATCTGGAGTTTTCTGAGAAAACTACTGAACATAGGTGAGTATATTTTTAGTTTAGTATAAGTCAAGTCTTAGATATTTCATTCCCTTCAAGTGTTATTTTCATTACCAGTATACAGTCATATTTATGACATAATAATATATATAGTATAATTTTCTAGATTTTTTTCAGCTGAGTTTATTTCCCAAGAAACTAAATGAGTGGAACATAGTACTGGATTATACCATTTTATATTGTAATCAGGGCCGGCTTTAGGAAGTGTGGGGCCCGATGCTGTTCTCTGTAAAACCTGCAGTGTGTTGTTGTGTGTACTTGAATAGCCAAGAGTAAATAACTTAAGTGTGGGGCCCAATTGGCTTAAGGCCTGCCCTGATTCTAATTACCATTTTTATCAACATATTGTGTAATAATTAAAAAAAACCATCATTTCACAGTTGATGAAGACAGGGACTATTACTGAAGCAGATCAATACAGAAATATGCATCTGACGTGGTGGTGCATTAAATTACAATTTACTGCATATATCTTTGATCTTCTTAATTAATACAGATAACTTGGACAGGGGTTACTAATGTTTGTTAACAGTACCAGACTTTAGTAATAGACCTTTAGCACATTCCCGAGTTGATTCTAACATTATATGTTTTTGTTCCTTTCTTATGAGAGTTATTTCCCTTTACAACAGACAAAATGGTACCCAGTCTAGCAAGACTCAACAGCAATGGAAAGGATGACAAATTTATGTATAATTCCTCGTATTTTGTAGATAGTTGAACCTTCTAAATTGTTAGAGGATAATTCTATAACAAATAGAAAACTCACACGTTGTTACATCATTCAAATTTTGATCTGATTATGGGGGACAATATGTTATTTTCATATGAACTTTGCTTGAAAGGGGACCATTTTGCCTATCTTAAAGGGAAATAACTCCTTTAAAACATTGTATATAGATGTCTAACACTTTGTTTCATTTTGAGAGACATCATTGATTGTGTAACAATCATTGATTGTATCACAGGAACCAGACAATGGAAGCAGAAGATTTTCTATTTTTAGATACAGTCTATATATATATATATATATATACTAACATTTTAACTCACATTTGAAGGGCTCGTGGTATCCAGTACAGGGGCCAGGGAGAGGAACCAGTTGTTGGTCTATTTTCACAGATAGGTGACCTTTATACTGTTCACCACGTTTGGGGTAAGTTATTTAGCCCAGAGTGGACTGTCGCTGCACTTGCCAGTTTTATTCGTCAGCTCATGGAATAAGTATGTACTCAATACCTGATCAGTTCACAGGTCTACAAAGTTATTCATTTTATGATTTACGATTTATTTCTACCAAATCTATGATAGCAGGAAATTGTCCCCCCTCCACTGACGATTGCCCAGACATTTAAATATTTTTATAATTTGTTAATTTAATATTCAGATAAAAATTATTGAATTAAAAAATATTTTACGGCAGCCAGTGATTTATTGGTTATTGTATCATAGGCAGGTTATATGTTTTTGAAACTTTTATACCAAGTCGAGTTCAGCGGATTGAGGGGTAAAATTTACTAAAATATTAGACCTTTTAATGTATGCGATATTTTCATCAGATGAATGTCTTAATGGTCTGTAACAGATCAGATAATGAGTGTTTTATTCCATATTTTCTTTACTAACTAATCATTTCACAAAGTGTAGTTTACTTAAGTCTTCTATAGGACTATTCCAATAAAAAGTCTGGAGGGGTTGTGGGTAGGAGCAGAAATTTTATATATTTTATTTATAGCATTGTTTCGTGATCTGTTACTAATTTTATATCCATTAAATAACAGCACAGAATTTGAAAAAGAAATTACAGGGTCACTTTTAAACCCACTTCTTACACCAACTATAGACATTTTTTATGGAATAGATCGTAATTCATAGGGCTATTCCATTTTAATTATCTTGGTATCCAGGACATTATATCTAATACAACACGGGGTCAATCACAAAAAATATGTTTGTTTCCCAGAACCCCACCATGGTTTAATTGACCGTGTCACTCAGCAGGCATGAAAAAAATGCCCCCGAAAAAAAATTTGATGTCATAGACTTGCATGGTCATTTGGGTTCTGGGAAACAAACCTATTTTTATTTATTTGCAAGAATAAAAAAAATTATAATCTTTAAATTTGGCATCTATAAAAAAAATCTGATTCTGAAAGTAAACTGAAATGGAATAGCCAAAGAAAAAAAGAATGTGGTAAAGAGAACTGAGTGGCCATTGTAAATCTAAATGTATATATAGTACACCTTTAGGGAAGCTTCAGCATATTTCAAGGGAAATCTAATACCGGGAATAGCATTTTTAGTTAATCTGCAGATATGAGCCTATATAAACAAGGTGTTGGACGATTGTACTATGTGTATCTACAGATAAAAGTCTTCCTCTGATCAAAGGATTTCCTCTTTTTTAGCTTACCTTGCCAAAGGCAATGTGAGCTTTTGCCATCACTTGGTGTCCGTTGTCTGTCGTCGTTAACTTTTCACATTTTAATCTTCTCCTCTGAAACCCCTTAGCCAACTGAACTGAAACTTGGTAGGAAGCATCTATGGAAGGTCCTCTATAAAGAATGCTAATTTTATCCCGATCTATTAAGAAACATGGCCACCACAGGCTATTCTTGTTTCTGATTGGCCAATTAAAAAAAATCTTCTCCCCTGAAACCGCTTGCTGAAATAAACCGAAACTTGGTAGGAAGCATATGTGGAAGGTCCTCTATAAATAATGCTGATATTGTCTCGATCCATTAGCAAGCATGGCTTCCACAGGCAATTCTTGTTTCTGATTGGTTGATTTCTAAAAAATCTTCTCATCTGAAACCCCTTGCCCAAATGAACCGAAACTTGGTAGGAAGCATCTGTGGAAGGTCCTCTATAAATACTGCTCTCATTTCGTCCCAATCCATTAGCAAGCATGGCCGCCACAGGCAATTCTTGTTTCTGATTGGTTGATTTCTAAAAAATCTTCTCATCTGAAACTGCTAGGCCAAATGAACCGAAACTTGGTAGGAAGCGTGTATGGAAGATCCTCTATAAATAGTGCTCATTTCGTCCCGCTCCGTTAACAAACATGGCCGCCACAGGCAATTCTTGTTTCTGATTGGTTGATTTCTAAAAAATCTTTTAGTCTGAAACCGCTTGGCCAAATGAATCGACATTTGGTAGGAAGCATCCTTGGAAGGTCCTCTATAATGATTGCTCTTTTCGTTTTGATCCGTTTACAAACATGGCCGCCACAGGCAATTCTTGTTTCTGATTGGTTGATTTCTAAAAAAATCTTTTCCTCTGAAATCACTAGGCCTAATGAATTGAAACTTGGTAGGAAGCATCTATGGAAGATCCTCTATAAAGAGTGCTCATTTTGTCCCGTTCCGTTACCAAACATGGCTGCCATAGGCAATTCTTGTTTCTGGTTGGTCAAGTTCTAAAAAAATCTTCTCCGAAACGGCTTCGCCAAATGAACTGAAACTTGGTAGGAAGCATCTATGGAAGGCCCTCTATAAATTTGCTAATTTGGTCCCGATTAGTTAACAAACATGACCACCATAGGCAATTATTGTTTCTGATTGGTCGATTTCTAAAAAATCTTCTCCTCTGAAACTGAGTAGCCAAATGAACCGAAATTTGGTAGGAAGCACCTATGGAAGGTTCTGTATTTAAGTTTCCTCAAAGCAGAATGAAAGGTGAGCGACACAGGCTCAGCCTACTGAGCCTCTAGTTTTAGTAAAATGTTTGGAAAATTCAGGGTTGATTTTGCTTCAGTTATTTAACTGATTTCAGCTATTTTCCTCTGAAAATTGTTTTCCGAAAGTTGCTGGACATGGTCAGAACAGGTCAAAATTGACCATTTTGAAAGGGGGTGTAGATGGTTTCATCTATTTTTCATTGATTTCAGTTATTTTATTTTCTAACCAGGATCATCTCTGGGAAATAAAATGTGTCAAACTTGGTCCATACAGTTAGTAAAGTGGGTTTTCCTATTTTTTAACCAGTGAACACTTTCATCTCTGGTACATATGTATATCAGATACAATCATGTAAACCAAACAAATAAAAAACAAAAGCTTTATTTCATGACTTTATTTACTTTGTTTTAATAGTTATTATTAATGAAACAGCTAGCAGTATATATACAATGGCATTCAGTTTGATAGATGCAGAACTGTCAGCTCTTGTGTATTTGTTTTGTTTTTCCGTTAAAAAAAGATTATAAGAGCTACGGTTTTGCATCTATCTGTTTGGTTGCATGGTTGAACAAGTAGTATTAAAACAACTTTTTCTGAATTGTGCAACTAATCTTTACCAACTTTTTTCTCTGATTTTGTAATTTTATGTTTACTTTTATAGAGTTGATTTATTTCTGCATGGTATATTTGATGTTTGTGTTTTTACAATTTATATCTCACACAGAAATTTATGTGCATCGACATAGAAACTAAATTTCTTTTAAATAGCTTTCTTCCATATTTAAAGCTTTGCTGGATGTATTCCCCTGAATGTTGTCTGTAAAAGAAAAAAAAAGTAACAAATATTTGCCATGCAAAAATAAAAGTTTTTTTTTCATTTTTCAGATTTTATATTTTACTTTCAGCTTATTACACAAATCACTGCCAGATTATATTATTTAAAAAAAACTTTATTCTTGAAAATGAAGGCCTCTACTAAGTACTTACAATAGTACATTATTAGTATGAGTTAATTAAAATGAGTGCTGACATAATAATACGTTTGTCACTCAGTTTCAGTAGATCTAATACAAATTGAAATTTGCAATATAGAACATTTACCTTTCAGATCTAGCTAGACATTCCCCCCATCAGTTAGGATTTAACTCTCCCCACCCCCTCCATCCCCCATGAAAAATTATGATTTCATGGGATCTAAATCTGATAAAAGACTGGTAATGCATTGCTTTAGAAGTGAAATGAAAATTCAAATGGCAGCCTTTTGCAAACACTTTTTGTTCATTCAATTTAAACGCAGTTTTTTTTTGTGCAAAATGATAATCTTTATTGGTTATTGATGGATCATAAAAAAAACTTTGCTATTTAATTTCTAAAAGGGGACGAAATTCTGAAATTTTGCATATTTGGAAGGTATATAGAATTTTGATTTTTTATCCAATTTTGATGCATTTTTTTTGTCTGTGATGATCAAAATTTTTTTGGGTGTTTAATGCCACTTTCAGCAATATTTCTTCTTGATATGGTATGTAATCCTCTTGAATGTTGCATGTACATATATATATTTCCATTGTCATATCTTTTACTTTTTTATTTATAAATGCAAGCCATTTTAAAGCTTTTAGATTGCTTATGGTACCAGAAGCAGTGTATTTCATATTTACAGGTTTTCAATATACGGCACATATGTATTATAGTGAAATCTGTCTAAATCAAACCCTGATTAAACCAGAATCTTGTATAAATCAAACTTTAGATAGTCACCATGTAGGAAATCTTTAATTTAACCTGTATAAACCAAACACCTGTCTATTCTGAACACCAAAGTTACTCAAAAGAAGGTTCGGTTAAAACCGGTTTCACTGTATATATTTGTGTGTCTATTATAAATACCAAAGAAACAGCCACTTAAAAAAAGACTTTTGAAATTTCACATTGTTAATTTGTCATACCTTTATAAAGGGCTCGTGGTATAGAACACAGAAGGACAAATAATGAACCAGTCGCTGGGTTTTTCTCACATCTAGGGGAACAACATATGGTCCATCATTTGTGGGGTAGGTTATATCATAGTACACTGTGGCAGACATCTTCTCACATCTAGGGGAATACAATATGGTCCATCATTTGTGGGGTAGGTTATATCATAGTACACTGTGGCAGACATCTTGGTTGTACCAATTACAAGTGTCAGATAACAATATTGTCTTTATCATTTCTATAAATATATAAGACCTAAAATAATATATTTTCTTACATAGCAAGATGAGTACCACTCAAATCCATGCTAGGGGCCATTTCACACTCATTTAAAAGTACGAGTTATTCTCATTTTAGAAGACCCTACTGTGACTGTAAAATGTGGAACAGCAATCAAATTGTTGTTCCTTTAGTTTAATTTGTGTCTGGGTGTATAGCTGGATAGTCTCCCTTGCTCATTACATTCACATCATTTATTACTACAAGCTGTTCCTATAGTTTAATTTGTGTCTGGGTGTAAAGTTAGATAGTCTCTCTTGCTCATTTACATCCACATCATTTATTACTACAAGATGTTCCTTTACTTTAATTTGTGTCTGGGTGTAAAGTTAGATAGTCTCTCATGTTCATTTACATCCATTTCATTTCTTACTAAATGTCTGTCGTCTTATAATTTATCTGTTAATTTGTCATATCCTGCATGTTGTATTGATGACTGACAATTACTAAGTTTTACAGTATTTCAGACATAGCATGACAGTTATTATTTTAATTAACAATTTCTGTCATTTCTTTTATGAACCTGTGGTCGATTTCACAAAAAGTTGTAAGTCTAAGGTTAGTCATAAGTGTGAATTTCTATCAATCAAAAGCTTGGAAATCACACTTACGATTAATCTTAGACTTACGACTTTTTGTGAAATCGACCCCTGATGACCTTGTTCCTCTTTTAATCTGTGTTTAAGTGTTGTCCTCACCAAATAATTGTTAAATTTTAAAGGCCACTTTAATCAATTGAAAATTGAAGTAACACTTTATCATAATTTTTTATATAATGAATAATTAAACATTAATCTTATGTTTCTCAGTAAACCTGATCAATTTATCGATGATAAAAATTATTTTTAGCTGTCCAAGGGAAACAACTCATTCAATCCACCATTTGATGCTAAATGCAGTAGGAGATTTTAAATTAATAGTACGCTAAGTGTAAAAAGGAGGAGAATATATATCAATCATTGGCTAGTGGAGGTGTATTTTCATATTCATTAGCTCTTCCCTTACAACAGCTCAAATTAATTCTGTTTTTGTTTTGTAATATACATATTATTTCTTTGTTTATTAATGATGAACAACTTGTTTCCAACATTACTGTGTTTAAAACAAATTTAGTAGAATTCAACATATAGATTCTACTGTGTAGCTAGATAGCCCAATTAGAATTAAGCTAGACATAGGATTAACCAATCAGAATTTAGATAGAGTAGAATCTAAACCAATCAAATCTAAATAAATAAAGTGAAATAAACCAATAAGAATATAGGTAGATACAATGAACCAATCAAAATCAACATATATATATAGAAAAGTAGATGAAACAATTTTCTCAATACCTCTATTTTCTTACACTGCATGAACAACAGTACATTCTGTAATTTGTTTCTTTTTACAAACAGGTTATAAAGATTTACAGACACGTAAAGAGACGAGGGAAGCTGCATGGAGTCGACCAGGCTGGGATGAATGTGTAGCTTACACAGGTGGGTAGTTTACTATTTATTGTGGGGGTGAGGAGGGGTTAGATTTTATCCTGTAAATTTAAA